>CM070027.1:13817864-14222864 GCA_036247105.1 Cirrhinus mrigala | reverse complement strand
CGAAAGGTATGGATTGAATACAAACGTTATCATAATAATTTGGCTTTAAAACAGACATTTTAAATCTCTGAATTAGTTTATTATTATGAATTTGTTTGTTCTGTCTTTCTTTATGAGAGCTCTCCCAAATCACTTCACAGAGGTATTTTAATTTTCACATTAATCATGTACCTGCCATCAAAACGGGAGCGTTTGGGTAATTGAGACGTTAATCACCTGCTTTACTGGGCGGTACTTCAGGATTGATGGTCAAAGATGAGAATCAATACAGGCTTTCAGTGCCGCCACTGCAAAATAAGCAACACAGTAAGTGTAAATCTGTAATAATCAGAGGCCGCTCAAATGCCTGTCAGATCAAACAGACTGCGTGGATTACAGCCAGGAGCACACAAACACACACACACACAAACATTAGCATTCACTCACGCAGCACAGACCTCCAACAATATTACTCCTTTACTGATGTCATAAAGTCAAATTGAATGTGGATGAAAAGGAACATATCGTGTGACAATATTATTTTTGGTATAAAAAAAAAAAGCAATTTCCCTCACTGAATTTATCATTTCCATGCTTTAGGCATAGTTCACCCAGAAATTAAAATTTTGTCATTAATTACTCACCCTCATGTTGTTCCAAACCCATAAGACCTTTGTTCATCTTCTGAACACAAATTAAGATATTTTTGATGAAATCTGAGAGTTTTCTGACCTTGCATAGACAGCAACACAACTGACACGTTCAAGGTTTAGAAAGGTGGTAACGACATTGTTAAAATAGTCCATGTGACATCTGCGGTTCAATTTTATGAAGCTACGAAAATGTTTTGTACACAAAGGAAACTAAAATAGCGACAGTTTTAACAGTTTCTTCTCCCGTGTCGGTCTTCGATGCATGTTCATGAAAGTAATGTACACACACAAGTGTAAATGTGCACATGTAGTAATTGGATTACAACTGTTTTTTATGGAAAATATTATATTATTGTTTATTTTTATGTATGTTTTTATTAAAATTGGAAATATTTATTGGATATATATATTTCTAATTTAATATAAGCAAGAATGGTATAATAATTCAGTCAGCTGTAGCTTAAACGTCATAACTGAGTACATTTATGCAGTAATTTGATTACACTGCAGTCTTGTAGGAAATATGTATTATTTATTTATTTGTAATATTTTTTAATATTTGTATTTATGTTTTTATTAAAGGAACACTCCACTTTTTTTTTTTAAATAGGCTCATTTTCCAACTCCCCTAGAGTTATACAGAAATGTTTTACCGCTTTTGAATCCATTAAGCCGATCTCCGGGTCTGGCGGTAGCACTTTTAGCATAGCTTAAAATAGATCATTGAATCCGATTAGACCATTAGCATCTCACCATAAAATGACTAAAGAGTTTCGATATTTTTCCTATTTAACACTTGACTCTTTTGTAGTTGCATCGTGTACTAAGACTGGCGGAAAATGAAAATGGTGGAAAAATTGTGATTTTTATAGGCCGATATGGCTAGGAACTATACTCTCATTCAGGCGTAACAATCAAGGAACTTTGCTGCCGTACCATGGGTGCAGCAGGCGCAATGATATTACGTAGCACCTGAAAGTGACCGGCACTAAGTTTGTGCAGATGCAGAGTTGCAGCCGGCAGAGTTGACGACTGCGTAATATCACTGCGCCTGCTGCACCCATGATACGGCAGGAAAGTTCCTTGATTGTTACGCCGGAATGAGAGTATAGTTCCTAGCCATATCAGCCTATAAAATCGCAACTTTTCATTTTCCGCCATTCTTAGCACATGATGCAACTACAGAAGAGTCAAGTTTTAAATAGGAAAAATATCGAAACTCTTTAGTCATTTTATAGTGAGATGCTAACGGTCTAATCGGATTCAATGATTTATGCTAAGCTATGCTAAAAGTGCTACCGCCAGAACTGGCGATCGGCTGAATGGACTCAAAAATGGTAAAACACATCTGTATAACTCTAGGGGAGTTGGAAAATGAGCCTATTTTCAAAAAAAGTGGAGTGTTCCTTTAAGAGTAGAAATATTTATTTATTAGACATTTATTTCCAATTTAATTTAAGCAAGAATGGCTATTAAAAAATGTAGCAAATTCTAAATAAGGCCACATACACACTACAGCTAAATTTGCAGTTCACCTTTTACTCCATAATCGTGTTCTGTACACACATAATTCATTAAAATATGGGAGTGACAATGATTGGTCATTTTCATTAAAAAAAAAAAATACAATTTAAACACTTTTTAATCTCAAACGCTCGTCTTGTCTTGCTCTGCTTGAATTCTGGCTCAAGACAGTTGAAACAGTCGAAAACAGTCGACTGTCGAAAAACTCGAATCGTATTTTCTCCCTCAACTTCAAAAATCATTTCAAAATCATCCTACATCTCTGCAGAAGTTTCGACCCAGTCTTTGCGAAGTGAACATGCAAAGTTCACCTCATCCACAATGTAAATTGTTGAAAAACTCTAAACGGTGCAATTCTGAGTGTGCTACACACAGGTGAGTGGGCTGGACAAACCACCTGTAGTAACGCATTCTTCATCTCTATGTGCACCAGACACTTTCATATAAACACTACATGTTACACAGAGAACATTGTGCACCTCTGAGTGTGCTACATACAGGTGCGTGGGCTAGACAAACCACCTGTAGAAACACTCTTTTCTCTGTATATGCACCAGACACTTTCTTATTAACACTCCATGTTACAAGGACCTAATGAAGACTTAACAAATGTTTACTTGTCAGTGCACCTTAAATCATATTGCACTATTTGCTTCTTAACCTTTAAATACTTCCTCTGCACATTATCATGCACAGTTATTATGTAAAGTACCTGTATAGTCTGTCTTAGGTTATGTGTATGTATAGGTTTTAAAAAAAAATTGTTTCTACGTCTAGGGTATGTATGTTCATATTTATGTTTATTTATGTAGCACCGTGGTCCTGCGAGACACGACATTTCGTAGCGGAATGACAATAAAGGTTGACTTGACTTGACTTGAAAGAAGATCAAACACCCTTAACAAAAAAGGTAAACACAGTGATATAAGATGATTTTGAAGTTGAGGCAGAAAAGACAATCTGAGTCTTTCGACATACCCTAACTGTCATGAGCCGGAATACACGGAGTTCAGGGAGAGTAAGACAAGACGAGCATTTGACATTAAAAAGTATATCAATTGTATGATTTTTATTAAAATAACCAATCGTTTTGCTAGATAAGACCCTTCTTCCTCAGCTGGGATTGTTTACAACTGCATTTGGGATCATTTGAAGCCGCATTTAAACTGCATTTTGAAAGTTCAAACTCGGGGCACCACATCAGTCCATTATATGGAGAAAAATGCTGAAATGTTTTCCTCAAAAAACATAGTTTCTTTATGACTGAAGCAATAAAGACATGAACATCTTGCATGACAAGGGGGTGAGTACATTATCTGTAAATTGTCGTTCTGGAAGTGGACTTCTCCTTTAAATGGCCAGCTGTCAGCAGTTCATACTGCACTTTTAAGCTTTTATTTTGAAGGAAAACTCCAGCTTCAGTGAAAACAGGCTTACAAAACATGTCTTAAGTACAAATCTAGTGAAATGCTGTAATCATCTGCTGTGAAAATAAAGCATAACTGGTGGCTGTTGCATTCCCAAATGCGTACTAAACTCATGCAATAAATGAGTTCACTGCATTCAATGTGAACGGAGCCATTCTGAGGTGCGGAAAACATTGGAGCTGAACGTTTGAACGAAGTGCACGCTTCGCTTTGAAACGTGCAGCGGAAACAGACTTGATGAAGGGATTAAGCCATATTGTGCTTTCTGTTTTAGCTCATTTGACAAATATTGTGCTGAAGCATAATGGCCCAAAACACAACTTTACAGACTGTTTATGTTAGAATAAGAAGTTTAAATATATTTTAAAAACTACACTTTTTGCCTGGAAGACCTATTGTTTCATATCCTCATGTGACCACAATAATATCGAGACCATTACGTCCCTAATTACTACTGGCCGTTTATTAGTACTTATAAAGTATATAATAATGCCTTATTCTGCATGACTGTATTTTAGATCCCTTAATCTATACTTCTTCTACAACATTCTTTGTAAATCATCTCATTAAAGGCTGCTGTATTATCATAATTCAGAGATGTAATCCAGACTTTTTGTTTTCAAGCACACTTCAACTAAGTAAGTGCAATTATCCTGATAGAGAGCTTCAACGGCTCTGAAACAACTTGTGGCAAATTGCCTCACTTAGTGCCATGCAGGTATTGGTCATATGAAGAACTAGAACATTAGAACTGATGCCTCGAGGAACTACATCAACACCCCTTGTTAACACAACAGGGATTCAATCCCTTCTTCTTTTATTGCATCATCGTTTTTTGGCCTTTTGGCCATTTTTATAGATCGAAGTGTTGCGTGTTTCAGATTAGTGGTGAGTTTTTATGAGGATTCTTAGTTGCCTGTTAGGCAGTATAGGTTAGTGCAGCGCCACTTTGAGCAAATCAGAGAAAAACACAGTCTGATAAAAGAAATGCTATGATATTACGGAGTTCATAACTGAGAGACATCAGTTGGTCTCTTTCATATAGCTTTCTTTCAGAGAGAGAGAGAATAGTCGGTGCTGGAAAAAGAAGTGAAATTGGAGTTGAAGGGATCCCATGAGAGTCTGTGTCTGGATGGGTGTGAATAGCTGAATGAATAGCAGAGATACACGCTCAGTGCTGTCATCTCGCTCCTCAGAAGAGACAATCCCAGCTGATAATGTCTCATTGAGGCTTTACGTATGGCTTTGTTTAAGTGACATTGTTTGACAGGTCTCGGTGATAGCATCAGATAACCGTTGGTTCTGCATCTGAGCTAAATCCCCAGGAGCTTTTAAAGGGCACAGGGATTGTGTGTTTGCTAAGGGGTCAAGGTTTGGTTGTTAGAATGGTCCAGTTAACTATTGCCGGTAGATGCTATAACCAAACCATCAGGGGGTTAAAAGCTTCTTGAATGTTCATTTAAAGGCTGCTGTGTATTCTGATGAAAAATGTAACTATAATTTCATTATATTATAATATAATTTAATATAATTTCATTGTATAAAAATAATCTAATATAATTTCATTGTATTGTAGTATAATATAAATTAAACATTAGAATTGTGTACATTTATACAGTAAGTTTATACAGTAAGTTAACTGCATTCTCATAGGAAATATATAATTTTATATATATATATGTAATATATATATATATATATATATATATATATATATATATATATATATATATATATATATGTATGTATGTATGTATGTATGTATGTATGTATGTATGTATGTGTGTATATATATACACTGTGTGCATAATTATTAGGCACATTGATATTCTGGTCATATTTTTTTACCAAGCACATTTTACCAATTCCAAACCACATCAATCTTAATAACTACTATTAATTTTGTATTTAATCATTTATACATGATATGTATTTGTCCGTGAAGGCTGGAAGTGAAAAACTCCTTATATTCAGGTGTGCATAATTTTTAGGCACGTTTTCTTTTATATATAAAAAAGCCAAAAAAAGAGATTTAACCCAGACTGAAAAGTCAAAAATTATTAAATGCCCAAGAGAAGGATGCAAAACTAATGCAATACTAGAATTTGCAAAGTTAAGGCGTGACCGTTGGACAGAGAAATGCTCGCTGGGTCAGCACAGTGAGAAAAAAAACAGTGGAGAAGAAAAGACACGTTAACTGCAAAAGAATTAAGAATTAAAGTAAAGAATTAGCTGTGAAACCATCAGGAACCATTTAGTCTCCAGCGCCACCATTTTCCAGAGCTGCAACCTACCTGGAGTCTTCAGAAGTTCAATGCGTCAGGTTCTCAGAGACTTTGCTTGAGAAAAAAAAACTAAAAAATGACCCTCACTTAATAAGAATAACATTCTGACGTGTTAAGAAATACATGAAGACATTTTTTTTTTAATTTTTTTTTTATAGGCTTTATAGACAGATAAGTTGAGAGTGACTCTTGAAGGACCAGCACCACATTCTCTTGTACTTCTGATTCAAGAATTTGTCTTCCAGAATCTAGCGGTACATTTTGGGAGTTCATGAGTTCATCTCCTATCCTGAAAAGTCTGACTTGCAGAGATGGACTAAAACGAACTCCCAAAACTTACTGCCAGATTTTGGAAGATAAATTCTTGAAAGAGTGGTATAAGAGGATTTGATGCTGGTCCTTCAAAAGTCACTCTCAACTTATCTGTCTATAAAGCCTATGGAAAACAGTCTTCATGTATTTCACAACACTTCAGCATGTTATTCTCTTTAAATGAGGGTCATTTTTTAGGATTTTTCACCCAAGCAAAGTCTCTGAGAACCTGACGCATTGAACTTCTGAAGACTCCAGGTAGGTTACAGCTCTGGAAAATGGTGGCGCTGGAGAATGGTTCCTGATGGTTTCACAGCTAATTCTTCACTTTAATTCTTAATTCTTTTGCAGTTAACGTGTCTTTTCTTCTCCACTGTTTTTTTTCTCACTGTGCTGACCCAGCGAGCATTTCTCTGTCCAATGGTCACGCCTTAACTTTGCAAATTCTAGTATTGCATTAGTATTGCATCCTTCTCATGGGCATTTAATAATTTTTGACTTTTCAGTCTGGGTTAAATCTCTTTTTTTGGCTTTTTTATATGTAAAAGAAAACGTGCCTAATAATTACGCACACCTGAATATAAGGAGTTTCTCACTTCCAGCCTTAATGGACAAATATATATCACGTATAAATGATTAAATAGAAAGTTAATAGTAGTTATTAAGATTGATGTGGTTTGGAATTGGTAAAATGTGCTTGGTAAAAAAATATGACCAGAATATTAGCGTGCCTAATAATTATGCACACAGTGTATATATATATATATATATATATATATATATATATATATATATATATATATATATATATATATATATATATATGTATGTGTATGTGTATATGTGTGTGTGTATGGTATAATATTTAATTTATTTTAAAATATTTAGTATTATTTATTTTTTTCAATTATTATTTTTTTAATATTCAATTTTTAAATATTTTAATTGAAATTAGAAATATTTATTTATTGGATATATATTTTTGATTTAATTTAAGCAAGAATGGTCTAACAATTATTTAAACTGTAAATTAAACAATTGTGTACATTTAACTAGTATTTTGATTGAACTGCATTCTCTTATGATATATATATATATTGTTAATATTTTTTATTAAAATTAGTTATTGGATATATATTTCTGATTTAATTTAAGGAAGAATGGCATAATGATTTATGAAACTTTAAATTAAACATCATATTTTTGTATATTTATGTATTGATTTGATTTAAATGCATCCTCATAGGAAATAAAAAATTTTGTAGTGTTTATTTTGTAATATTTTTTTAATTAGACATGCTTATTGTGTATATAAAAGCAAAAATGGTAATTTTGAAATTCAGCAAATTGTAAATGAATGTGTGTACATTTATGTAGAATTTTCATCGCAAGAACTGCATTCTTATAGACGATGTCATTTATTGTTAAATTTTAAACTTTTTTTAATATAAAATTTTGTAATCAATGTAATTGTGTATGTAGATGTAGTAGTTTTTGATTACAACTGCATCCTTAAAGGAAATATTTAATTTACTTGTAATATTTATTGTTTAATATTTATTTTTATGTATGTTTCATTAAAATATTATTTTGTTTTCTAAATTTTATTTGTTGCTTTTAACCTGGTTTAATAAAGATTTACTACTAGTAGTAATGTGCATTTTTACCATCTTTTTTTGGTTAGTTAAAAAGTAAACAGATATGTAATGACATCACTGCATTTACATGATGCACATTACGCATGCTTGAACAGCATCAATGAAAACACTTTAGAACGACTTGCAAAGATTTAAAGAGTCTGTAAAAAATGGTTTGAGTGGATGGAATCAAGCAGAAGGACACACTCAGCAATGTAATACATATTTTCTCATACAGTTCAATAATTTATTGACTCTGCCAAGACAGGATAACACCCCGACCACCAAAGCTCATTCAAGGTTTCTGAGAAGACCCTTGACACCAAGTTTACTGGGAAATTGAAAAAGTTCAAGTCTGTCTCTCTCTCTCTCAGTGATTCTGAATTATTGAACCAGCCCAAATTTGCCTCCTCTTCTTCTTCTTCTTCTTTATTCAGCTTTCACCCAGCTTCAAGTCTCAGTGCTGTCACAACAGACTTTGCAGCTCAATGAGGACAGAGATGCACTGCTAACTGGACGTCTGAAATAAAGTCTATTTCTGAAATGTGTTTCTGGTAAGGATTTATTTGGTTGCAGGACCGTAAAGATGTGAGGAACTACTGGACACGTCAACATCGATGTTGATTCACATCTCAAAGTCTGTCCAGTGCAATGATCAATTGTGTGCTGTGCTTGTTTTCATTTTTCACTACTGATGGAGCGAGAGTGAGATGTGACTGAGCAAGTAAACACTTGATTAATGTAGTGACTGGCTAGTGAACAGCTCATTTTGCTCTTTCTTACTAGCTTCACTTCTCTAAACTTTCTGTCGAAGGAAATTCTCCCATAATAAATCACTGTAGGATCTCAGCACTGCCCCACAGAGAAGCACTGACAGCCCAGCCGTGCTGAGATTTGACAACAGGCCTCTTGTGTTTCCACCCCGCAGTTTGACATGCAACAGATGTCCCTGGAGGAGCTCAAACACGTCCTGTTCCACGCCTTCAGAGACCATCTCACCATGAAGGACATCGAGAATATTATCGTCACCGAGGAAGAGAGCTTGAAGGAGAACTCAGGAAACTGCCAGACCGAATTTCAGGGAGGTAAATAGCATAGAGAACAATTTCGTGTTAATTGACCGATCCCGCAACAGTTTGTTCAACTGATTCAAGTTTACAGACACTGGAAATTTTGCGAAGCTCCCATGAGGTGAAGCTTAAAGTTCTGAGAGTAACTCTTCTCAGAAACTTCTGTATGAATACCAATGAAAAGTTTTTCACTTGATCAGCAGAGCGCAGCAGGGAACGGACAGTTTTTCAGAAGCCTAGAAGTATTTTTCTACACGGGCATTTCAAATATTTTTCAGTTCAGATATTGTGGAATTGAACCAAATCTAAAAACGTATATGTTTTTCAAATGAATTTGATTTAAAACAATGTACAAGACTGCGTACTTAAAGGCAGTTAATCCAAAAATAAAAATTCTGTAATTTATTAGTCACCCTCATGTCGTTCCAAACCCATAAGACCTTCGTTCATCTTCAGAACACAAATTAAGATATTTTTGATGAAATCTGAGAGCTTTCTGACCCTGCACAGGCAGCCACACAACTGACACATTCAAGGCCCAGAAAAATATTAAGGACTTGTCATAATTCCTCGATTAAATTTAAGTACTAGGCCTGTGTCGAGTAACCGGCAAAATACCGGAAGTGGTGCATTCCACGTACGAGAATCCATGAAACGCATTATTAGACCATTTTCCAAGACTGTATGATATATTAAACCCTTTTAAAAATCATAAGCATAATGCTATTGTGAATTCACAAATGCTACGATTCAATTAAATATATGCGATGCAGGTTTAATATACACACTTTAATTATTTACATCCGTGTAGGTTACGTGCATCTCAGAGCAGCTGAGTTTACAGTAAATGCTGTTTCACACTAACAGTCATCATTTACATGGGTGGAGCATTTCAAACTTCATTTCTGCAAATTATAATGTTAATCTGGTAACCCAACGTGCACCATGTCATCAGTTTTGTAAGGTAAATCATTTATAAACCTAGCCAACACAGGAGAATACACGCTCTAACTTAACTGCTCATCGCGACTGCAAAATAAAAGCTCAAACCCTTTCTGTGAGTTTACACTTTTTGATGCCCACATATTCAAGAAATTACAGTGACTGTAGCATTTCTGTCGTAAAGAAATGGCCAAATAATACAGATTAAGTGGACATTTAAATTAAATGTTGCTTAGTTAATATTAAACAAGGATTAGATCGTGCATTGTTGTGTAAAAACAATTGTCAGGCCATTGGCGCCATCTGCAGGCATTTGATATAATGCATAATGTGCGTTAGCCTTGTTGTTTATAATACATTATGTATTGTCATGGTCAAGGATCAGCATAAACCAGCAAAGGACGATTTTAAACCAGCATCAAAACAGCTGTTTTTTTCAGCAGGACTGTTTAATAAAACCATATGATTACTAGTATTACTACTATTATATAGGTATTTTAAGTAATTTTCAAGGCTATTTGTATCTTATGTCTATTTTTATTACCTCAAAAATGTATTATAATTATCAGATTACTCGATTTATCATCAGACTAATTGATTGATTGCTATTATCAAAATAATCATTAGTGACAGCCCTAGTATGGACATCAATAAAATAGTCCATGTGACATGAGTGGTTCAAGTGGTTCAAATTTTATGAAGCTACGAGAATACTTTTTGTGCACTAAGAAAACAAAACTAATGACATTATTCAACAATTTCTCCTCTTCCGTGTCAGTCTTGGATACGCATTCTTAAGAGTACCATGATAAGTATTAAGAGTATAGTCAGTAACGTTATTTGCAATGCTAAATTCTTTTCTATTCGTGCTCAGATCACAAAACCACACTTTTTTCTACAAAAGCATGTATCATGGTGCAATATAAAAGTTAACTTACAGTAATTTATTAAAAATACAATATAGTTAATTAATTAAATTCAAACCATAGTTATATTTTGTAAAAAAAACGATATATATATATAACATTTTTAATGTTTTTTAAAGAAGTCTCTTCTGCTCACCAAGCCTGCATTTATTTGATCCAAAGTACAGCAAAAACAGTAACATTTTGAAATATTTTTACTATTTAAAATAACTGTTTTCTATTTGAACATATTTTAAAATGTAATTTATTCCTGTGATTTCAAAGCTGAATTTTTAGCATCATTACATTTTTAGTCACATGATCCTTCAGAAATCATTCTAAAATTCTGATTTGCTGCTTAAAAAACATTTATTATTATTATTAATATTATTAACAGCTGAGTAGAATTTTTTTTTTTTTTTCAGTTTTATTTGATGAATAGAAAATTCAGAAGAACAGCATTTATCTGGAGTAATGATGCTGAAAATGTATACGTAAATATGTAATAAATTACATTTTAAAACATTCATATAGAAAGCAGTTATTTTAAATAGTAAAAATATTTCACAATATTACTGCTTTTGCTGGATTTGAATCAAATAAATGCAGGCTTGGTGAGCAAAAGAGACTTTCTTTAAAAAAAAAAAAAAAAAAAAAAAAAACATTATCTTACTCTCCAAAAACTTTTGACTGGTAGTGTATTGTAATTATACAAACTAAAAGAATTATTTAAATTTATGTGCAAGAAATTAATTACAAAAAAAAATAAATAAGAGTGTAGTCAATAATGTTCGCAATGATTCATGGGAGTGAGAGGCTGTTGTTATCTCATTTCCATGTAAACAGCAACTTCTCTGATTGGTGCATCCAATAAAAAGCTTGCTTTTTAAATGAAGCTGAAATCACATTGACTTTTAGCTTCTGCAGAAGCATATTTCATCGCTTAACAATCTCAGAGCTCATAGTAGGCCTTGAAAGGTTTATATGTTATCATTAAAAATCCATTTCTTTATGGATTTTTACATCCGCAGCTTGACTTTAGACTCCTTAGCCTGATATGTTTGGCCAGAAACTGGGCATTTAATGAGATGAGAGTTCTCAGTGCATTATAGGTTTTTTTTGAATCCCTCATTTAAGCATCTGATAAATGAAAGTAACTAGTATAATATTTTCTTTACTCCCAGTATGACGTTCCAATTCAAGCCGTTCTTCACACGGCCATAGATTTCACCCGCATCATTGAACCAGATGTTTTCATCAGCCAACAGAAGTAAAGGAAAAGAATGGAATTCAGAAACAGGGAAATTATCGTAAAGGCTCGTATCCAATTACGTCTCAGCAGTTCGATATTTAATCTCAATATGCAGCACAGAATAACAACATAAATTGAATGGAATCGAATCTGGCAGGCGGAGAAAAAGGTGAATGAAATGGAATAATTTCATGCCTCGAAAACCAATTAGCCTGTCCCAGTGTTTTAAAATATATGCTTTATTAGCCCACTCTGTGGCCTTAAACAGTTTCCCCGGAATATTTATGTCTGTCTACGTGTGTGTGTGTGATCACGAGTGTGTCGTGTCCAGTGAGGCAGCTCAGCAGAGCCACACGTTTTGTTTCATTATTGTGTAAGCCTCATTATGCAACACTGCTGGATCATTGTTTGAATGGCTTTTGCTCATTGTGTGCTGTCATCTCTTTTCACCGATGCTCTGTTCTACTCCATCAGTGCATTCGAAAAAGAAGAATCGTCAGACGTGTGTCCGCAAGAGCCTCATCTGCGCTTTTGCAATGGCCTTCATCATCAGCGTCATGCTCATCGCAGCCAATCAGATGTTGCGGAATGGCATGGAGTAGCCCCGCCCACTGTGAACCCTGACCTCTCTTACTTCACTTTCTTTTAGCGTGGGGAGCCCACTGAGCAGAAGAGCGTGTTTTGTCTTTTCTATTTATTTTGGCGATTGTGATTGTGAAAGACTCTGAGACGGCAGTGAGGGATGTCCTCCATCATCAGCTTGACAGGGACATGCAAGGGCTCCTCACTGGAAACCATTTAATGCAATAACATCCCGCGTCCCTCTACGCTGCGTGTTTTTCTCATTCCCTGTCTTTGAAAGACGACGGCTTTGTACTTTATCTCACTCCAAGTCATGTCAGATGGGAACGATGAGGAGTGATTGGCAGCCTGTCCAGTGGAGCCGCTGCAGGATGTCTGGCATCAAGAGCATGTGCGTGTTCATCTCAGATTGCACTGTACGTTTTGTTCACAGCATTGCCGTGTTGAAGCTTATTTATTGATGATATCGTTTAATGATGAAGGAATTGAGGGTGTTTTTGGAATAACATGATACCATACTTTCACAGTATGTAGTTTACTGATAATCTCAAATTTACAAAATATCCACTGTACTGTATCCCACAATGCATTTTGACCTTTTGAGTGTGGTCAGCCAGAAACTATCCTTTGATTGGACTGCCAATACTAAAGGGATTTTGGGGAAATATATTTCTATTGCATATAATGACCTTTGAAGTGATTTACATTAGCGTAATTGAGAGAGAAAAACAGAAAAGTACAATTTTAAAATGATTTAAGAACATTAGGAAAGAAAATTCTTGAATAAATGAAATTAAAGTTTCATTTAAAATGATAATTAGATAGCAGCTGCTGAATTAAACATGAAATGTGATCAAATTAAATGAAAACTGCAAAAAATATTACTGTCTAAAACATTATACCATTGCATACTGTTATACATACATTTTCTTTTTTTTTTTTTTTTAATAATAGAATTACCATCCAACAGTTTGGGGTCAGTAAGATTTATTTATTTATTTTTTGTGGGGTGGGAGAATTAATACTTTTTCCAGCAATGGTGCATTAAGTTAGTTAATAGTGAAAGATAAGATATATAATACACTACCAGTCAAAAGTTTTTGGACAGTAAGATTTTTAATGTTTTTTTTTTTTTTAAAGAAGTCTCTTCTGCTCATCAAGTCTGCATCTTATTTGATCCAAAATACAGCAAAAGCAGTAATATTGTGAAATATTTTTTACTATTTAAAATAACTGCTTTCTATTTGAATATATTTACATAAAATGTAATTTATTCCTGTGATCAGAGCTAAATTTTTAGCATCATTACTCCTGTCATGTGATCCTTCAGAAATCATTCTAATATGTTGATTTGCTGTTTAAGAAACATTTTTATTATTATTATTATTATTATTATCAATATTTAAAACATCTTATATAATATTAAAAAAGCTTTTGTAACATTATACACTATACCATTCAAAAGCTTTGAGTCAGTATAATTTGTTTTTAATGGAAATTAATATTTTTTTATTATAGAAATTAATACTTTTATTTAGCAAGGATGCTTTCAATTGATCAAAAAGTGATAATAAAGACATTTATAATGTTACAGAAGTTTTCTGTTTCAGATAAATGCTGTTCTTTTGAACTTCCTATTCATCAAAGCGACCTGAAAAAAATTCTACTCAGCTGTTTTTAACGTAATAATAATAATAATAATAATAATAATAAGTGTTTTTGAGCTGCAAATCAGAATATTAGAATGATTTCTGAAGGATCATGTGACTGGAGTAATGATGCTAAAAATCCAGCTTTGAAATCACAGGAATAAATTACATTTTAGAATATTTTCAAATAGAAAAATGTCATTTTAAATAGTAAAAATATTTCCAAATTGTACTGTTTTGCTGTATTTTGGATCAAATAAATGCAGGCATCTTTAAAAAAAAAAAAAAACATTAAAAAGCTTACTGTTCAAAAACTTTTGACTGATAGTGTATATAGTAACTTATAAGTTTGTAAATAATATAATAATTTATCATGTTAAAAAAAAGATATTCTGATCTATATAGACTGCTGTACGACGTGGGAAAAAGATATAGATCATAAATTATATATATCATGACAAAACTAAATCATGATTAAATTGTGGCCACGAATGAAGAATTTGTTTCTTTTTTTAGTAATTTCTGGCCACGATTTACTAATTTATTCCCTTGGTTTGATAATCAGATGAGGGAATGAATTAATACAACATGGCTGTGATTAACTAAAACGAGGAAACAAATTAATAAGGCCACATGGCCACAATTGAACTAAAATGAGGGGGAAAAAATAAATACATTTGAATAAAATGAGGGAACAAATTCTAAATTTGTGGACATGGAAAATACTTTTTGACCGCATATCATGGGGCTCCATAAATCCATTTCAAATAAATGCCGTCCTTCTAAACTTTCAGTTTGTCAAAGAATGCTGAAAAAAAAATGCATTCGTCTTTTGATAAAAATATTAAGCGGCACAACTGTTTTCTCATTGACGATAATAATAAGAAATGTTTCTTGAGCAGCAAATCAGCACATCAGAATGATTTCTGTAGGATCATGTGACACTGAGTAATGATACTGAAAATTCAGGATTGAATTACATTATAAAATAGTGTAATAATATTTCACAATATTGCTGTATTTTCATCAAATAAATGCAGCTTTGCTGAGCATAAAACTTTATAAAACGTTATAAATCTTACCGACTCCAAACTATTTCTTAGTGTGAGCAGATCCAGACCGATTTTTCATTGTTTGCTATATAATTTGATTTACAAATGCATTGTGGTTTTCCATATTCTGCACAGCAAGTGGGATGAATTAAATTCCACACAACTCCATTTTCAGTACACCTTGTGCATTATGGGTGAACAGGATCTTAAATTAGAAGTCAGTTTCATTTGTGCCATTACCCATTCTCTCGTTTTGTGTATCTACACATAAGAAGAGAGTATAATACTCTCTTTGATTTTAAATGTAGTATCAAGGTCTTCTAAATGTCTGCATATATTGTCTGGTTCAAATATATGACACTGAACTTCTGCGGAAGTGTCTATGCTACATAGTTGGACTTTTTGGTCCATTTTGAGTTTTTATTCACTCTCAGGCTCAGAGAGTCAATGAATGCAACATAAACTGCTCTGAATCAACCAGAAGTAAACTGGTCAGTCTCTAAAATAGCACTTTTATTTTTCTTTTACAGTTACAGTCTGTGTGTAATATATGTATTTGTCTACCTGTTTGTCTATATATTTATAATGTGTGTGCACATCAGTCCCCTTCCCTGTGTTTCTTATTACTGTGTATACTTTGTCACAATCCCTTGTATATTGCATGTGTATTTATGCATATAGTGCCACACAAAAGATTGTCTTTGGATTGTCTGTGTCATGTTGCATGTTCAGAACACTAATGCAGTGCTTTTCCAAGGTCTGTACTGCTTGCAGGCATTTGCTGAGAGCATCAGTCGAAATGTCTGAACTCCCATTGTTTCCTTCCTGTGAGCAAATCTTATATGAAACAGTACCAGCATTCTGTGCCAAAATACACTGCAAAGGAAAAGCGGATTATTGGGAACCGTTTACTGGACAAAGTTCCTGTCAGTTTTCCAGAATGTCACAGACCAGCTTGATTGAGGACTGGTGCATTTATTCCATCAGTTTGTGCTGAGGAGATTTCCAACTCAATGGCTCCATCTAGTGGGCTGCTCTGAAGATGTAATGTAAAAATTGCGCTATGACACTAGTAAAGAACAGATGTTACTTATAGAAAGAAACAAAGTAACCTTTACCAAAAAGAAGTTGGAAACGGGAGTACAGTGTAAATTTCATATATATCAATTTAAAGTGTTGCACCTTGTTATTTTATTTATTAATATAAGACTATTTGTCTACTATTTCTTTCAATTATCACAAAAGCAGGTTAGTGGACTGAAGTTTAGAGATGTCTTGCATCATTTTTACTAGCCATTATTCTATGTATCCCCTTGCTTGTTGCCATCTTGTAAGAATCTATACATTCTACTAAAATTACCCTGTAGTTTATGGGCATTTTGGATATATAAATTGGTAACGGTTTTATTTGCTACTGTATTTTATATTTTGTTGATTAATAATATTTATGTTTTCTATTGTTATTTTTTTTAATCTTGCAAAAGTTGATGGAATTTTTAATTTAGTTTACTCTCAATCCAGATCCTAACTTCATCTCAATTTGAAGCATGCCAAATAAAATTTTATATGTATGTATTTTTATGGAGTATTACAAAAGAAGGATTATTAATATGCAAAACAATATACATATTGCATGCAGGATGTGGATTGACAGATTACAGCAATATGGTTTCTAAACAAAAATGTATCATTACACGTAAAAGCATATGAAGAAATAAAAGAAAGTTATTTATTGAACATGGCAATAAATGTCTTTGCATCCAATTATTGATATAATATGAAAGCCCGTTTCCGCCACTGAATAAGGAATTTAAAAAAAAATAGGTCATTGCGACTTTTCATCTCACAATTGACTTCTGGCAATTGCGAGTTATAATGTCCGATTCTGATATTTTCTAACAATTGCAAGTTTTTATCTCACAATTCTAAGGAAAAACTTATTTTATAACTTTATATAATGCAATTCTGACTTTTTAACTGTAAATTGAGTTTATCTCACAATTCTGAGGGAATAAAGTCAAAATTGCGAGTCTGTATCATTCTGAGGAAAAAATTGTGAATTGTGAGTTTATAATCACGAAATTCTGGCTTTTTACTCTAAATTGCAAGTTTATATCACAGTTCTGAGGGAATATAGTCAGAGTGAGTCTGTATCAATTCTGAGGAAAAAAAGTCAGAATTGCAAGTTTATATCACACAATTCTGAGGGAATAAAGTCAGAAGTGTTAGTTTATATCACAATTCTGAGGAAAAAGTCAGAACTGGGAGTTTATATCACGCAATTCTCAGGGAAAAAGTCAGATTTGCACATTTATATCACGCAATTCTGACTTTTTAACTAAATTCTGAGGGAATAAAGTCTATATCACAAAAAGAGTGTATATCACAATTCTGAGGAAAATAAGTCAGAATTGTGACTTTATATCACAATTCTTACTTTTTAACTCTAAACTTTGTGTTGATCTTACAATTCTAAGGGAATAAAGTCAGAATTGCGAGTTCATATAACAAATCGAAGTAAAAAGTAAGTAAGTCTGTATCATGCAATCCTGAGGGAATAAAGTCAGAATTGTGAGTCTATATGTGACTATATCACACAATTCTGGCTTTTTAACTCTAAATTGAGAGTTTATCTCACAATTCTGAAGGAATAAAGTCAGAATTGCAAGTATGCAATTCTGAGGAAAAAAGTCAGAATTGTGAGTTTATATCACAAAATTCTGGCTTTTTACTCTAAATTGCAAGTTTATATCACAATTCTGAGGAAATATAGTCAGAGCGAGTCTGTATCACAATTCTGAGGAAAAAAAGTCAGAATTGCAAGTTTATATCACAATTCTGAGGGAATAAATTCAGAATTGTGAGTATATCACAATTCTGAGGAAAAAGTCAAAACTGGGAGTTTATATCACAGAATTCTGAGGAAAAAAAGTCAGATTTGCACATTTATATTATGCATTTCTGACTTTTTAACTAAATTCTGAGGGAATAAAGTCAGAATTGTGACTTTATATCACACAGTTCTGACTTTTTAACTCTATATTTTGAGTTTATCTCACAATTCTGAGGGAATAAAGTCAAAATTGCGAGTCTGTATCATTCTGAGGAAAAAAGTCAGAATTGTGAGTTTATATCATGAAATTCTGGCTTTTTACTCTAAATTGCAAGTTTATATCACAATTCTGAGGGAATATAGTCAAAGCGAGTCTAACACAATTCTGAGGAAAAAAGTCAGAATTGCGAGTTTGTATCACACAATTCTGAGGGAATAAAGTCAGAATTGTGAGTCTATGTCACAATTCTGAGGAAAAAGTCAGAACTGGGAGTTTATATCACGCAATTCTGAGGGAATAAAGTCAGAATTGTGAGTCTATATCACAATTTTAAGGAAAATAAGTCAGAATTGTGACTTTTTAACTCTAAATTTTGAGTTTATCTCACAATTCTCAGGGAATAAAGTCAGAATTGCAAGTTTATATCACACAGTTTGGAGTAAAAAGTAAGTCTGTTTCATGCAATTGAGGAAAAATGTCACGGAAAATTCTGAGGAGAAATATCACAGAATTCTGACTTTTTAACTCTAAATTGTGAGTTTATAATTGTTGCGATTTAGCTCAAAGGGAAATGTATATAAATTATTACAATTAATTATGATTAATTACAATTATTTATATCAGCTGCCAGTAGTAACTGTAGCAGAATTAATTTTCCATCAACTAATCTGTTCGTCCAGCGAACATTCAGTATAAGTTTTATATCAACTCTAAGAAATTATATTTTCTTGGGCACAGAAAATAACTTTCTTAAAGTACTGTTGCATTAGAGCATGTAGCTCGAATCAGAATCGTAAAGGGACATTAATTTGCAATGCAGAATCAGAATCAAAACTCATGTAATTTGTGCACAAGAGTTTATTAACGAAGGACTAACACATAACTAATCTAAACAAACAGACATGAAATCATTCATACATGGGGGAAGGGTCAGTGAGAACTGAAGTTAGAGAGACCAGAGAATGTAGCTATGAAAAGAGTCAGTTAACCACCTGAGTGAAACCATCAGTGCTGTATACAGCTTATACTAAACCTCTGTTTTGTTTAGTTAAATGTACGATACTTGCATTGCCTTGGTCGATGAACAAGTGTCCGAATGCAGTCTCGGGTGAAAGTCTCGATGGTTTGGAGCAGTGGTGGTTTGGAATCGCGATCACGTTCTTCTGGGTCCGAAGAGTGATGAACTCCAAAGATGTTCTGACTCGATGGTGACTGGGAGTTTCTTCCCATGTGACAATTGAAGAAGAACCAAGAGCTGAGAGGGACCCAGCTGAAGTCCTGTGGTCTTTGGAGAATGGAAAGACAAGGCCGCAAGGCCTGGCGCAGCTTAGAGTTCCGACGAGTTCTAGCTCATCCTCCTCATCCTCTTAGGTTCTGAAAGAACTCACGTGAGACGAGTGAAGAAAGCTAAAAGCACGGAAGAGAGAAATGTCTGTTCGAGGACATTTCATGAGGATGAATTCCGGGGTTGAGTAAAAGTGTCTGGCTCTTTGTGGTGAGAGCCATAGCTCTAGACGTTGGGGCCTGTCGGGCCTGCTGGGCACGGCCTGTGCCGGCTCAGGCTCCCTGTGGGTTCCTCCACAGGCAGCAATCGGAAGATCTTGCAGAAAAACGTTGCATATGTTGCATAGGTATCAACATCTAATTTACACCATCTTTTAGATCATCAAAACACGAACTCAAAGAGTCCAAGCATGGCATAGGTGGGTTATACTACTAGTCATCTATCAGAACACATGCATAAAACAGCAGAAAGACAAAGACAAAATTAAAATACAATGCAGTAATACTGTACACAATGACCTGGGCTATGTGTGATAGGAAGGTCAAAGAAAGGTTTGTCTGTGAATGAATAGGAAAGAGCCTATAGGCATTGTGTCTTTCTGATGGCAAATGTAGCATGGGCAGATGTGCATTCCTGCGGGCAATAAAACCTCTTATCAGATCGTCGTCCTGGCAACTGTGCCCTTTCAGGGTGTTCGTTGCTTTGGGGGGATGTCTCCAAAACTCCAGCATATAGCTGGGGTTGTTGGTTTTGAAGATTATTTGTTAAATGTAACAAATAACTGTATGTCTGATTGGTCCAGACGCTACATAATATAAGAGTGAGTGTATCACAATTGTGAGGAAAACAGAACTGTAAGTTTACATCACGTAATTCTTAAGGCAGAAAGTCAGAATTGGATGTTTATACCACGAAATTCTGGCTTTTTACTCTAAATTGTGAGTTTATATCTCACAATTGTAGGGGAATATAGTCAGAGTGAGTCTGTATCACAATTCTGAGGAAAAAAAGTCAGAATTGTGAGTTTATATCACAGTTCTTAATTCTTAACTCTAAATTGTGAGTTTATCTCACAATTCTGAGGGGGAAAAAGTCAGAATTGTGAGTTTATATCACAAAATTCTGAGGGAAAACGTCAGATTTGCGAGTTTATATCACGCAATTCTGGCTTTTTACTCTAAATTGTGAGTTTATATCTCGCAATTCCGAGGGAATAAAACGTTGCAATTACCTTTTTTTTTTTTTCTTTTCAATTTGGTGGCGGAAACAGGCTTCCATAATACAATGATGATGAAAATTTCTATAATAATTTTTTTTTTTATATTGTTCTCTGGGCCAGTAAAGGGAATGATTGGATTTTCTACAAATAAGACTACAATTCTGTTTACATACTGTCAATGTTTGAACCACTGCATTAACATTTTGCAACACCAGTGAACCCAGTGTTAGCTGTACAAATGACAAAGTACTTAATCTTTAGTTTTTCTGATAAAAAGCAGCACCATTAATGAATAAACAAATCTTGATCGCTTTAATTTAAAACATCTACAAAACAGCATGTTCACACAAACCATCTGTCTGAGGTAATAAACTCTAAAGACTGTTTTCTACTTTAAAATCTGTACTAGTGTTTGCCAGTTCGTACTGCGTGTAGTTACCAAGTCAAATGGTGTACAGCTGTGACTCCAATCATGTAAACAGAAAGTTTACAGGTCACCTAAAATTTGACAGCATCTACAGTATATGCAATCATGGTACATCTATTAATAGTAAAAAGGCACTTTATGTAATTTCAATTACACATTTAGAGACAAAAACGGATGATTTTAGTGGCAAAAAAGATTTTACGTAAGGTGTGCAAGTGCAAGTACAATACTAATGGCTTTAAAGGAGCTTTTGTTATAAGGAACTCACAGCTTCCTTTAAAAAAAAAAATAGCCTAAAACATCATTACATAGCACCACATAACTGCAAGTCTTTCAGTGAGACTAATGTTAATACTGCTGCAACATGAAGTAGCATTGCTGCTGTAGTGTTTTCACAGGACAGCATCAAGCTATTCAAGTGAATTCCAGCTTGTCCGGTATAATTAATTAATATTTTCCCAGTTTTAAATGTTTTTTAGAACAGTTGTGGGCCAAATTTATAATTTAAAAGATTTTTTGTTGTTTTTTTTTATAATTAATAGTACTTGTAAAATGCAAACAGATGGCCATGGTTTTTGTATTTTAATGTCTATTAAATATTGTCAAAGGTTAAAACTTCTGTTAAAACTTAGTTAAAACAACCCTGAATGAACTTTTGCCATATAATTATGAAATCTGTAAGATTGTGGAATTAATTTAAAAATGCTTAAAAAGCTAAAAGTGGCTTCTTTCTGCATTCCAAAAATCAAAATGTTTGTTTAAAAATTTCTTTTAATTTTTAAAATTAAATTTCTGTTTGCCTTTCAAAAGTTTAGGGTCAGTAAGATTTTAAGTTTCTAAAAAATTCTTATGCTCACCAAGGCTGCATTTATTTTATCAAAATGCAGTAACAGCATTAATATTGTGAAATATTATTCCAATTTAAAATTTAAAATAGCTGTTTCCTATTTTAATATGTTTTAAAATATAATTTAATTTGATGGCAAATCTGAATTTTCAGAAGCCATCACTCCAAAATTCAGTGTCACATGATCCTTCAGAAATCATTCCAATGTGCTGATTTCTTATTATTATCAATGTTGAAAACAGTTGTGATGTGTAATATTTTTGTCAAACCTTGTCATAATCCTTACTGACCCCAAACAGTGTAAAATCATTTGCTTAAAAGTGTTTAAAAAATGAGCATGAGGCACAATTTGATTCTAAAACTCTTTTTCATAACAGCTCAACGCTCCTCTTCTGGGCCAGTTTGTAAAGAAAAAAACAATAGAGTCCAGCAGATTCAGCTTGTATGAAGCGTTTCTCTAAAACTCAGTGTGTAATGGACTGCTGAAATCCCTGGATCCAGTCTCACTGGGTTTCATGAAGATGCCCTCCATTGTTTTCCAGTAGCTGTGAGAGCTGCTGACCATCATGCCGTGCACTTCTCTCTGGCCGTGGATGGGTCTGCCGTACTGCTCTCCTGTCACAGACAGCAGAGCCTCAGTGGCAGTGTGACGGAACCGAACGGACTCATCCCGCTGCCAAACAGAGCCAGCACACAAAACAGTCCACTCATCCAGATGGTCACCCTCGCCGTTCTCACCAAAGGCACTGACCTCCTAAATAGGAAGAGTTTTTGAGTAAAATTCCACAGCCTATCAAAATTTATATCCACTACCTATACTAGGGGTGGCCAAACTTGGTCCCGGAGGGCCGCTGTCCTGCAGAGTTTAGCTCCAACCCCAATTAAACACATCTGAATCAGCTAATCAAGCTCTTACTAGGCATACTAGAAACTTCCAAGCAGGTGTGTTAAGGCAAGTTGGAGCTAAACTCTGCAGGACAACGACCCTCCAGGACCAAGTTCGGGCACCCATGACCTATACAGTACAGTGTGTGTTTTTAAAAAAAAAAAAACTAAAACCTGATTTGAAGAAAGAGGAGAAGTAAAGTAGTGGCTGTGTAGATTGCGGCCCGTGTTCACATGGGTCAATCGGATGTTTTGTCCACACTGTACCGGAGTCCCTCGATGACACACAGTATCACTGGTGCCCCGCACACTCCAGTAACTGTTACTGTCCTCTACTGTGGTCACACCGGTCACCGACTGCTGACCACTACCTGGAATTAAAATGAACAGATCACAGAGAGAGTATATGAAGAAAATCAATATTTTTATTCAGCAAGGATGCATTAAACAGATCAAAAGTGACATTTATAATGTTATAAAAGATTTTTACTTCAAATAAATTCTGTTCTTTCAAACTTTCTATTCATTAAAGAGAATGTGGTTTCCACAAAATATTAAGCAGCACAACTATTTTCAACATTAATAACAATAAGAAATGTTTCTTAAGCACTAAATCAGCATATTTGAGTGATTTCTGAAGGATCATGTGACACTGAAGAATGGAGTGACGATGCTTAAAATTCAGCTTCATCATCACAGGAAATTACATTTTAAAATATATCAAAATAAAAACTGTGATTTTAAAACTGTAATAACATTTCACTATATTATTATTTTTACTGTAATTTGGATCAAATACACTACCAGTCAAAAGTTTTTGAACTGTAAGATTTTCACTGTTTTATAAAGACGTCTCTTCTGCTCACGAAGCCTGCATTTATTTGATCCAAAACACAGCAAAAACAGTAAAATTCTGAAATATTTTAACAATTTAAAATAACTGCTTTCTATTTAAATAAAATTTTAATTTAATTTAATTTAATTAATTTCTAATTTATTTTTACATTTTTCAAAATGTAATTTATTCCTGTGATTTCAAAGCTGAATTTTCAGCATCATTACTCCAGTTACACGATCCTTCAGAAATCTGAATCTAATATTCTGATTTGCTGTTCAAAAACATTATTATTAGTATTATGCTGAAAACAGCTGAGTATAATTTTTTCTGGTTTATTTGATGATCAGAAAGTTCAGAACAACAGCATTTATCTGAAACAGAAATCTGCCTTTTGATCAATTTAAAGTATCATTGCTAAATAAAAGTATTAATTTCTATCATTTCTTTCCCCCAAAAAATAAAAATTGTACTGACTCCAAGCTTTTGAATGGTATAGTGTATAATGTTAAAATAATTGCTGATATTTGGATCTTTCTATTCATCAAAGAAAAATGTACTCCACTGTTTTAAATATTGATAAAATTAATAATAATAAAAACTGTTTATTGAACAGCAAATCAGCATTTTAGAAAGATTTCTGAAGGATCGTGACACTAAAGACTGGAGTACCTTAATGATGCTGACAATTCAGCCTTGATCACAGAAATAAATAACATTTTAAAATATATTCAGATATAAATTAGTTATTTTAAATAATAAAAAAATATTTCACAATATTACTGCTTTTGCTGTATTTTGGATCAAATGCAGGCTTGGTGAGCAGAAGATACTCTCTTAAAAAATTAAAAATCTTACTGTTCAAAAACTTTTGACTGGTAGTGTAAATGCAGCCTTTAAAAAACAAAAACAAAATCTTACCAACCCAAACAGAGTGTATACTTTTAAACCCTCCAGAACGTTTACAAAATTATAATATAATATCTTATTATTGCCTTTTTTAAATTGTTTAACACATCAAACGTTAATATCACTACCATACACATTTATGAATGAGAGTCACTCACCAGATCCATAGCGGACATCATGAGAGTGTAATCTGACGTTGTGTTTCACGTTGAGCAGCTTCACGACCGACCCGCACGTTACAAAACTCATTTCGCTACCGGAAGACAATGTAAACATACATGACAATAAAACTGTTATAGGCAACTGGACCCGCAAGCGCCTCAAACTATCCATGGTTTGCCGAGCCCTATGGAAAATCGAATCATTAAAAACCTACATGACGTCACATGGAACGCATGAAGCACTAAAATATAGAGCGCCATCTTCAGGCTCGGAGATACAACATTGGTGAGTAAAAACGATATTTAGGCTGTTCATTATTTTTCTAGTAAAATCTTGATTTAAAATGGTGGAAGTGTTAGTTTTTAGTTATTTTTCACCAGGAGAGTTAACTATAATTTCGTCCTGAAATATATGCATCGGTATCACTTTACAGTAAGGTTCAAATTGTAAACATTAGTTAACTACATTAGTTAACCTGAACTAATAATGACTAATTATTTTAACGCATGTATTAATCTTAGTTCATGTTAATTTTAACATCTACTCTATTTATTAAAATCAGCTATAGAATTAATCCTGACCGGAAGTTAAATATGTGTATACCGGAACCAGAATCCCGACTGTAACCCTCAGCCATTTTTTTGTTGTCAGTTTCAAGCTTCTTCAAAAGTGACGATTCGTTCTTTATCTCAGCGCTTTTTTTCACGTTTTAATCGAGCTACCTCGCAAGGAAAAGTAAGTGTGTTTTCGTCTTCGATATTTAATTTCAGTCAAGTGTTTTTAAAAGAGTCATATAATGCTTGTAGTTGTTTTTCTTAGCGCACAGGCTAGATGTTAGCATGAGGGCCTTGATTTCTCACAGTGCCGCGGACAGAGCCGTTGCGTAATTATTTAGAAAACAAAACAATTGTTTTATTGTTTACGTTCGAGTCATCGCTGATTTTCTTGGTATTTCTTAATCGTTATAGACTTCGTATTTACGCGTCCCAAATCGATTTGCTAAGCTAAAATCTGAGAAGGCGCATGGATCTCAAGTTCATCTTGATGTGTGTTTTGTTATCTAAAAAGGCTTGGATTTACACAATTAGTATTCTTATGTTATGTAAACATTTTAAGAAATAAGTGAAATTAGACTGCCAAAGTGCTGTTTTGAGTATCTAGTGCAATAATAATCAAGCTAAGCCAGCAGTGAAGCTGATCTTGGTCAGTCTTTTGTTCACTGCGAGAGATTTGTGAGATGCGTGACTTGTTTTTGTTATCATTATTGAACCGAATTTTATTGAGTGTGACGAGGAAATTGTAAATTTGGGGGTATGTCAATGCAGCGGTTCACTCTTTATTATTATGAATACTGCAAACCCTTTGAATATCATACGATGTTTGTCACAGCCATATTGTATCTATGACAGATCCTTTGTAATAAAATTGTTTGCATTTTTACACAGGCCTTGCAAACATGTCTGACTTCATCGAGAGTGAGGCTGAGGAGTCAGAGGAGGAGTTCGAGGAGAAAGACCTGAAGCCCAAGAAGACGCAGAGATTTATGGAGGATGATGGTAAGATGTTACTTAAAGCCAAGAATATGATTAGAAATCCTATTTTAGTGTGCTACAGTTAGAGTGCTGGAGTTCTGTTGTTATTGGCACGTTGCATCATTGCTTTTTTCTGTGTTGTTGATATCTCCAGAAGAAGAGGAGGAAGAGAATACTGAAGATCAGGATGAGCATGGAAACCTGAGGGGACTCATTGATGATGGGGACGTGGAAGAGGAAGAACCACAAAGTGCACCAGAGGATAGTGACTCTGGTGAAGAGGTCCGTCATCGCCGCAGGAAACGAAGTAGGTGTTTTGTCAATTCACTACTGAATAATGTTGTTCTCAGTAGGACTGAGTGAAATCAAATATTCACAATATTGTTTTTTTTTTGCCACAGATAACTAATTATTGGAAAAGTTTATCTAAAAATGAATTTATTAAAGATGTACTTGCCCTCAGGCCATCCAAGATGTAGATGAGTTTGTTTCTTCATCAGAATTGATTTGGAGAAATTTACATTACATCACTTGCTCATCAATGGATCCTATGCAGTGAATGGGTGCTGTCAGAACGAGAGCTGATAAAAGCATTACAGAATTCCACAAATAATCCACACGACTTCAGTCCATCAATTAACGTCTTATGAAGTAAAAAGCTTTAAACCACTTTAAATTACTTCTGGCCAAAATGTGAGTCGTCTTACGTGAAAATCCACAAATAAACACTCCCAGTCAAAGGTTTTTGAACAGTAAGATTTGTCTTATGTTTTTTATGGATAGAGGATGCGCCAAAAGAAATGGTTAAAACATCTTTATGAATTTATCACAAACATGCAGCTTTTCAATTCACAAGACATTAATTGATGGACTCGAGTCATGTGGATTACTTGTGGATTATTGTGATGTTTTTATCAGCTGTTTGGACTCCATTCTGACGGCACCTATTCACTGCAGAGGATCCATTGGTGAGCAAGTGGTGTAATGTTACGTTTCTCCAAATCTGTTACAATGAAGAAACAAACTCATCCACATTTTGGACGACCTGAGAATGAAACATTTTTCAGCAAATTTTCATCTTTTGGTGAACTAATCCCTTAAACAACATTGTAAATTTGCTATGCTTTTTAAATTTACAATAAAATTTCTAAGAGCATGTCCTCATACTACTGTTGGTACTGATGGTTCCTTGTTTCATGATTAGTGAGTTTGAAATCAAAAAATTATTTAATAGCATCTATCATTCATGCTTGAATTGCGAAAGCTGTTTGATTTGGTAAATTTAGTTCATTTGTCAAACTTGATTCACAACTCTGATTTAGTGCTTGTTCAAGAAATACTTCAATGTGTGTTTTTTTTTTTTTTTTTTTTTTGCATATTAAAATATTCAGTAGAAAAATGTATTGGTAAATGTTTGTAATGCATTTATTAACAGCAAAGTATTGTTAAATGATATGCATAGGAATAATGTGATATTCCATGGTGTTCATTTAGCCGAAAATGGTGTGGGAATGTTGATTATTATTACATGAATTTGATTTTTACCTTTTGCATAAATTATTCATCAAGTTAAGCAAAATTTTGGTTCTTCTGTTGGTGGGGAAAAAAACCCCAACTATGGACAGTTGACGAAATGAAACATTGTTTTCTGTATTGCACAACCATGGTTCACATTAAAGAATTTGTGTCTGTCAGGTTATGATGACTATCTGGATGATGATGATCTGGACCTCATCGAGGAGAATTTAGGAGTGAAAGTGAAGAGAAGGGTGAGTCGCCAAAGTTCCTGCCTCCTTTGTATTCATTTAACTGATGCTAGTTAACCAATTTTTAAACTCATGGAAAATAAAATATGTTTAGAAAAAGAAGTACTCGCGTGTGAAAACAATGGATGATGAGGGGGAAGATGATGAGAAAGACCTGATCGCTGATGAGATCTTCACTGGGGATGGTGACGGAGAAGGAGAGTTGGAGGACGGAGAGGCTGTGGACACGCTTCACCCAAGAGAGGACGAAGAGGAGGAAGATGATGAGGAATCTGGTAGGAAAGACATTTTCCATATACATCATGGATTTGAATTCTTATTCTAGAATTCTGTGGAATTTTGGTGATGTTTTGTTTTTCTTTCATCTTTGCAGATATTGATGATTTCATTGTGGATGATGATGGGCAGCCCATCACTAAAAAGAAGGGAAAGAAATTCTCCGGCTACACTGATGCGTAAGTGGTGTAAACTGTAAACAATGGTTTGCTTATGCAAATTTACCTCTGGTTTCACAGACAAGGCTTAAGCCTAATCCCAGACTAAAATGTAAATCTGAGCTGTTTCAACTGAAAGAAACTTGCACGGATTGATCTTAAAATATGTCGGTGTCCTTGTTTTGTCTCAAGATACAGACCAGTAATGTTTATTCTAAGGCATGGTTATAAAAAGTACTTTAATGTTCTAATTGAACAAGGACCTAATCGTGGCTTAGTCTAAGCCCTGTCTGTGAAACCAGCCCATGAACTTCTCTGTGCATTGGCCTTCAACCCTGTGACTTTTTGATCTCTAATGTTGCTGCTTCTTTGACGTTCTAGTGCTTTGCAAGAAGCTCAAGAGATATTCGGTGGTGATTTTGACTTTGCCGAGTTCGACACTGAGGCGTACGATCATGCAGAAGAGGAAGAAGAGGATCAGGATGATGAGTCATGGGATCGGCCAAAGAAGCAGACCAAGAGAAGAGTTGGCCGTCGTAGCATTTTTGAGATCTATGAGCCCAGTGAGCTGGAGAGCAGCCACATGACCGATCAAGACAATGAGATCCGCTCTACAGATATGCCAGAAAGATTCCAGGTATGAATCAGTTTTAGCATGCATATATACACTGCCAGTTAAAATGTTTTTGAACTGTAAGATTATTAATGGTGTTTTTTTTTTTTTGTTTTTTTGTTTTGTTTTTTTTTTTCCTCTCTCTCTTCCACTCATCAAACATGCATTTATTTGAGCCAAAGTACCGCAAATACAGTAAAATATTAAAAAAATAAATACACAAATATATATATATATATATATATATATATATATATATATATATATATATATATATATATATATATATATATATATATATATATATATATATATATTCTATTATTCAATATTCTATTTGAATGTGTTAAAATGTTTAAAATTTATTCCTGTGATTTCAAAGCTGACTTTTTAGCTTCATTACTGAATTTATCTGAACAGCATTTAAATCTAGAAATCATAGAAATTTTAAATGTCTTTATCATCACATTTGATCAATTTAAAGCATCCTTGCTAAAAAAAAAAAAAATTCTTTCTATAATTTCTTAAAATTATTCTATAAAAAGAATTATACAGACTTCAAGCTTTTAAATGGTATAGTGTATAATGTTACAAAAGCTTTAAATTTAGATTTTTGGTTCTTTCTATTGATCAAAGAATCCTGAAAAAAAAAATGTACTTGACTGTTTTAAATATTGATAACAACAAAATATTTCTTGAACAGCAAATCAGCATATTACAATGATTTCTGAGTGATTATATGACACTGCTGAAAATTCAGCTTTGAAATCACAGGAATAAATTACTTTTTAAAATATTCAAATAGAAAACGGTTATTTCAAATGGTAAAAATATTTCAGAATTGTATTGTTTTTGCTTTTTGGATCAAAAAAATGCAGGTTTGGTGAGCAGAAGAGACTTCTTTAAAAAAACATTAAAAATCTTAATGTTCGAAAACTTTTGACTGGTGCTGTAGCTTTCATTTGCAGTATGTTGTCCACGGTGAAGGATACCAGAAACTTCTGCATGTCTTGTATCAGTGTGTTTGCTTTCGTGGATAGAAATAAGGATATTTTTCATAACCTGATGTCTTTTGCAGTTGAGGGCCATCCCTGTAAAACCTGCTGAGGATGATGAACTTGAGGAAGAAGCTGAATGGATTTACAGAAATGCTTTCTCCACGCCAACCATCTCCATGCAGGTGTGAATGGAGTATTTGTATAACATGACTTTTGTTAGCATGTTGTCATGGTGCTATGCTAACTTTGATACTTATTTTGTTTTGATTTGCATTGCAGGAGAGCACAGACTACCTGGATCGTGGGACAACCACTAACTTTAGCAGGAAGGGCCCCAGTACTATTGCTAAAATCAAAGAAGCTCTGAACTTCATGAGGAACCAACACTTTGAGGTATAGTCATGGGGGAAAAAAGAGGGTGTGATTTAAACTTGACTGACAGATTATCTGGTTTTAACTCCTCTCTTTTCCATCTTACAGGTTCCCTTCATTGCGTTCTACAGGAAGGAGTATGTTGAACCAGAGCTGAACATTAATGATCTGTGGAAGGTGTGGCAGTGGGATGAGAAGGTTAGGCCAAATCAAAATATTCTCTGAATGTGGTTGTGGTTACTGCTTTTACTTTTTTTTTTAATGTTAAATGTAATTATGACTGCTTACGCTGTCCTCCTCAGTGGACTCAGCTGAAGACCAGAAAGCAGAACCTGACACGTCTCTTCCAGAGGATGCAGTCTTATCAGTTTGAGCAGATCTCAGCTGACCCTGACAAGCCACTGGCGGACTCGACTCGTCCTCTAGACACTGCTGATATGGAGAGGTACGAGTACAAACCTAACAAACTCTTAACATTTTATTCCTTGTCCACACTAATCAGACGTGCTTTCCACTTTGACAGACTGAAAGACGTCCAGTCTCTTGATGAGCTGGGAGATGTCTACAACCACTTCCTGCTCTACTATGGCCGAGACATTCCTAAGATGCAGAATGCAACCAAGGCCAGCAAAAAGAAACTGAAAAAAATCAAGGAAGTGTCAGAGGAAGATGGTACACCCTTCTTTTTTTATTTTTTTTTTAATAAGTTGTTACTGGTCATCTAGTACCGCTATAAACTGAAACCATGTTTGTTCTGCTAGGAGAAGAAGCAGAAGTGGAGGAGGAAGAGGAAGAAGAGGAGCAAAAGGGTCCAGATTTGAAACAAGCTTCACGTAGAGATATGTACAGCATCTGTCAGAGCGCAGGCCTTGGTGTGTTGCAAACATAATTAAGACATATTTTTTTCTTTTATTTATATATGCTGGTTAAGTCAAATGTGCTAAACATATTCCCTGGCTTACTGCAAAAAATGTATGTTATTTTGGATTATAAACTTCCAGCACATTAATTGAATTTAACATATTTTGTCATACTTTTTTATTTATTTATTTTTTTTTTTAATTAAAGCAGTGTAACTGATATTCTACATGACTATACTGCTGTTTAAAAGTTTGGGATCAGTAAGATTTTGTTTTTGTTTGTTTTTTAAAAGAAGATTCTTATGCTCAAGGCTGCATTTATGTTTCTAAAAATACGGACAATACTGTACAATTCTGTAATATTATTGCAATATATAATAACAGCTTTCTATTTTAATGTACTTCAAAATATATATTTATTTCTGTGATGCAAAGCTGAATTTTCAGCATCATTACTCCAGTCTTCAGTGTCACATGATTCTTCAGAAATAATTCTAATATGTTGATTTATTAGCAATGTTGTAAACAGTTGTGCTGCTTTTTTTTTTTTTTTTGGATCCTGTGATACTACTTTTTTTTTTTTTTTTTTTTTTTTCAGGATTCTTTGCTGAATAAAAAGTTAAAGAAAGCGTTACTTATATTATTAGAAAAGATTTCTAATTTTAAGTCTTTACTACCACTTTTTTTTTTTTTAAATCAATTTAACACATCCTCGATGAATGAAAGTATTCATTTCTTTCAGAAAAGAAAAAAAAAATGACTGACCCCAAACTTTTGAACGGTAGTGTATATAATTGCAAAATATTTCTTGTTTTGTTTTGTTTTATTCTATTCTTTTCTTTTCTTATTTGTCTAAGAATCCTGAAAAAAGTATCACAGGTTCAAAAAAATTTTTGGCAGAACAGCTGTTTCCAAGTTCATAATGCATGATCATACAAGCATCATGTGACACTGTAGACTGGAGTAATGATGCTGAAAATTCGGTATAGTATATTAACATTGAAAACCTATTATTTCAAATTATAATAATAATACGTCACAATATTCAGGTTTTTTTGTACGTTCGATCAAATAAATGCAGTCTTAATGAAACTTTTAAATAGCATTGTACATGTACATAACTACAATGTAACTACATGAAAGTAATAAATTCATTAATTTGCTTTTCCTAGATGGTCTTGCCAAGAAGTTTGGTCTGACCCCAGAGCAGTTTGGAGAAAACTTGCGAGACAGTTATCAGAGGCACGAAACCGAGCAGTTTCCAGCAGAGCCTTTGGAGCTGGCCAAGGACTACGTGTGCAGGTAATGGATCAATGCAAACTTGAAGTTTTTTAATGATAATTTCTGCAAATATCTCTTTTACTCACTGTCTGTTCAATAAAAAGGTAGCCGTTTGCTTATTTTTTTTTTCACAAATCAAATGTTTTCATAGTCAATTTAACACCCCGGAGGCTGTTCTGGAAGGCGCACGTTACATGGTGGCCATGCAGATTGCTCGTGAACCTCTGGTCAGGCACGTGCTCAGACAGACATTCCAGGAAAGGGCCAAGATTAACATCAAGCCAACTAAGAAGGGCAAGAAGGTTGGTATTTAGTGTTTGTTTAGGCATTATAGACTGTAGGAAGTGACAGTATTCTACCATTGTTTTTTTTTTTTTTTTTTAACTATTGTGTATTTGTTTATCTTCTATTCTTTCACTTAACCATATTCATCAAGGAAAGGGTATTGGCAGAATAGCAACCTTTCCACCCCAGTAGAGTTCAGTTGTGTTAGAGCTTTAGCTAGAATGTTCAGTTGATGTATGTAGGTGTGTATTGTAGGCTGCCTTTTTGCTGTGCTAACGTAGTCCTTCTATTCAAACCCACACTAAACTGCTGCATTGTTTACTCCTTTCTCAATAATTCTACATCAGCTAACATCTGCCATGTTTCCTAGGATGTGGATGAAGCACACTATGCCTATTCCTTTAAATACCTGAAGAACAAGCCTGTGAAAGAGCTGAGTGGAGATCAGTTCTTGAAGATGTGCCTGGCTGAGGAGGAAGGCCTGCTTGCCATAGACATCTGCATTGACCTTGTGGGAGTCAAAGGGTATAGTTGTGTCCTGAAAATTTTAGCTTGAGATCAGGATCGTATACAAGAGGACCAGGATTGTATACAAGAGATACGGAGCAGTTCTGTTTGTCATCTCTACAGGTATGGAGATCAGACCTATTTTGATGAGATCAAGCAGTTCTACTACAGGGATGAGTTCAGTCACCAGGTGCAGGAATGGAACAAGCAGAGAACCCTTGCTATTGAACGTTCCTTGCAGCAGTTCCTGTATCCTCAGATGGCCAAAGAACTGAAAAACAAGCTTGTTGCTGAAGCAAAGGACAATATTGTTAAGGTGCCACATTGATTGCATGCATTACATTACCTTTGAAAGCTAACAAAGCACTTTCAGTACCAAACTGTGGTCTATAATAAATTGATTTGTGTTTTTTGTGGTAGTCTTGCTGCAAGAAGCTGTATAACTGGTTGAAGGTGGCTCCGTATCGGCCTGATCAGCAGGTAGAGGAGGACGATGACCTTATGGATGAGTCGCAAGGAAAGGGTATCCGTGTACTCGGGGTGGCATTTGCTTCCGGCAGGTACATGTTTGTTCAGAGTGAAAGAATATTTCACATTATTTTAGAAAGTGATGCACTCATATCAACTAATATTATTGGATATTTGTTTAGATCATTAAATGCTCACTTAAAGCAGGGTTCGTACAAGGTGCTTAAAGTGCTTGAATTTGACTTTTTAAAGTTTAAGGCCTGGAAAACCCTTGAAAATGGCAATATTGCTGAAGAGGTACTTTAAAAGTGCTTGAGTTATGGAAAGACAGTGTATCTTTGAAATAACTGTTTAATTTTTTCAGTAAGCACACATCTTTTCACGCAAAGTTCACATAACTCCCAAAACATACCTTTTACACTGATTTCAGTTAATGTCATAAAAACTAGTAAGCTAAGCCAGTAGTATATACACGAACCAAGTCAATTGAGTCATTTATGCTGTAACTGCTCCGATTGATTCAAACGCTGTGACTTCATTCGTTCATTTCAAGAGATTTACTACCAAAAGCCATATCAAATTAAGAGCCATTCATTTTCAAATTTCGACATTGCTTGTAATAATTCTAAAAAGCATGTAGTGATGGGTGAAACTGAGCTTTTCGAAATTCTGAATCAGTTAAACCAGTGTGTCGCCATTGGAACATGATTATAATTATTAGCTTATCTGTGTCGACAAGATTTTTTTTTTTTTTTTTTCGGTCCTTTCATACTTCTGAATGCTCTCTGATAGTGTTTTCTTGTGTTTTTATAGAGACACACCAGTGTTCTGCTCCCTCATTAATGGTGAAGGAGAGGTTGTGGACTTCCTCAGGCTTCCTTATTTCCTTAAGAGGAGAAATGCATGGAGAGAGGATGAAAGAGAGAAAAAGGTGAAAAAAAAAAAAAAAAAAAGAAGCTGTGCAAATCACTTACTATTCAGCTGTTTGTTAATTTCAATTGACATCAATATTGGAGCTTTGAAAACGTTTGTTGTGTTTCCATAGCTTCAAGATATTGAAAATCTTAAGAAGTTCCTCCTTAGTAAGAAGCCACATGTTGTTGCTGTTGCTGGGGAAAATCGGTGTGTTCAGTATTTTGTTTTTGTTTTTAAAAATACCATATACAACTTTTTAAACTTTCACTGGACTCCCACATGCTGATGCTTTATTTGGATGTGCGCAGTGATGCTCATATGGTGATGGAGGACATTAAGCGTACCATCAGTGAGCTGGAGCAGGACTCTTCTCTGCCTGCGGTGGGAGTGGAGCTGGTGGATAACGAGCTGGCTGTGCTTTATATGAACAGCAAGAAGTCTGAGGTCAGTGCAGTGAGATATAAAACATTTACCCATAAACCATTGTTGAAGGCTCTGTGCCTTTTCTAATGTCTCTTTTACATACTGCTTCTCTCATAGGCGGACTTCAGGGACTATCCACCTCTGCTTCGTCAGGCTGTGTCTGTGGCTCGCAAGATTCAGGACCCCCTAGTGGAGTTTGCCCAAGTCTGCAGTAGCGACGAGGACATTCTGTGTTTGAAACTGCATCCCCTGCAGGTACAAGCACATTCCTGCATCTCCTGATCTTCTTTTTGCCATTTACATTTAAATACATTTGATTTGCTCTGTATTTCTGTAAACTTTAGCCTTGCAATGTCTGTCGGTGTTATTTTAATATTATTTATTGCTATTACATTATTTATTCGTAGCTTGAATAATGCTTATGTAGTGACTTTTTTTTTTTTTTTTTAACAGACTTGACAGTCATTTGTGAATCACTTCTCATGTATTATCTTTTAAATGTTCCTCAGGAGCATGTAGTGAAAGAGGAGCTGCTGGGCGCTCTTTACTGTGAGTTCATCAACCGGGTGAATGAGGTTGGTGTGGATGTGAACCGGGCCATTGCTCACCCTTACACCCAAAGTCTGGTCCAGTACATCTGTGGCCTCGGACCCAGAAAAGGCTCGCACCTGCTCAAGGTGAGAACTTCAAGAATCTCTATTCTCACATTTAAAGTTTCTATGATGTTTAGTCAACTCTAAATCTCAAGGTGTTGAAATCATCTTCTGCAACTTTCCAATGTTCCTCAGATTCTTAAACAGAACAACACTAGGTTAGAGAACCGGACCCAGTTGGTCACCATGTGCCATATGGGACCTAAGGTCTTCATTAACTGTGCCGGCTTCATCAAGATCGACACTGCCTCTCTTGGAGACAGGTAAGATGCTAAAATGCTGACTTTGACTTATGTTGCATACAGCCAGAAGATGTGATGAAATAATGTCTTCCTTCATTCTGCAGCACTGACTCCTATATTGAGGTGCTGGACGGTTCTCGAGTGCATCCTGAAACGTACGAGTGGGCACGTAAAATGGCAGTGGATGCTCTAGAGTACGACGAGTCGGCAGAAGATGCCAACCCAGCCGGAGCGCTAGAGGAGATTCTTGAGAACCCAGAGAGGCTGAAAGACCTGGATCTGGATGCCTTCGCTGAGGAGCTGGAGAGACAGGTTAGCTTTGTCATTCATTAGCTGAGGCATTTATCCAAAGCGGCAAATGAGGACACAAGTGGTATTTGACTTAAATAGTTAGTTTTCCTATAACCTTGTGTTATTGTTTCCTCCTTTCAGGGTTATGGTAATAAGGGAATTACGCTGTATGACATTCGAGCGGAGCTCAGCTGTAGATATAAAGATTTGAGAGCCCCATACAGGCCACCCAACACAGAGGAAGTCTTTAACATGCTCACCAAGGAGACTCCGGAGACCTTCTATATTGGTAAATGCTAGCTGAGTGTGTTTAGATATTTTAAAGAGATCACAGAATAATCTATAGTTATAAATCTGTTATTTTGATGGTGTTAAATGGTTGCACTCTGTGAGCTACTGGTACTACCTGTTGCTATTTTTACCACAGCACAACTCTTGGGGGGGGGGGAGAAGGTACGATGCCATGCTTTGATTAGAATTTTCAGTCAAAGGGCAACAGGAAAAATGTAAATCTTCACTGCTTTCCTAGCCATAAGAAAAGGAGAAAAGAATGGGAAGATGCTTGTGGACGAATAAAACTTCCTAAAGACCTGCGTCTTTGTTCTCTTCACTTTAGCCCTGTTGCCTTTGAGGCTTTTAGTAGACCACAGCTACTGAAAGAGCTTACAAATGGCAGAGACAGGAAGCGCTAGATGCCATCCTGGCAGGATGTAAACATGCCAACGCTTGTCATGATGCCGCAGCCACTGAAGGAGTTTCTCAGCGTGGATATCCAGTGGCGTTTAGACTCCTTGTGGGGAAAAATCAATGATATGGCATTTGCTTTAGGCCTACGCTTATATCCATCGGTGCCTGTAAACTATTTCAGTAGCTATGGTAAAAATGGCAACAGGTAGCGACAGTAGTGCAGTGCAGCCAATTGATATAATTGAAATAACGGTGCCCCCCATAGTCCAAAATATGTATAAACCAATGTGGATTTTTAAAATGATGTAAATCTTTCATGGTTTATTACTACGTTTTTCAGTAAGAAACATCATTTATGTAATATTAAGCCATATAAGTCTTTACACCTGAGGTTCCCTTTAAAGTATTCTGTGATATATAAGGTACTCCCTAACATGTTTCAATCTTGGTACTGTTGGTAATATTTTCCTAAATCTCTGTGCACATATAGGTAAACTGATTACCTGTGTGGTGACTGGAATTGCTCACAGACGTCCACAAGGTGAGAGTTACGACCAGGCCATCCGTAATGATGAGACAGGTCTTTGGCAGTGTCCATTTTGCCAGCAGGATAACTTCCCTGAACTCAGTGAGGTAGGAATCAGTTCTGTTACCTTTCCAAGGAATTAAATTTTAGCTTTGCCACAAGCAAAATGCTCATGTCATTGTGTTTTTCTTAGGTGTGGAATCACTTTGACAGCGGCTCCTGCCCTGGTCAAGCCATTGGTGTGAGAACAAGGTTAGATAATGCTGTCACAGGCTTCATCCCGACAAAGTTTCTTAGTGACAAGGTGGTGAAGCACCCTGAGGAGAGAGTCAAGGTGAGACATTCATTTACAAACAATATACACTCCAAATGTGACCCTGGACCACAAAACCAGTCTTAAGTAGTGCGGGTATATTTGTAGCAATAGCTAAAAATGCACTGTATGGGTCAAATTTATTGCTTTTTCTTTTATGCCAAAAATCAGTAGAATATTACATAAAGATCATGTTCCATGAAGATATATTGTAGATTTTCTACCGTAAATATATCAAAACTTAATTTTTGATTAGTAATATGCATGGCTAAGAACTTCATTTGGACAACTTTAAGGGTGCTTTTTATATTTCGCATAATTCGAGTGCCTTGGACTTCACAAAAGAATCCTGCACCCAAAGGGCACAGATTTATTTATTTTTACACCCCAGTAGCAGTTTTATTGTTTTTTCGTATGGATGTATAAATATCAATTTCTAAAAATTGACTTGTATGACTAGTTTTGTGGTTCAGGGTCACAAATATGTAGCCTTACAAAAGATACGAAAGTCTGGAAATCTTCTGTGGACACGCTGACTTTTGTTTGGTTCTTCACTGTTAGGTTGGCATGACTGTGCACTGCCGCATCATGAAGATCGACATCGAGAAGTTCAACGTGGATCTCACTTGTAGAACATCTGACCTGAGTGACAAGAACAACGAATGGAAGCTTCCCAAAGATACCTACTATGATTTTGATGCTGAGACAGATGATGTGAAACAAGACGAAGAGCAAAAGAAGAAACAGCAAAGAACCAGTCAGTATTGACCAAATCTTTATTTTTATCACACTTTTCAAGTGAAGACTTTTTCTTGATGTAGTGTAATGTTTTCTGTCTTCAGCTTACATTAAGCGAGTGATCGCTCACCCGTCCTTCCACAACATCAACTTTAAACAAGCAGAGAAGATGATGGAATCCATGGACCAAGGTGATGTGGTGATTCGGCCCAGCAGTAAAGGGGAGAACCACCTGACGGTCACATGGAAGGTGGCTGATGGGATCTATCAGCATGTGGATGTCCGTGAGGAGGGTAAAGAGAACGCATTCAGCCTTGGACATACTCTTTGGATCAACACTGAGGTGAGCTGTTGCTGTGCGTCACACAAACTGTTTTTCAAATATTTTGGCGTCAGATTTGTTTTCATCAATGAATCTGATGCATAATTTTTTTTGGACCATGATTTGGACCTTTTCAGGGTTCTTTAATAGAAAGTTCAAAAGAACAGCATTTTTTAAAACAGAAATCTAATGATAGTCATGGTTGTCTGCAGGAGTTTGAGGATCTGGATGAAATCACAGCCAGGTATGTCCAGCCCATGGCTGCATTCGCACGAGATCTGCTCGGCCACAAGTACTTCCAGGAGTGCAATGGAGGTGATAGGAAGGTATGTAATCGTTCTTAGGACCTACACTTTTCCCTTTCTCCTTATCTTTTTATTACGTTATTGTTTATTTAGTACTGACCTGAATAAGAGATTTCACATAAAAGATGTTTACATATAGTCCACAAGAGAAAATAATAGTTAAATTTATAAAAATGACTCCATTCAAAAGTTTACATCCCCTTGATTCTTAATATTGTGTTGCTACCTGAATGATCCACAACTGTTTGTGTTGGTTTTGTTTTTTTTTCGTTTTTATTTTTTTTGTTCACTGATAGTTGTTGATGAGTCCTTCTTCTTTTTTTGTTGTTGTTGTTTTTTTTGTTTTTTTTGTAACATGTAACATTTTTTTTTTTTTTTTGCTTAAATATCATGTTTTCTCTAGTGATCGACCGATATTGATTTTTTTTTATAACCGATACCGATTATTTTCATAAGTATGTGCCCGATAACCGATATGCAGAACCGATATTTATTTACTGTTATGAAGTAAATCAGTGACTGAGTAAATTAAGTCCATACTTCACTTTGGTTTTTCCTCCTTTAAGTCATCCTAAAAAGTGTTGAAAATTAGCATATAACAAACAAATATAACAAAACATCATTGTATTTCTCAACTGGCATGTTATATCAGAATTACTAATATTGTTTTCGTCTTTCTTTTCTGAAATGCCTCCTGACAGCACGGTTTATCTATACATTTACATAGAAGTATACTCAAACTGTGATGGCTGGCAAAAATAATACATAATTTCCATAGGGTTGTACACATTTAGAAGTGTATTAGAAAAATAATGGTTATATAGTACATGTTAATATAATTGAGGGTGTTTTAAACAAGTGAATCTTGTTAAAAGTTACATGCGGTGGCCGTCAGAGCATCAACCCGGTGAGTGAACGTAGAGCCCTGCATTTCACCCCGAGCCCGATGGGCCCCGACTTTTTTACGACTCTAGGGCCGGGCTTCAGGCCAATATTCAAGACATAGCTCAGATGCGGGCCGGGCTTCAGGTCTGTTTTATGCTTCTTATTTTTATACTTTTAACAGTCACAATTTATGGTGATGAAAAACTGTTCAGCACAAACAAGGGTCTCATGAACAACTATCACTGAACAAAAAGCAAAAAACGCTTCCGTTGATCATTCAGGTAACAACACAGTATTAAGTATCAATGGGATGTAAACTTTTGAAACGGGGTCATTTTTATCAATTCAACTACTATTTTCTCTTGTGGGCTACACGAAACGTATTTAATGTGAAATATCTTATTCAGGTCAGTACTAAATAAACAATAACATGCATTTTGTATGATCCCTCTTATTTTATTAAAAATAACATTTTGCAGATTCTGAAAGGGGGATGTAAACTTTTGACCTCATCTGCATATAAAATGGCCTCTATAAATTGTACAATTGTGTATTTATCCTTTCTTGCTTTTGTACAGAAAATGGAGGAGCTTCTCATAAGGTCCAAAAAAGAGAAGCCGACCTTCATCCCCTACTTCGTTTCAGCGTGTAGAGACCTGCCAGGCAAATTTCTGCTTGGTTACCAGCCTAGAGGAAAGCCAAGGTAGCACTCATTACCCTAGCAAAGCAAGGCACAACTCGCATATACCATGCATTCGTAAATGCCTTTGGTGTTTTGTTTTGTAGGATAGAGTATGTAACCATCACTCCAGATGGCTTTAGGTATCGCTCTCAGATATTCCCAACAGTCAATGGTCTCTTCCGCTGGTTCAAGGACCACTATCAGGATCCTGTGCCAGGTTAGTACTCTCCATCTGTACACCATCTTAGACCTAGCATTGTAATTTATCCTTGTAATGTAATGTTTTGGTTGCATCTCTAAAGGCGTCACACCAACCAGCAGCAGAACGAGAACACCAGCATCAGTGAACGCCACACCTGCCAACATCAACATTGCTGGTACGTCAGATATGTTGATGTCTTCCCTGAAAAACAACACATTTTCGCAAGTTATGTGTTTCAAAACCCATATCTGTTCCTTCACTCTCAGACTTGACTCGAGCTGTCAACGCTCTTCCACGAAACATGACATCCCAGATGTTCAACGCCATAGCGGCAGTTACAGGACAGGGACAGAATCCCAACACAACTCCGGCCCAGTGGGCCTCCAGTCAGTATGGTTACAGTGGCGGCAGCAGTGCAGGAGGTGGCGGCAGCAGCAGCGCTTATCACGTACGAAACCTACACCTTTGTGCTCACCTGTTTAACTAATTGAATCAAAACCGGGCGCACTAATATTTCATATTCCGCCCTTTCCTGTTTATTCAAGGTGTTCGCCACACCCCAGCAGCCAATGGCGACACCCATGATGACGCCCAGTTACTCTTACACCACACCTGGCCAGCAGCAGGCCATGACCACACCGCAATATCCCAGCAGCACCCCGCAGTCCTCACACGGACACCATCAGCATTCGTCCTCCACACCATCATCCTCGTCATCGAGAGTGCGGACGCCACAGCCTAAGTGAGTGCTACTACTGCTTTCTTGAAAATACAAAACCAATTCGCACCAGAATGAAAATTCGGGGTGCACTGAAAAACCAAAAGGGAAAATGCCTTTTAATAATTAGTTATTTTATTAAATAATATAAAAAAAAATAATAATAATTAGTTATTATTTTAGTTACTATTTTATTAAATAAAAAATTATATTTTATTGTTAAATAATAATAATAATAATACTAAAATAATAATAACAATATTATTATTATTATTAAATTATTAAATATTATTAAATAATATATTATTTATATTATATTAAAATGTTATTATTTATTTTTTATTATATTTTTTTAAACCTAGACATATTAATGATACTTAAATGTAAAAAATACAAGCCAATAAAATAACCACACTTTTATTGAAAGTAAAACAATAAATTGGACAGAAAATATTCGTTAAATATCAGTGCATTGTTTTTTAGTTCAATGCAGCAGAATCCGATTTAAGCGACGTACGCTACCAGTCAAAAGATTTTTTTTTTTTAAAAGAATTCTCTTCTGCTCGCCAAGCCTACATTTATTTAATCCTAAGTACAGCAAAAATAGTACAATTTTGAAATTTTTTTTTTTTTTTTTTTTTTTTTTTACTGTTTAAAATAACTTTTCTATTTGAATATCTTTTAAAATGTAATTTATTCCTGTGATCAAAGCTCATTTTTTAGCATCATTACTGCAGACTTCATTGTCACATGTTCCTTCAGAAATCATTCTAATATGCTGATTTGTTTAAGAAACATTTATTATTATTATTATTATTATTATTATTATTATTATTATTATTATTATTATTATTATTATTATTATTATTATTATCATCAATATTTAGAACAGTTGAGTACAAAAAATCTTTTGTAACATTATACACTATACTATTCAAAAGCTTGGAGTCAGTATTTATTTTATTTATTTATTTATTTTATTGTATTTTTTTTATTATTATTATTATTTTTTTTTTAGAAAGAAATGATAGAAATTAATACTTTGTTTAGCAAGGATGCTTTTAAATGAATTAAAAGTGATTATAAAGACATTTATAATGTTACAAAAGATTTGTATTTCAGATAAATGGTGTTTGGTGGAACTTTCTATTCATCAAAGAAACCTGAAAAAATTCTACTCAGCTGTTTTTAACACAATAATTATAATGTTTTTTGAGCAGCAAATCAGAATATTAGAATGATTGCTGAAGAATCATGTGACTGGAGAAATTATGCTAAAATTCAGCTTTGAATCACAGGAATAAATTACATTTTAAAATATTCCAATAGAAAGCAGTTATTTTAAATGGTAAAAATATTTCAATTGTACTGTTTTTGCTGTACTTTGGATCAAATAAATGCAGGATTGGTGAGCAGAAGAGATTTATTTAAAAAAAAACATTAAAAAATCTTACTGTTCAAAAACTTTTGACTGGTAGTATATCAAGATTAATAGTCCAACAGGTTTAAAAGTGACTTCTGTGTGAGCTGTGTTTCATTTATCGCTAAACTATTGACAATGTACCCTTTTTTTTGCCCACAGAATTTCGCTGAAATATTGCTAATGTGACTGCATCTTTAGCCTTGTTTTCTGTGTGGTTTCTATTATTATGACTTTCATAGCAGCAGAACAAAGTACTAAAATTCCATCTGTGTTCCCTGCAGGACAAGTTCCCACACTGCCGTGGACTGGGGTAAGATGGCTGAACAGTGGCTGCAGGAAAAAGAAGCAGAGCGACGGAAGCAAAAGACGCCCCGCATGACGCCCCGACCTTCCCCCAGCCCCATGATCGAGAGCACGCCCATGTCCATCGCCGGAGACGCCACTCCCCTCTTGGACGAGATGGACCGATAGGAATAGGGAAAGGGGGGTGTTCAGACATCTCATATAAAACCCAATCCATCCACATCCCATCTTTCACCCTCCGTCTTTTGCTCTTTCGCTGCTAGAAGTATTTCTTTGAGTCATTCAGAGCTACTGATACAAAGACAAGACAAACACTTGAAATGTGGTGACGACAAACAGATTTAGGAAATGGACCTATGATAAACGTTTGTCACGAGGGGTTTCTTTTTTCTTTTCTTTTTCTTTTCTTTTTTTTTTAAAGTATGTGCATAATGCACCCCCTTTTTCATTTCAGTTTTTTTAACTAAATTTAAAAGGAAAGGCTTAAAGCATGAGACACTGCATGATTTGTGCCCATGGTAGCTGGTATTCAGATCATTAGTTCAGACCCACTCAGAGAGCTTTTCTTTTTGTATCGGGCTTAAACGTTTAAATAAAACCCTGTTTCAGTATGAACCAGAGCACTGTAATAATTCAAAATCCGTGTTCTGTCAAGCTGTTACGCAAAGAATTAAGCACTGGGGGGAGATATGTTATAAAGCTATTTAGCAACTCATTCATCAGCTAATAATGAAATATATGACTTTGAAAGCATCCTTTAAATGTCATGTTTTTTCAGGCCATTGTCAGAACATATGCATTTTAAATTCAAAACTGATGTTTTTAAGCTCATCTTTGGGTTCTCTGAGTTCAGAATTTAGATATCACTCATAATGTGCTTATACAAGTAAACTGAACTATTGTGCTAAAAGAAATAGAGACTCTGATCAGCTGTTTGCTTTTTCAGTTTGGGGGCTGTTTGTGTTTGTGAATGTATCCTTTGCTGGGCCGGACTTCCTTGAGGTGTTTGCACACATGCTGTTTTTAACAGTGTTTTTCCTTTGTGTACAATCCCATGTATCGCTATAGACACAAATTGTAACATTTAAGCAAAGTGAACTTTATGAACAGGCTCCTTATACTGTGACGATATTTTCACACAGCAAGCATAGTTGTCTTTATCCCCCCCCCCAACACACAACCTTTTCCAAGTTCTGGGAAGTGTTTCAGACTTGATCATGTGTTCTTTTTAGCACTGAGGCTAAACTCTGCCTTTAGGTCAGGAAGTTAGCTCAGTGTCTAAACCATTCTGTTCAGTGTATTTCACTGCTGACATTCATTTCATTTCTTTCCTTTGATAAAGTTGTCAAAAATTAAACTCTTCTGATTTGTGTTTTTATTTGTTTTAAACATGTTTCTTAACAGTGTACATTGATTTCAGTTAAGAAGAGTGTTTTTCAAGCTTCAGACCATAGATAATTTCAGACTGTGATTTGTAAGATACAACTAAGGCTCTGTTATGAAATTTTCCATGTGACATTCATTGGAATTTCAATGCCTGTGCTTAAGAGAGACAAAAGCGACCAGCTCAATTTTTTTTTTTTTTTGGCACCTTTTTGAGATTTTGAGGCTCTTGAAGACTTGAGCAGACATTTCAGTATAGAATACACCACCAGCCAAAAGTATTTGAACAGTATGTAGTTTTTTTTTTTTTTTTTTTTTTTAAAGAATTCTCTTCTGCTCACCAAGCCTGCATTTATTTGATCCAAAATACAGCAAAAGCAATGTTGTGAAATATTTTCACTATTTAAAACTGTTTTTTATATATATATATATGTGTAATTTATTCCTGTGATCAAAGCTAAATTTTCAGCATCATTGCTCCAGTCTTCAGTGTTACATGATCCTTCAGAAATCATTATAATATGCTGATTTGCTGTTTAGGAAACCTTTTTTTATTAGGGGTTCAAGCATGTTGCCCTGAAACCCTTCTGTAATTGTTAGAATGGTCATGGATCTGCAATCTCTACACAAAACTGATCGTGCAGACCAAATCATATGTCGTAGAGACTTGAAATTTGGAGGGATGGTAGTACTCACACCATCTGGCAAAATATTCAGGTATTTTGCATTTTTCTTTTGGAAAACCTACTTTTGTGAACTATTCCTAAGTTTTTCAGCTGATTGGAACCAAACCAGTGCAGAAAGATTCTCTGGAGAGTGAATATCAATAATTAACCAAAACTTCGACTCACCGTCGCAAAGAGGCGCCAAAACATTTGGAAGGGGCAGGGCCACTTTTCGTAAAATGCCTATAACTCCTGAATGGAATGAGATATCTTCGCCAAACTTGGGACACTTAAGTAAGAGCTCAATCTAAGGTTACAGGGAAAAAATCTGGAGCTTGGCCACTTGGTGGCGCTATAAGAGGAAAAAATAAAAAAGGGTATAACTGTGCAACCATTTGTCCTATCAACATGAAAACTGCTGTGCACGGTCTAGGACCGAAGTTCCACAAGTGTCTACAAGGACATTTGTGTATCTCAAAAAACATGGCCGCCATTGGCCAATGAATTTTAAGCACCTGTTAGACAAAGTTAACTGAGGCCGATCAGAACAAAACTGGGTGGGCCTGTTCAACTCACGACCCCAAAGGTCTAAATGATTGTACGTTGCTCGTTTTTCCACGCATACACGATATTCATATCATACGATAGAACTCCTCATTCCAGACAACTTTGCCTCTAGATCCACTGCTGTCAATGAAATTGTTTGTAAATAATTGAGAAGATGTAAAAAAAAAAAACCACCTACTTTTGCAAACTAGTCATAGGTTTTTTGCTCAGTCCACTGCAGTACAATTCTCTGGACTCTCTAGGCCAATAATTATCAAAAATAAATGTTGAAATTTACCCTTTGGGAAGCTATGAAGGGGTAATTTAAAAAAGGGGCCTGTCCAAATTCACCTAAAATCCTATAAAGCCTAAAGGGAAACTCCACACTTTGTGAAACCTGCTGAGAACGTGACAGGTGATTCTAAACAAGCATGCAAAGTTTTAAGGGGATCGGACCAGAGCCAAAAATCCTCTTTTAATCATTGATTTAGGTGGGAACAGCCTTGTTAAATAATATGTAATGTCTTTTTACTTACATGCTTAAATGTCTTAAGCGCTTGAATCCCGGTAATTGCTGCTTGCAGCATATTTATTATTATCAATATTTAAAACAGCGTACATTTTTTTTAGGATTCTTTGATGAATGGAAAGATAAAAAAAAATCAGCATTTATCTGAAATAAAAAAGCTGTTGTAACATTATACATATTCAAAAGCTTGGAGTCAGTATATATATATATATATATATATATATATATATATATATATATATATATATATATATATATATATATATATATATACATATTTTAATTAATTATTTTTCTTTTTTTGGGAAAGAAATTATAGAAAGTAATACTTTCATTTAGCAAGGATGCTTTAAATTGATCAAAAGTGATGATAAAGACCTTTATAATGCTACAAAGATTTCTATTTCAGATAAATGCTGTTCTTCTAAACTTTCTATTCATCAAAGAAGCCTGAAAAAATTCTACTCAGCTGTTTTCAATATAATAATAATAATAAATGTTTCTTGAACAGCAAATCAGCATATTAGAATGATTTCTGAAGGATCATGTGACACTGAAGACTGGAGTAATGATGCTGAAAAATCTCAGCTTTGAAATCACAGGAATAAATTACATTTTAAAATATAGTCAAATAGAAAAGTTATTTTAAATACTAAAAATACTTCAAAATTTGACTGTTTTTGCTGTACTTTGGATCAAATAAATGCATGCTTGATGAGAAGAAAACACTTCTTTAAAAAACATTAACAATCTTACTGTTCAAAAACTTTTGACTGGTATTGTATATTGCCATTAAAGTGGGATGTTTGTTGAGCTGCTCATTTTTGCTTGATACTTCTCCATTTACATCTTAACAATCCTTCCATTTAGCTCACAGTGGGAATCTCGTGTCGTCGCAGACGGCAGCAGAGCCTGTGGTCATGAGTGCTGGCATATGTATCATATTAGCCAGGGAAACTCATGATGCAATGAAAAACAAGGGCTACATTTACGAAAGATCCACTTAGAACCGCCAGGAGGGCATTTAATGTGACCTCTTAAGCATTCTGCACATAAACACTGCTGTTTGCTAGGACAATAATCAGATGTGAAGGCAGAATTCATTACCTTCAAATTACAGGGATTTGCATCGCTTTATGTAATAGACTTGAAATACCAGTAAATGACACTGAGTTTTTACAGACTTAAATCTCAACATGACACTGCTCGACACAAAAATCAACACATTTTTGGATGAAAATATCACTCACCTGATGGTTATTTGATAGTTAAACTCAATTACTGTGTATCCATTTAATAACCATAATGGTTGACATGAAATATATTCTTTAATATACTTCTGATTTCAATCCGAACTTCACTTTCAGAGGAATTCTTGAGATTTTCTCATCTCACTGGCAAAGTCCTCTGTATTATTTTTTTCTTTCCACTCAAAGATGTGTGCCAGGGCATTATGGGATATCCCAAAGTCTGTATTTCAGGATCGCTTCTCTTGCCATTTGAACGTTACATACTTGTAGTCAACGACAGCAGTTGGATTGCCTCTTCTTAAAAATTTCATCACAATTGTTAGAGATTCCTGTGAAGAAAAGATGCATATATTCTATTCTGTATGACCATGGTGGAATATTTCCAGGGTAAAACATAAAAGTAAAATGTGTAATGAACGAGAACTTACTGACAATATCACCAGCTTGCCTAGAATTGTTCCTCTCCAGCTCAGATAAAACAGTCGCCTCAAATGTAAGTGATGCAACCCGTAGGAAGAAATCTCTCACGCTTTCCCCTGTAGAGGACAACAGAAATTATACATATGATTTCATATGTTACTTACACTACTAGTCAAAAGTTTGGAATCATTAAAAAATTGTAATGTTTCTGAAAGGCGTATCTTGTGCTCACAAGGCTGCATTTATTTAATCAAAAATACAGTAAAAACAGTAATATTGTAAAATATTATTACAATTTAAAACAACTGTATATACTATACTATATATACTATTTGAATATAATATAAATTGTAATTTATTCTTGTGATGGCAAAACAAATACATTTTCTGGATTCTCTGATGAACAGAATGTCCAAAACAACATTGTGTTTGAAATATAAATATTTTGTAACATTATAGATGTCTTTACTGTCACTTTTGATCAATTGAATGCATCCATGATGAATAAAAGTATTAATTTCTTTTTTTGAATCTTACAATACATTTTTAAACGGTAGCGTATCATGATATTTCACAATAATACTGGATTTTACTGTTAGTTTACTGTATTTCTATAAGCCTTTATAAGCATAAGAGATTTTAATGGGGGTCACTGGATGAAAACTCACTTTTACATGCTGTTTGAACATAATGTGTGTTGGCAGTGTGTGTACACAACCACCCTATAATGATAAAAATGCACCCAGTGGTAGGTTTTTTGAATCTTTATAAGTAATATACCCTTTTTCAAATCAAGCCATTCTCAGCATCTTGTCTATGTGACGTCACACGAACCAAGGCCACTCCCACGATAGTTGATTGACACGGACATCTTACCTTAGACCCGCCTTGAGTGAGCTTAGTGAGCTGTAAACACTCCGACCGCCATTGTTTCGACGCCGGAGCAACTGAGGTGTTCTGTTGGACGTAATAATGACTCATAGGAGTCATCATATACTCCTGATATCTGAGCCACTGAAGACGCAGAGGATTAATGTCACTTTCGTTTTTGAGAGAAGTGCGCCTGAAAATCTACATAATTGCATCATGCGTCTTTACCTACAGCAGAAGTGAGCATAAGGGTTTTTTATGCATCTTTGCAAATCGCCTTTCCTAATAAAGTGCTAGTTAGCAAGTTTCACGGCTAAATGCGGCTAAAGTAAACAGTACTGTTCGTCACCCCACAGAAGAGAGGGGCGGGGCGAGAAGAGCTTATTAGCATTTAAAGGCAAATGCAACGAAACGGCTTGCTCTGAAAAAGGCTGATTTTGATAAGGTAAAAAGGGTGTTTTTTACACTACCACTGAGAAATTTTAACCAAAGTATGTTTTAGATTTTTTTATTAAGACTCTAACAAATCATATCAGCTTGTGGAAAATGGGCATTGGATGACCCTTTTAAAAATGTATTAATGAAAACACAATTATATATTATTTTAAAGTGCTTTTGCAACCTCAAATATTTCTGGCATCAGCTCAGACACACAAACTAGTTTGATGGCATTCAAAACACCTGCTGTTAAAAGTTTTAAAACAGGGATGTTTCTCTACCTGACAGTGCAGACACGGCCCAATACTCTGCTCTGATCTCCTCAGACAGTCGAACAGCCTCCTGCTCCATTTGAGCCAACTGCTCTGGATGCTACAGGAGAGAAAGATTAATCTAAACTAGTTATCTTAAAGGGGTGATGAAATCTTTTGGCATATAAGAGGTCTTTGTACCAATAAAACATCCTGAAAGTTTCATAGCTTAAAGGAGAAGTCCACTTCCAGAACAAAAATTTACAGATAATGTACTCACCCATGTCTTTCTTTCTTCAGCCGTAAAGAAATTATGTTTTTGAGGCAAATATTTTTAGGATTTTTCTCCATATAATGGACGGATATGGTGCCCCGATTTTGAACTTCCAAAATGCAGTTTAAACGCGGCTTCAAACGATCCCAAATGTGGTTGTAAACGATCCCAGCCGAGGAAGAAGGGTCTTATCTAGCAAAACGATTGGTTATTTTCATTAAAAAAATACAATTGAAATACTTTTTAATCTCAAATGCTCATCTAAAGAGTTCCTACATCACTGCAGAAGTACCGACTCAGTCTTTGCAAAGTGAACATGCAAAGAAGATCAAACACCCTCAGCAAAAAAGGTAAAACAGCGATATAGGATGATTTTGAAGTTGAGGGAGAACATGAGATGGGAGTTTTTCTACATACCCTAACTGTCAAGAACCGGAAAAAACAGTCCAGGCAGAGTAAGACAAGACGAGCGTTTGACATTAAAAAGTATATAAATTGTATTATTTTTATGAAAATAACCGATCGTTATGCTAGATAAGACCCTTTTTTTGGGATCGTTTGAAGCCGCATTTAAACTGCATTTTGCAAGTTCAAAATCGGGGCACCATACCAGTCCATTATATGGAGAAAAATCCTGAAATTTTTTTCCTCAAAAAACATAATTTCTGTACGACTGAAGAAAGAAAGACATGAACATCTTGGATGACAGGGGGGTGAGTACATTATATGTGAATCTTTGTTTTGGAAGTGGACTTCCCCTTTAAAGAACCCGCCACTAAAAATAGGTCATTTTAGACAGAGTCAGAATGAAGGTTGAAAATAATTTTTCCACATATTTGTTTTTCATTATCAACATTTTAAGTAAACCTCAAGGAACATTAAAATAATAATAATAAAAAAAAAAAACATGACCCCTTTTAAGGAAATGCCATTTTGGGATTGTCAATAAAATTTGATGCATCAGTATCTTTTTTTTCCTAATGAAAAAGTTAATCTGTGAACATCATGTGAAAGTCACAGTGTGGCCATGGATATTTAAAGGCTTTGAATAGATAAACCAAAAACCACTCACACTAAGATCTTTCTTGGTTCCCACAAGGAAGAGGAGAACACTAGAAGGGTCATTGTCTCTCATGGCATCTTCAAGCCACTCTCTGAATAAAAACAGACAAGTGTGAGAAACAGACATGATTCATGATTATTCAGACAGTGTTTCAAATCAAATACCTGTACGTGTTTGTACTATACCTTGCATGATCCAAAGAGTTATAATTGCTCAGGTCAAACACAACAATGATGGCTGAAAACAAAAAAAATACATTGTTTTTACACAATAACACAGCAAGAGTATGCTGAATTAATATAGTATGTTGAATCACCTTGAGCTCCTCTGTAGTATGTGGATGCAACGCATCTAAATCTTTCCTGACCTGCTGTGTCCCACCTGCAGAGAGAGAGAGAGAGAGAGAGAGAGATTTATGATCGAAGGATGCAAGTATATGGATGATTGCTAAAGCAATAAAATACACAAAACTCACAACTGCAAACTGAAGGGCACACCAAGGACCTCAAATCTCTCCATCTCAAAATCCACTCCAATAGTTGCTTTGTATGTCTTGTCAAAAGTGTCTTTGCAGAATCTTGACAAAAGAAATATTAACAAATGTAGTCACTCAGGCATTTCAGCAAAAGCACAATGAGATCTGAATTGACAAAATGTAAATTAACATTACAGACTCCTACCTGCTTATTAAACAGGTCTTTCCAACTCCTACGTCACCAACAACAATGACCTTGGCTACATTCAATCTGGAAATGAACATTTAAAATAAAATAATGTTCATTCTTAGTGCATTACACATCTGTGTCATCAGTCTGGGTTTGTTTATGAAGTTTTGCCTGCATTGTGGGGACCAGCCAAAGATAAAGAAAGTAGATTTTAATGGAAAGCCCAAAATAAATGTTTGTATATGTGTATGAGAGAGAGGAAAAAAGTAACTTACCCAGTTTTCTGTCCTCGACATGCCTCTTTAACAGTAATATTGAAGCCATCTTTCGTGTGCACTGCAGCATCCCTTGTAAAGTACTGAATAATAGACCAACAGAATTTTTTAGGATAGGCTTTAAAAAATACAACAATACAAAACAAACAAAAAAAAAAACGCCTTTTGCATAATAATCTGGTCCAGTTGAGTCCGGCTTATAACGCTCAGCGGGTGATTAAATGCAATAATCCTCTAAAATGAAGCAATGAAGCAGTGTTTTGAGCAATAACTAATAAACTAATAACTATCTAAAAATGCAAAAGCGTTACCAAAGGGAGTTCACAGATGATCCTGTCTCCTTTCACAGGGGGTAGAGAGCTCATCATGTAAGAGCTTTAACAAGACCACACCAATACAACTGCAAACACTCAACCATTCTGTCCAGTGACTGGTGGGGTAAACATAATAATAACAACAGTAACATTAATGAAAAATTAACATGCTGATCTATAATAAAACTTTATTTTAAAACGATATTTAAAAAGCAATGCAAATCAATATTTATGAAAAAAATAATAAATAAATACAACTTACCTTAAAAGGCAGAAGGCTTTTTACATTCTACAAGTAGCCTGTTTTAGACTTGACAGTAACTTTATTTAGTTGACACATCTTAGTTGTTGAGGCAAATATTATTTTACAGGATATTAGGTACTTTCGCGTCAAACGCAGTAAACATATAAACAAATAATCGTTTAAAAGTAACTTATTCCTCTCACTGCGTGACTGTACTCAACATAAGCCCCGGTCTCTTGTGGCAGCGCTCGATATTTACACTACGCAAGTGAACTACAGTACCCATAATGCCTAGTGGTGTTCTCGCGATGACTGCGTGTGCTAACGTGAACCCCTGCGATATACTGAAGGAAACCCCTCTCGTTCTTCCTTTCCCAACATGGCCCCGAAGGCGAAGAAGGAAGGTGCGTTAGGTTTATAGATTTTATAGCATAAAAATAACGTTTATTGTGGTTATATACAGCTACGTTTTCTTTTAAATGTAGCTGATATACATATGTTTGTGTTTAGCTGCTTATTTAGGCGTCGGGAGTAAAATATCAATGTTTTTAATGCAAGAAATGCCGGAGTGAAACGTCCTCAGTCACAACCGCGGCTAAAAAGCTAAAGTAGTTGAGCTACATGCGCTTGCAGTGTCACTATATCAGATTGTCCGAGTGTTAAACCCATTAGCCAGATATCATAAACTGGATGTTTACTTTGTATTTTGGTTGTACAGAGTAAAATATAAGTCAGTGACTACTTATTAGCTTGTCATCGTTAGCTAGTCACACACACGTGGCTACACATATCTATCCATTTTTCATTCATTACCAGTCAGTTTAGTGATTAAATTCAACCGCGAAAACAATAAAGTTTCAAAACTTAACGCATTTGTGAGAATTTTTGTATTTTATAGCTACTGCCTGAATGTAAACACAGTAATATCCATGTACAATTGACCTGCCCGTGAAAATCTTTCAATGTTTGTTATAAATAAGACGTGAAAACGCAGCTTGAACAACTTTATACTCATTGTATGTCATATAGATTGGTTTGTTAATATTACATGGTCATAATTTTTTTTAACGTTTCAACAGCTGTCCCGGCTAAGACTGAGGCCAAGTCCAAGGCCCTTAAAGCCAAGAAGGCTGTGCTGAAGGGTGTCCACAGCCATAGGAAGAAGAAGATCAGGACCTCCCCAACCTTCCGCCGGCCCAAGACCCTGCGTCTGAGGAGGCAACCTAAGTACCCTAGGAAGAGCGCTCCACGCAGAAACAAGTGAGACCCTCTTACTCTTTTGTACTTTGAGATCTCTAAAATCAAGAGTGCATTGTGTTAAGTTCTGGTTTTTAGGATGCAAATGATGGGAATTGCGATCAAAGCATGAAATGATCTGATTACAATTTTTAAAAACTGATGCATCCTCATTTCACCTTGAGATGTAGTTGAAGCTAAAGCATAAATAAAATTCTAGTTTTTACAGAACTTGCCTGAGTTTAAAAATTAATATCTCTCTGGTTTTCTCAGGCTGGACCATTATGCCATCATCAAGTTCCCCCTGACCACTGAGTCAGCCATGAAGAAGATCGAGGACAATAACACTCTGGTGTTCATTGTTGACGTCAAGGCTAACAAGCATCAGATCAAACACGCTGTCAAAAAACTGTACGACATCGATGTGGCTAAAGTCAACACACTGATCAGGTAGAAGTTGGTTTATTCATCAAGTCTTTAAACAATCTAAATTGAAATGCTTAAAAGTAGTCAAAAAGTGTATCTCTTAAAAGGTGTTATAAACAAGTAATAAAATAATTTAAAAATCCCCTTAAATTTTTAATTGAAGTGTAACACAAATTGTCCTGGTTTGTACTAACAAAATTTAAAAACAAGTAGTTTTAAACAAATACACAGGGAGCCTTTGGATATTGTTGAATAACAGTGATACCAGTGAAAGCCATTGTCAGATTTGATGCATTCTGAATGCTTTTATTGCTCCTTTCAGGCCTGATGGCGAAAAGAAGGCATACGTTCGTCTTGCGCCAGATTACGATGCCTTGGATGTTGCGAACAAGGTAAATTAGTGAATGTAAATGTTCATGCATTTGTCAAACAAAAGCTGCTGTCAGTTTCATGGAAGTTGAGGGAATTGTCAACCTTCAAATGTAGACTGTTTCTGCCTGAATGATTGTGATGCATTCAGAAGAACCACTGATACTTTGTATTTTCTTTTTTGCAACACATTTATGCTTTGACCTTTGCTGATTGTCATCTTTTTTTTGTTTCTTGCAGATCGGCATCATCTAAACTGCTTTTGGTCAGATGTACAGAAGAATAAATGTTTGTAAAAACAATTTTTGTTCTTGTGGTTTTATTTGCTTACATCTGTGGAACTTTAAACAGGTTTTGAGAATAGAAGATTTGTTTTTCTTCATACCCTGAAATGTTCATTTGTGATTTATAGAATGATACTGAAACTACAAAAGTAAATCAGAGCATCACCAAAAAATATTCAAACTTAAATCACAACTGATTTTTTTATTAAAAATAAAATTTCAAACTGTGGAATGTGCTAAATAAAATGCAGTATTAAGTTAATGTCAGTCAAAGTTGCAAAAAGTTGCAGGATACACTAAATGTACATTATGGGTCAGGCTTAAAGTACCATTTTCTACAGGGTGAATCAGGGGTTCCTACTGCTCAGTCTTTCCACCAAGGATTCTCAGTTTTGAAGACTCCTGAATTACATCTAAAATGCATACTTAATTCACTGTCCCAATTTCAAAGTCTGAAGTGCTAAATATTATTTACTTTTTCTTAAAGATATTTGTAACGGGCCAGGAAAACATGAATATTCTGTTTTAATGTTATGAAGCAATATTCACCTTTAACATGTTAGGTTCTTGATAAGGGGGAAAAAAGGTCTTGTCCCTACCACCATTTTTTTAGGGAATTTATAAAATGTTGCTTCTTTTTGGATTACTGAGGTAGTTGTGTTGCTGAGGCAGCATCATGTCCAATACACCATTTATCAGGACAAAAACATATTCACAGCTTATCAAATATGTATCTACAATTACTTCCTCGGAAGAATTACATGACGCTAATGTAATTTCTGCATTTAGATGCGACGCTTGATATATTACCTTAGTATTAGCATGTTCTGACACGCTTAACCACACTGTCACCAGTTTGGGAAATGCTTTATAATACATTGCGGCTAATTCAAATAATTCAGATTAAGAATGGTAGTTTACGCCACTGCCCCCTATAGGTTCAACGTCGCCCCTGCTATGGAAGGTATTGTCTTATTTTTTTGAGGAGTGTCTTAAAAATACAGGCCCTACTTGTATTTTTGTTGTTTTTTTCAGTATAAATGACTAGAAATTATTAAATCAAGATACTTTTTTTTTTTTTTTTAAAAAGCAAACTTCCATAAGTTACATACATACAACTGCCAGTTGTATGTGAACGTAATTCAAAGGGAAACAAGTTTTCTTTCTTATCCCACTGGCAGATATTGTTTCTGGTTTTACGTTAAAATAGTTCATTTTTATTTTTTATTAAAGGAGTTCACGCAAAAACTGTAAATTCGATCATTGCAACAGATTTGATGAAATTTGTGTTTGTAATAAACCCATCAAATCGTTTTTAATATTCAAATATTGCTTTTGGCTAATATCCCTAATAGCACACATACAGTCATTTTGTGTGACTCGGGAGAAATATGCACAGATCAAGCACAAAAACAGCTCTAAACAAATGTGTCGGTGGATTTGACAAACCACCTGTAGAAACACTCTTTTCTCTGTATATGCACCAGACACTTTCTTATTAACACTCCACGTTACAAGGACCTAATAAGGACTTAAATGTTTACTTGTCAGTGCACCACAAATCATATTGCACTATTTGTTTCTTAACCTTTAAATACATCTTCTGCACATTATCATGCACAGTTATTATGTAAAGTACTTGTATAGTCTGTCTTAGGTTATGTGTATGTATCAATTATTTATAGTATATGTATAGTTACATGTATAGGTTTAAAAATTAGCTTCTACGTCTAGTGTATGTTCATATTTATATTTATTTATGTAGCATCGTGGCCCTGGGAGACACGACATTTCGTTCCACTGTATGTCCACACATGCAGCGGAATAACAATAAAGCTCGACGTGACGACGACTTTTTTGGATAGAGGACTCATATTTTGCCCAGAATCAAGAGTTTAATGTCAAACGCCTTAATGATGGATTCATTTCTTACAAACAAGCAGCTTTTCGCTTCACGAGACATTAATTAACTGGATTCGTGTGGATTATAGTGATGTTTTTATGAGCTGTAAATTCTAATTCTGACCATCTGAGGGCACCCATTCACTGCAGATAATTCATCGGCGCGCAAGTGACGCAATGCCAAATGTGTCTCCATGAAGTACCAAGGTGATTAAATCTTCAGCACAATTTCATTTCTGGGTGAACCATTAATTTTAAATCATTTTACTGAAGTAAATGTTTCTTGTAAGAAATTGTAGATATCTGTACTGGAAAACAAGATATTAAGCAAGATCACTTTTTGCAGTGTAAAACGCGTCTGTGCTAAAATTTACGGTAATTAATTAGCTTCTTAACCTTTGTTGAGTTTAATTTTTTTTATTGAGTTTAAGTTTTATTATAACAAGTGAAAACTGAATGTCTCTGATTCACATCAGACCTTTTCTGGTGAGGTTTCCTCGTTCATTACAGGCATCCTATGCATAAATGTTGTGTTAAGAGTCCCTTGAATGCAGTCTTTGTTTTATGGACTGATAGACTTTGTTGGTTTAGTCCTCAGCAAATTTATGCTCACTACTGTGAGGACGCCCCTTGCTGAAGAAGTCAGATCGAAGGAGGCGATAGAAGTAGATGAGAATCATGATGTTCATGAGCATCATGGTTGTCAGGAAGTAGAGGGCATGATCCAACGATGAGTAGTGGTGTATGAGGTACCAGGTGAGGTAAAACTGCGCTCCAAGCCGGAAGGTCACATAGGTCACCACATTCAACAATTTGTTAACAGTGTAGATGTGAGAGTTCGGGGCCACCTTAGCCAGTTTGAGCAATAAACGTGTGTGTAGGAACACACTGTTCACCTCCACAAATAAAGCCACAACTGCACCTGCCACATACTGATGAGTGAACACTGCATACAGGAAACACCAGATCACCTACATGGAAACATAATAGAGATTGATTACATTAATAGGATAGCTCACCCAAAAATGAAAAGTCTCACCCTCACGTTGTTCCAAACCTGTAAGACCTTTGTTCATCTTCAGAACACAAATTAAGATATTTTTAATGAAATTAGAGAGCTTTCCGACCCTGCATAGACAGCAACAACTGAAACATTTTATGGCCCAGAAAAGTAGTAAGGACATCCATAAAATAGCTGGGTCAGAAAGCTCTTGGATTTCATCAAAAACATCTTAATTTGTGTTCTGAAGATGAACGGTCTGACAGGTTTGAAGTAAACACATTTTCGGAACAGAAATCTGAACATTGGATAAAGGCACTTTATCTGAATGATAATCAAGTAACACTTTCCAAGCGTCTTCCACTCAGCTTCTGTTGCTTATACAGTGTGGAGTGTCTTTCTGGCAGGACTGTTTGCCATTATTGCACATTGTTTTGTCCTACTAGAATTACATGGCTTTTTTTCAGGTTTGGGCCTTGCCAAAGATATTAAATACACACAAAAGTACAAAGTACAGAAGGTAAATTTCCCTCAAGGATAGGTGGGAATGATATGCAGTCAATCATTGTGGCAGTGCTCACACCCCACTTCAAAATTACGGTTGAGCCCACTCTGATCTACGTGTTCAAAATCATTAACTTTACTTTCAAGAACTTTGTCCTGAATCTCAAGTTTTTCACTGGAAACAAGCTGTGTTATTATCCAGGTGGATTAATAGACTTTTTATGGCTTCTCCTAGTATTTTAAAAACATTTTTCATGGCTTTGTGTGATAAGCTGTGAAGTGACTTACCATAACATGATGAAGTAAAAACTCCCAAGAAGCTTTTGCATACCCACTAAAGATAATGTCACCAGCATCCTGAATGAAGTAGCCTGTTGAAGAAGATCAATGTATCATTTGGTACAGTTTTAAATAGAGAAGACTCTCAGATGAATCTTTATAATAATTTTTGATTAATAATTGTACAGTATATGATGTATATTTGATTTCATGCAATAATCCCTTTTCAAAAGGGGTATTTTAAGAATTTAGCTGACAATTAAGCTTCACAGTCACATTTTAAACATGCGGTATGTACAGAAATATTGACAGCTAGCAGTTGAAATGGGTACTGCAGTCCAAACTCAAAATATTGTTTCTCCCGCCCCCTCCTCCTCAGACTTAACGCTCACATGGGTTGCCAGATTGAGGACACGCAAGAAGAACAAGCACAATTGACCCTGCGCAAAGACCCACCACCTTTAGTTACTGTTGCTACACCTGACAAGCCATGGCACTCTCACGTTACACATAATGTTTTGCAGTGAAAAATACATTGCAAAGAGGACATTGACAACGTGCTGACAGACAAGACAGAGCAGGTTACTTTTGGTATGAAACAGAGTCTCAGCTTTCAAATTTTGTCATTTTCTAAAGAAATTCAAACAATAAATACCATTTTGTGGCTCTTTAATTGGTCATGACAGATCGCTGTAACTCCTCAGTTCAAGCATCACGTGAAAGCAGGGTTGGCAGGTTTTCACACAAAATGCACCCAATTGCTACTTAAAACTAGCCCAAATGGGGGGTTTTGATGAGGGCCCCGGCATTCTGGGGGTAAAATGCAAGTTTTTTGGCAGGGTTTCCCTGGTAAAATTCGCATTCCAGGCGATAAAAATCACGTTATTGTGGTCGCTTAAACCCACAGACATGGAAAAACAACCCACGGCAAAAGTGTTAAAGTAGTCAAATTCCACAGGAAAACTGCGGACTTGGCAACACTGCATGAAAGCACAAAATAAATGATTGAAAATCATAAGGAATTTTATTTCAACTGCTGAAAGACATCAATACACCATTTCATAAGTTTTAATCCATTGGAGTTGGATTATGTTTTATTTGTCGGACAAAATGGTGGATTCGGCGTTATGATTGGTCGGATCACCTGTCAAGCTCCCTGCGAAGAGCCATTTAACAATGGAAGGTGAATGGCCTTGCCACACTATCAGTTGAAGAGTTGGTTTATATTGCCATTCAGGCTGTATATGTCATCAAGGATGTCTTATTTAAGAGAAGTAACTGTAATAAATTTGCTGTTATTCCTTGGGGTGTAAAAATACTGTAATTTCTTTTTTTACTTTGTAATTTAATGGTTATTTTTCTTAAAGAGCCTCCGAAAAGAGACGTTATTGTTTACATGGTCGTCAAGGATACGCTGAGCAAATGTTTGTGCAGCCATCTTTTCAAAAGAAAAGTTTTACAGTGAAACGCAACCCCAGAGTTTTCGAACTAAAACAGGATCTGCAGCGTTTTCAAAAGTCTCCATTTTCGAGTGTCGGAGTGGTGTAAATGACAGGTGTAACTTTAGCAAAAGTTATGCGTTTTAAAATGAAAACACATCTTAGGCTACGTTTACACTACTGCATTTTTGTTTTAAAACAAAATGAGTTGAGTTCCAGTGTAAACAAACCAAAATGGAGACTTTTGGAAACAAGCATGGCTGCCCACATTCGCTTTGCGTATCCTTGACGACCGTGTAAACAATAGCATCATGCTCATTTGTTGCGTCTCATTAAGGAGGCTCATTTAAGAAGGTAACCGTAAAATTAAAAAGTAAAAAGAAATTACAGTATTTTTACACCCCAAGGAACAAGAGTCATTTTTTTTTACAGTTACTTCTCTTAAATTAAAGCATTCATAATGACGCATGCAGCCTGAATGGTCATGTGGTCAACTCTGTATCTACAAAGTGACGAATAAAGAGTGTGCATCATTGTGCTTTTGCAATTTTCTGTTTTTATTCAATTTATGAAGGTGATGTAAACGGCATCATTATATGGTAATTATACAATAATATAATATTTTGTATATGTAATGTATATAGTAGTGCTGTCAAACCATTAATCGCGATTAATCACATACAAAATAAAAGTCTGAGTTTGCCTAATATATGTGTGTGTACTGTGTGTAATTATTATGTATATATAAATACAAACACATTCATGTATACATTTAAGAGATATTTACAAGTATATGTATATTATAATTTTTATATAATTTTATTATATATAAATAAAAATATTTTGTACATAAATAACATATTTCCCTTAAATATATACATTAATTTGTGTGTATTTATATATAGATAATAATTACACACAGTACACACATATATCATCATACATTTATTTATTTTAACAAATTCACCGTCAATACAGACGCTGCATATCTATTGTCTTTTGGCTGCGTCCATTGCATTCAGACACGTTTTTTCACTGACACGCCCCCAACTCGAAAACAGAGTTAAGGGAGAGCAAGACAAGAGGAGCCTTTGACATTAAAAAGTCTATAAATTGTGTTATTTTTATGAAAATAACCGATCGTTTCACTAGATAAGACCCTTCTTCATCGGTTGGGATCGTTTACAACCGTATTTGGGATCGTTTGAAGCCGCATTTAAACAGCATTTTGGAAGTTCAAACTCGGGGCACCATAGCAGTCCATTATATGGAGAAAAATGCAGAAATGTTTTCCTCAAAAAACATAATTTCTTTACGACTGAAGAAAGAAAGACATGAACATCTTGGATGACAAGGGGGTGAGTACATTATCTGTAAACTGTTGTTCTGGAAGTGGACTTATCCTTTAAAGAAAATGTCAAGTTTCCCACTCATTATAACGACTTTGTGGTGGCGTTTATATGCGTTCAGCTCGTAAATACGATCTATCCGACATGACTTGAACGCACCAAGAGATCGTTTCTGAAACGCGGTGAAAACGCCAGTGTAGACGTGGATCATTTTTATTTTAAAACGCTGCTTTATAAACACACTAGTATAAACAGGACCTAAAGCAAAATATCTGGCTGTTGGATTGTTTTTCATAAAAACAAGTATGTTAGCTCGTTTCCTAAATATCTGCCTTAAGATATTATGGTATTTTTATGCTTAAATACAGTTAAAAAAAAAAAAATTACATACAGCACCTTTAAAAAATGTTTTACAAAATTAACACTGAACGCAGTTATTTTATTGTTTTATATTCACAATATTACTTTTTGATCTGATAAATGCTGCCTTGGTGAACATGTACATCATCGCCTTGGAATTATAAGGTTCTCTCTGACGTTTTTGTCAAAATTGAGTTATTTACATATTCTTATTTGGTGACAATGTATTAACATTATGTGATGTTTCTTTTGTACGCTGTGTACATTTTGGGCTTCTACCTATAGCAGTCTATGAAACCCAAAAACTTTAAAGCTCAATATATCAAAACTGCTCAGAATGCAGATAGAACCTTTTAATTCCAAGGCGACGAAATGTAAAAGGAAGGTATGGTAGCATATATTAGACAACTCCAGCTTTAACTGTTTAGACCAGGGGTGGCGAATGTCGATCCTGGAGAGCCGCAGCCCTGCAGAGTTTTGCTTTAACCCTAATCAAACACACCCGAACAAGCTAATTAAGGTCTGAAGGGTTACTAGGAAGCTATAGGCAGGTAAGTTTTAATTAGGGTTGGAGCTGAACTCTGCAGGACTGCGGCTTTCCAGGACCGGAGTTCACCACCCCTGATTTAGGCTGTAAGAAAAACATAGCTTTAAGATGTTAACTCTTCTCTACAACCTCATTCCAAAGACCTGAGTCACAAAACAGCTTAAACTCTTATCAGGACAGCAGAGTTACAGAGAGGCACAACAGAGGTTTCCAGACGGTTGAATGTGCAGGAAAGCATGAGCATCAGATAAATAAGATATTAGTCACAGAATTTGCACACTTCCTGCTTGTCAAGAGTCTAGGTTAACTGTGTTGCATTGTAATGTATGGAATGTGTTTCTGATGTGTTTACTGACCAGATGAGACGACGACTAGCATGTATGCTGATGGGGTGAAGGTGGTGGAGATTTCATGCACCATCACAGGATGCTGTATGACACTGTTGGGACACAGATTCATGCATATGATCATATCAACCAGAAAATCTAAATAATACAGACATGTGCTCAAAAACTGACACTGGACAACACAAAGGTGAGTGAAAAAGTCCACTTCTGATTAAAGAAAAACCCACCCACACCCACAATGGTGAAACTCTTGCTTGGTTTGAAGGCTGAAGTGATTCATACTGTGACAGTTACATTGGTGTAATTTCGTTTTAGTTAGTCGCACTCTCATTCTTTCATTCAGGCCTGTACAGCAGGTTTTTCCTGTTTCCAAACTAAAAGATCTGTAACTGAAGGTTAAGTGTTGTTTGTGAACATTCAATAACTTGTGTTTATTCTTAGGCATTGCTATTAGTACTATAAACTATAGCAACGTCTAACTTTAAACACAAGCTATCAAGATTTCAACAACAACAGTAACATGTCCTCGAGATACTGAACCTCTGCAGTCTCTTATTCAGCATTTTGCCATGTAAAGATATTTAAACCCTTGAAATATGATAAATGGTATATAGGGATGTTTAAATATTCCTACAAAGCAAAATATTGAAAAAGACATTTGTTAAAAAAATTTAAAAATTCAAAATTTAATAAAATATTAAAATTTGATGTAAAGAACATATATAAAATTTGAAAAAATATTTTTTTAAAAAAAGCTTTTTTTTTGTTAAAACAAATCTCACATTTTTATATTTTTCATGCTTACAAGAAAGAAAAATAACTAAAACACCAAAAAATATTATCTTTAGCTAGTTTAATCTTAATTTTCCTCTCAATTAAAATTACAGTTTAGAAATTAATTAAAATTACGCAATAATATTTAATTGCTAAAATACTGATCATCTATATTCCATAAAATTAAGTAGTATTTTTTTTTTTTTTTTTTAATTTAGATGCTAAAACCACATTTTATGTTCTTACTCTAAAACAAAACACTGAAAAAATGAATGAAAAAAACAACAACTTACCAGGCGACAGCCCAGATGCCAGTCAGCAGTGAGTGAACAAGTGACACTGAGAGGTTCCTCCATTTCCACGTCCTCCATGGGTCTGTTTCTACTGTCCCGGGACTGGGCACAGTCTGCAGGAACCTGTGAAGGACCCTGAAGATTACCGAACAGCACAAGACAAACAGGGCCGGATGCTTCTGGACTTCATTCAGCCATGTGTCCATCCTCCACACACTTTGCCTCTCTCCTTTTCCTAGACAGTGAGTCCTTGTTATGCTGTTTCCTTGCTGATCTAAACTTTCTGTGCCCTTTTCAAAAGAATCCACATGAATTGCATTCAAATTCTTGAACCAGTCCCTGTCTTTTTTTTTTCTCCTGGTAATTGGCGACAGTCTTCCTTACACCAGTACAACTCTTTGTATCTATTCCCCACTCTCTTTTCTCCACGTGCTGGTGCCTGTCATAGGTGTGGTATCTGTCACAGTACCTGTTTGCTGAACAGTGATTGGCTGATGATGAATGGATCTGTAGGAGTGTTACAAAAAGGAATGACGGCTATATCTCTTTCCCTGGAACTTTTTTTGTCCATCTCTCTGTATTCAACAATCCAGTCAAACGCTCCGTGCATGTAGTGATAAAGTCGTGTCAACTGTGAGTGGATCCGTGTGTACGTGTGTGGGTGAGTGGGGAGCACAACGGAACAATAGAGGCCATTTAAACTCACAGTCATACTGCTGTCCCTAATAAATGAAATAGCTTGTGTCCTGCAGCTGGATCAAATGACTTCACTCACACTGTCACTGCGGAGAGGAATGGCTTACAGAAAACAGTTTGTTGTGTTTGGTCAGCTTAGAGTTGGGATATGGGACAACTTCGCATCTGAGCCATAACAACAATCATATTGGCTAGCCATGCAATTTGACTTAACATCATAAAGAGTCGCCCCAAAAACTATGCTTTAGTATGTTATAAGGATGCTTTAGTTACATTTGAATATAATTAGAAATAAAATTCCAAAAGCCAAGTGGCATCTACAAACTAATTTTCTGGTTTCTTGTTACCAACTGATTATTTATAACATCTTATTGCTTTCCACTTCATTTGAAAACCATAAATTGCCACAATAATTTAATAACAAATATGCCATTATCATTTATCATAAAATAATATTAAAATTCTTTAATGTTTTTAAAGAAGTCTCTTCTGCTCACCAAGTCTGCATTTGTTTGATCCAAAGTAGAGCAAAAAACAGTACAATTTTGAAATATTTTTACTATTTAAAATAACTACTTTCTATTTGAATATATTTTAAAGTGTAATTTATTCTTGTGATTAAACCTAAATTTTTAGCATCATTTCTCCAGTCTTCAGTCACATAATCCTTCAGAAATCATTCTAATATGCTGATTTGCTGTTTAAGAAACAGTGATTATTATTATTATCAGTATTTAATACAGTTGAGTACATTTCAGGATTCTTTGATGAAAAGAAAGATCCAAAGTTCAGCGTTTATCTGAAATAAAAAGCTTGTGTAACATTATACACTATACCTTTCAAAAGCTTTGAGTCAGTATTTTTTACTTTTATTTAGCAAGGATGCTTTAAATTGATCAAATGTGATGATAAAGACATTTATTATGTTCTTTCTTTCTATTCATAAACAAACATGAAACTTTGTTTTGAGCAGCAAATCAGAATATTTGAATGATTTCTGAAGGATCATGTGACTGGAGTAATGATGCAAAAAAATCAACTTTGAAATCACAGGAATAAATTACATTTTAAACTATACTGAAAAAGAAAACAGCTATTTTAAATAGTAAAAATATTTCAAAATGTTGAAACATTGGATCAAATAAATGCAAATATTACTGTTCAAAAACTTTTGGCTGGTAGTGTACATACTTTTCAGTGACCTAAAAACAAGTATAACTACATAAAGTTGTTTCAAGTGTTTGAATGTATTTTTGAATTGATTCCAAAGTTCTTAATGTACTGTAACCATTTAAGCCCGTTTGCATTACAACACTATTTTACTGTAGCTTAGCAACACTGAGAAGTATGACCATTCTGATTGGCTAATAGTGTCAGACGTTCAGGCACACCTATGCAAAGCTGTGTGAGATTTGTAATAGGTTGTTTAGGCAGTTTTTGAGACCTGTATTGCCTGGGGAATGTGGGACTGACTGGTGTGTAGAGTGTGCCATCTGCTGGAGCATCTGAGAATTTCAGGTAGGAAATCTGCCTGCGGTGCAACTCCTATATAGATTACTTTCAAATGCATGTTTTCAGCCTTCTTTAATTGCTGAATATATAATAATTTGTGACCCTGGACCACAAAACAAGTCATATGTAGCACGGGTATATTTGTAGCAATAGCCAACAATACATTGTATGGGTCAAAATTATCAATTTTTCTTTTATGCCGAAAATCATTAAATATTAAATAAAAAAACATGTTCAATTAAGATATTTTGTAAATTTCCTACAGTAAATATATCAAAACTTAATTTTGGATTAGTCATATGCATTGCTAAGAACTTAATTTGGACAACTTTAAAGGCGATTTTCTCAATATTTTGATAGTTTTGCAGATTTTCAAATAGTTGTATGTTGGCCATATATTGTCCTATCTTAACAAACCATACATCAGTGGAAAGCTTATATGATGTATGTCAATTAAAAAAAAAGACCCTTATGACTGGTTTTGTGATCCAGGGTTATAGCTGAATAAACTATTTAAAAAGTTCAACCAAAACAGAAAATTCAGTCAACCCGAGAGCTTTTGAAATTGTTTTCACGAATGTATGCATACACCTGCGTGTGGCGGGGGGTAAATACACGTTTTTGTCGGGGTTACCCCGGTAAATTCTTATTTCAGGGACTAAATCGGACGTTATTGGGGTCGATTCAACCCGCGGACATTAAAAAAAACCCTGCGGCAACGGTGTTAAAGTAACCCAATTTTGCGAGAAAACAGCGGACTTCGCAACACTGGTCACTGATGTCCTATTTTAAGGATGTCCTTGCTACCTTTCTGGGACTTGGTAATGACATTGCTGTATTTGCAGGGTCAGAAAGCCCTTGGATTTCATCCAAAATATCTCTATTTGTGTTCCAAAGATGAACAAAGGTCTTACGGGTTTGGAACGACATGAGGGTGAGTAATTAATGAAAGAATTTTTGGGTGAATAAACCCTTTCGATTCTATCACGCAAATGTACTTTTATGCATTTGACAAGGTTTTCTCGTAGAAATTATATTGTTGGATACAAATATTTTATAGTGAAGTAAATAAATAAAACTAATTAAAACTCTATTCTGATCAAACCAAATGTAACTTGAGAGAAACAGACCGACTGTCACACTGTCTACAAGTTCTGTTGACAGAGTCATTTGACCCAGTGCTCTTCTGGTCAATGATTTAAAAGGTAAATACAGTCTTGTCTGTCCTGATGTTTAGAGCTATCCGGTTTACAGGAACACTCTCTGGAAAGACAGACTCAAATAACCCACAATTCAGAGATTGGTTGTTTTCCAAATCTGCGTAAATGTAATATGAAAGTCAGTCGCTGAATGTGATACTGCTTTATGGTAGAAGCAACCGAAAGCATTAGCAAATTAGACAAAACATAAATAAACCATCACACGAGGACTGGGGCTGAGTAGGAATGAAAACCTTTTTTACTTACTGTGGAATCCTGACAGCCCAGATTCAGGCCTAATCATGAATCTTGTTTGATCAATAATCATTATGTCATTATGTATGAATCAGCAATTTGATCAAATCAGACATCCCAGAAATCCTCTCACATATGGATAGCTGCTTCTTGACACCTGCAAATGATTCACAATATCCCAGAAACTGAGTGAGCGAAAGAAAAGCCCTGTTTCCACCTGCTAAGATACGTTTTAGGTAATCCATTAAGTGGTCAACCAAAATGTCTTACCGTTTACACCCGGTACTTACATGCATTTCATCTTGTTTAATATGACCACTTGTCTTCTGATGTGCCAAAAACCTGGGTTGTTACATGGCTTGCATAAATGAATAGGCTATAATATAATATAATTCATATATTGTAAGCATTATATATTTTTATAATATGGGGGGTGCACAGAGAGTCTGTAAATTGTCTAGTGAAAAGTATGTGAAAAAACAATGTTTTGAACTTTTTAAAGGGGTCATCGGATGCTAAGTTCACTTTTACATGTTGTTTGAACATTAATGTGTGTTGGCAGTGTACGTACAAATCTACCCTATAATGATAAAAATCCATCCAGTGGTTTTTAATTAATCTATAAAAATAATATTCCCTTTTTCAAATCAAGCCATTCTCAGATGCTTGTCAGTGTGGCATCACACCCACAGAGGCCGCTCCTACGATAGTTGATTGACATGAGCGTCTTACCACAGACCAGCTGTCACAGTCCGCCCTCTTTGTTTCGATGCCGGAGCAGGGATAGACAAGAGCAGTGCCGGAGCAGTAAGTTAGACAAGAATATCTCCGATTGAGCGATTGAGGTGTTGTGTTTCTGGATGTAATAATGAACATAGTGGTTGTCATTTACTCCTGACATCTGAGCCGCTGAAGATGCAGTAGATTACGTTTGTTTGTGAATGGAATGCGCCTCCCGATCTACATATATTCGTCTATGTTCGCGCAAATCATTCGTGATCAAGCTTCACTTACAGCAGAAGTGAGTATAAGGGTTTTTTAATGAATCTTTGCGATCGTCTCTCCTAATGTGCTAGTTAGCGAGTTTAGCGTTAAACGCGGCTAAAGTAAACAGGCTCGTCACTCCACAGAGAGAAGAGAGGGGCGGGGTGAGTAGAGCTCATTTGCATTTAAAGCAGCCTCGACCAGAATGAGATGATTTTTGCAGAGCTGATTTTTTAGGGTGTTGTTTTACACTACCATTGAGAATTTTAACCAAAGTATATTATGGACTTTTCATTAAGACCCTAAAGAATCATATCAACTTGTGGAAAATGGGCATCCGATGACCCCTTTAAGACAAACAACAATACCTGTGAAATATGAAACATCTAATCTTTATTTTCCATTCATATTTTATGTCAATTTTAGATTCACTGGTTTATTTCAAGGTATTTCTCTGGAAATATAACTCACACAGTTCCATCCAAGAGAAAAAAAAAAAATATTTTGTATATTTCATGCTTCACTGGCAGCCGCAAGATATGAAGTTCTGCTCTGTTTCAGTCTTTAAATATTTCCAAGGTTCCTTAAAGTTCATATAAGTTATCAAAAATAATATTTTCAAAACAAAAATATCTGCGTCATCACCGTACTCAGCAGCAGCCAATCCAAATTACTACGTCATAGTATAACAGCCTTCAGCAGATCAAATCAACAATTAAGATAGTGAAGATTTTACTAATCTGTATATTCACACTAGCTGAGATCTGATACAATATCAGCTGATGATGAAGACTCTAGGCCCCTCCTCTCTCATGGGCGGCAGGGTCTCTATGTTCTCTATGAGGATGTGTTTGTCCTCCCTCTTCGATGGGCTCTCTGGCTGACAAAGGTTGCTTCTTAGATCTTCAAAACTCACGTTCAAGTCTTTGAAGAGGTTTAACATGCTCACCCCGATCACAATCACTAAGAAGCCTCCGATGGTGCCCACCACATCCACTCCTGACATGGCTCCCCATTCTTTAAAGAGAATCACGGAGGTGCTCAAGACTACAGTGGTGAAGAAGACGTAGTAGATGGGGTACACCAAGAGTGTATTGAAGGTGTCCAGCGACTTGTTGAGATAGTTGACCTGGATGATGATGGATCCAATTAGGGTCAGTAAAAGAATCCAGGTGAGAGGGTGACGTACCACTGAGAGGTCGGAGAACATGGTGCGGATCGCAATGCCGAGGCCTTTGACCGAGGACACAGTGAACGCTCCGAGCAGAGAGCAGATGCTGATGTAGACCATTATGTTGGTTTGGCCAAAACGAGGGGAGACAAAGAAGATCAAGACTGTACAAGTGACCAGCAGGATGCTGGCAAACACCAGAAACCCTTCAGGAGAAGCAGAAAAAGCTGTTTTTATCCATTACACTATGTTTTCGGTTCTGTCTAAAGGTGTTTTACTAACCAGGATCTAGCAGTTTCTCTGTCATTTCTGTAAGCGTCGTCACCTCTTCCTCTTCAGGTGCATGTATTACCATTATAGTGCTTCCAAGTATGCTGAGCATGCAGCCAAGTTTTCCTAGCAGATTCATTGTTTCTCCAAACAAGTGGGAGGACAGTACTGCACTGAGGAGAGTAAATAAACATTAACATTAGTACCTTTCCATTTAGTTCTAATGAAAACACTTAGGAAACACAAAAGGCCATAAACAATCAACGCCCTCGTATTGAGAAATGGACTAAATCTATGATCTTCAGCAGATAAAGGTGAAGTTCAGTGCGTGAGATATTCTTAGTATATGTTTATAATAATCATATCATGATGAATTGACTGTTTGTTGTTGAAATTATTAATTGACATATTCTTTGAACACCGAGTGTTTTAAAATGACATTTTTCCAAAGAAGAATATATAATTTGAGCCTCTGTTAAGACTATATTAACCCTTAAATGTTTTTTTTTGTATTCTGGGGGAGACATTTTGACAGGGGTGCTGGGAGTTGTAAAATTTTTTTTTTTTTTAGCAATTAAAACTTGTACTCATCAAGGATGCATTAAAATGATCAAAAGTGACAGTAAAGACTTTTATAATCCTACAAATGTTTTCTATTTCAAATACAGTTCTTTTGAACCTTATACTCATTAAAGAATGCAGAAAAACAAAAATATTAAAGGATTAGTTCATTCCTGGATTAAAATTTCCTGATAATTTATTCACCACCATGTCTTCCAAGATGTTCATGTCTTTCTTTCATCAGTCGAAGAGAAATTATGGTTTTTGAGGAAAACATTTCAGGATTTCATAGTGGACTTCAATGGGGATAAAGGGGCTTATCTAGCAAAACGATCTGTCATTTTCTAAAAGAATTGCTGCAAACTGCTGTCCCACAATCAAAAACCTAATGTAAAAAGCATTTAAGTATTCAATTTTTAGATGTTACTAAGATCCTTCTGTTATCCTTCTGTTATATATAAATTATTAGTAAGCTTAATATATTTAAAATAATAAGTTATTGGGTACTTTCAATTGGGAGGTGGCTGTCCTAAACCCCACCCCCTAAATTTTAACTTATAAAAATGAAATTGAAATATTTTTTGTATTTTTTTTTCATTGTTGTTTTTAAAAGTATTTTATAAGTTTAAAAAAAAAATAAAAATAAATAAATAAAAAAAATAAAATAAAAAAAAATTTAGTCCATTGGCTGAGACTGATTTTAACTACACCCCTACATTTATGATCAGGAAATATTAAATATAAAATAGTAGTTATTCATGTGCTGATTTACATTTTGAGATAGGTTCAAAAGTATCTAAAATTGTCAGTACCGAAACATTTAGTGGAGTTTTGGTAGTGAATTCTGGTAGTGTTACTACCAAAACAGTAATGACCGAAACATCATCATTGTTTTGGTAGTGACAAAAGGAAACGCATAATTCTCATATTTGGGGGAAATAAACAAAATTTCAGTACAGTTATGCAATTTTTTTTGTGTTTTGATATTTTTTTAGTAGTGTTTAAATATGCCAGGTACAATTCTGTGATGTGGTTTCTACAAAAACATTACTGTCACTACCGAAAATGTGCAGTCATGACCGAAACATGGGATGTTTTTTCAAAAATAAAGTATACTGAATTATCAACTAAGATGTTATGATAGTGTTATGATAGTATGATCAACATTTTGCCATTTACAAAGGAAAAATGAATGCAAAATGCAACAAATCTCATAAATGACAATTTAAATATTATTAAAAATGTAATTGTTATTGATTTACCTTTGAAAAACTTGTAATAAAATAGCAAAAAATATATATTTACAATGTAGATGTAAGCAAAATCTTAACAGGTCAATATAACCCTTCTAATTAAATTATTATTTCTTTATTTCGATAGTGACAAATCTGGGGAGAGTACAAATATTCCAAAAGTTGCTGAAAATACAATATGAGAATTAACTGCACAATTACTAGAAATGTGTATATTATTACTTGGATGTTATACAATTTGCAGACACACACATTTTTTGGAAAAACTCCATCTCATTTTCTCCTCCAACTTCAAAATAGTCCAATATCGTTGTTTTACCTTTTTTTTTTTTTTTCTTTTTGTAAAGGGCATTTGACTTTCTTTGCACGTTTGCTTTGTAAACACTGAGTCTTCGCTTGCATCACACGTTAACTTTCCAAAGTGATTTTAATTCTAGAGTGAACTGATCCTTTATGCAGCACAACCAATAATAAGAAAATATGATTGATAATAAGAAAAAAAGTTTCTTGAGCACCAAATCAGCATATTAGAATGATTCTGAAGGATCATGTGACACTGAAGACTGGAGAAATGGCTGCTGAAAATTTGGCTTTGCCATCAAGGGAATATACTGCAATTTAAAATTAAATAAAATGACAGTAATTTATATGAGTAATTAAAATGAAACAGTATTTTAAATTGTAATAATATTTCAGTATTACTCTTCTATACTGTATTTTTATCAAATAAATACAGCCTTGGTAAGCAAACGAGAGTTCTTTTTTTTTTAAAAAAAAAAAACAAAAACATAAAATAACCTAGTGCTAGGTATGAAAACATTAAACCATTTTATTTTAGTCTTCAATTGCATAAAAGTTACAATTAATATTCTTAACACCAGAATCCCACAAGTGTGAGTACTGTACTGAAACATTACTTGGGAACATACCTGGGCCCGACAGCTCAGTAAAATGTGCTTTAATTGCGTAAAACATACTAGAATTCAGGATGTCTAACATTACAGGAAATATTTCAAAATATACTAGTCCTCTTACTCACAGGCTTGTAAAGTTTACACAGCACTGTGTGGAGCAAATGGTTGGCGAGGGTAAATAAGGGTGGTGCTGTTACCTGATAAGAACACTGAGAGCTCCTAAAGGGGTCACCACTGTGGCTGGAGCAAACATGTACGCCATGAAGTTTGCCACCTCACCACCACCCACTGCGAAAAAATACAGGATGTTATCCAAGTCTGAAGGTGTCGTCAAAGGAAAATGATTGACAGATCGTTTGCATTGCACTTACTTGTCAAAAGGCCTCCCCACCACAGCCAGTCCTTTAGGTAGCCATGACCTCCCTCAGCTAAACAAGCAAGCATTTTCACATATTCAGTTTGTTAAAGAACACAAAACAAAACCTGTTGGTAATTCTGACATTATTAACGAAACACAAACAAGGAACCTGTTTCAACCAACTTTGCAGTTGTTATTCTGTCAAGCAAAATAATTCGCATTAAATACCCTCATAAACAAAACCAGTCACTCAACGTTATGAATATTAAAGTGTAAACAAATAAGGTTTATTGCGTCAGAATTTAATGGGACTTTTGAAGTCTTTGTATTATGTAAATACTTATGTAAATGACCTTACCTGCTCTCGTCTCTCCAGTACTTGCTAAACGCAGCAACGCCTTCTTCTTCAGAATAATGCTTCCTCCTATAAGGAAAGCTGAAAGCACGGCTAGCATCAGGCCCGTCCAGAAATTGTAGTTGCTCCATTTGTCGATGGTCAGAGGTGCTGTGTTGACTGTTGAGTTTATATTGGAGTTGTCTACGCTAAAAGACGTGTTTTCAACACCCGTGTCAAACACACAAACAGAGGCGGACGTAGGACAGAAGATTCGTATTACTGAACCTGATCACAAGAAAAAAAGAGGAACATGTTTTAATAGGAACAACAGGTTAAATGGCCAACACAGCTTTTGTTGTTCAAAACAAAAAAATGCCACCCAAAATGTATTAGTTGATTTTCACAATAGCTTGTTGAGATGAAATACTAGTTCAGATGAAAAAACAATCACTTTTAAAGGAGTAGTTCAAACATTTACAGTAATGTACTCACCCCCTTGTCATCCAAGATGTTCATGTCTTTCTTTCTTCATTCGTAAAGAAATTATGTTTTTTGAGGATAACATTTCAGGATTCCCCTCCATTTAATGGGTATTAATATTCTATGGTGCCCCTGAGTATGAACTTCCAAAATGTAGTTTAAATGCAGCTTCAAAGGGCTCTAAAGGTCTTATATAGCAAAACGATTGGTTATTTTCTAAAAAAAAAAAAAAAAAAAAAAACCAAATTACAATTTACGTACTTTTTAACCTAAACACTTGTCTTGTCTACACTGTAAAAAAATAAAAAAAACACAATTTGTTGAGTCAGCTTAAAATAATTTGTTACCCTGCTGCCTTAAAATTTTAAGTTCTGTCAACTACAATAAGTTTAGTCAACTTGAAATGTTAAGTTGTACTAAGTAACAACTTAGATATTTGTGTTTGTTAAACTTAACAGATGGGTAAGTAACCCAGCTGCCTCAAAATTTTAAGTTGATTCAACTCAAATATCTAAGTTGTCATTTAGTATAATTTAACATTTCAAGTCGAATAAACTTTTTTTTGAGTTGAATGAACTTAAAAATTTAAGGCAGCCAGGTTACAAATTATTTTAAGTTGACTCAACAAATTGTTTTTTACAGTGTAGCTCTGCGTGAGCTCTGTGTATTCCGGTTCATGACAGGGTATGTTGAAAAACTCATCTCATTTTCTCCTGCAACTTCAAAATCGTCTGACATCGCTGTTTCACCTTTTTTTGTAAAGGGCGCTTGACCTTCTTTGCATGGTACTTCTGCAGCGATTTAGGATGATTTTAAAGTTGGAGGAGAAAATGAAAAGGGAGTTTTTTGACATACCCTAACTGTCTTGAACAGGAGTTCATACAGACTTTTTTTTTTTTTTTTTAGAAAACAACCAATCGTTTTGCTATACAAGACACTTATTCCTTGGCTGGGATCATTTAGAGTCCTTTGAAGCTGCATTTAAACTGCATTTTGGAAGTTCAAACTCAGGGGCACCATAGAAGTCCATTATAAGGAGAGGAATCCTGTAATGTTTTCCTTAAAAAACAATTTCTTTACCACTGAAGAAAGAAAGACATGAACATCTTGGATGACTGACAAAGGGGTGAGGTGAGTAGGCTACATTATCTGTAAAGTTTTGTTCTGGAAGTGAACTACTCCTTTAATGACATGAAACAGCTAAATCAACACTGCTAAAACAACAGCATTTCATAACTGACAGATTGGCAAGTAAGGGAAATGAACTCATCACTACAGGCTGTCATTTTGTTACTTGTTATTCAACATTTTAATACACATACTTGTTATTTAAATCATTTACATTTTATTCGATTGAAAAACTGAGTTTATAGAATTCTCGTTTGACGTTTTTCAGGTTTGCCTAATAAAAGATATGCCAACAGCTTCACAACTTAGTTCATACAACTAATTATTATCATCATTCATGACCATCATCTAATTTCTAAAGCACCTACGTTTATCAATGACCTTTTAAAGAGTTTACGTAGTGTTTTTAGGGAACAATGGAAACCAAAGGTACGGGGATAAACAATATGTCATTGACCGAAAGGCTGACATCATATAATAAGGAGTGTTTGTCCTTTAAACAAATGTTATCATATGTTAACAAGCATTATATCATTCACATCCTTTCCAAAAGAGAACACAATGATGAGTCGAAACTAATAACTATCACAATGTGCAACTATTACAAATAACACACATCAACCAAGTATCAAGCAGTTTTCACATTACATGCACAGAAACACACAAACACGTAATAAAATTATATTGCAATTTAAGTTATAGGCTCGTACTGACGATTGCCGTTAAAACAGCAACAAAAACAACAAACTCACTTACCATTGATGCATGAATCGGACGGCAGGTGTATGTCTTTCATGGTTTCACCCACAATTTAAACGACGGGTTAAAACTTATCGAAATGAAGCCATGTAAAAACAAAACATTCTGTATCAGAATAAACTACGACATAAGCGTTTCTTTTAATTTGAATATGCCAGAAAACACGTTCTGCATCGGCACCATCCGCGCCCGCGTAACTTCATAGCACTAAACCACAGCAGAGGAAGATACGATACCTGAGATGCGCGCGCACGTAAACACGGCCACGAGCAAAGCAGGTATCTACTGCCACGCCCGAGCAGCGCCTTGTTGACACGCACGAGCCAGCAGTTGCCAATAGGGATACACAGTAATGACCTTCCTCGTAATACAGTAAGCAGAATTCAACACACACGTAAAACTTCCTATTTAAATATGACATTTATATCGATCGAGGGGGGAGGGCGTGATGTTACTTTCACGGGCTGCCTTTAAAAGTACATTTTACAACAAATTAGGCCTATTGTAGGAGATGTGGTACATATAAATTGCTAGTTACACATAAATAGCCTATTACATCCTATAAAAAATACTTGTTATTTGCTTGTTTGTACTGTAATCTCAGAGCAGCCGATACCTGATACTGCTTTGGTGATGGTAATGGCTGACATAAGTTTCTTCAGAAAGCTGGAGAACCAGTTTGGCTTATAACGGGTTTGAGCAGAGATGGAAAAAGACGTGCTTATATTGGCTGTAAAGTGCTGTTTATATATTAAGTGTGACGGTTTAGCAGGTTTACTATATTTTGATCACTGCCTTATGCTCATTAAAGTTTAATCTGCCTCAGTGCTATTCGATATGTTGTTTGTTGTTTTGCAACTGCTGTATGTTCTCCATTCCGTTTGGAGAAGGATCATGATGCTCTTATGAGAAAGGAGAACTGTTGTATTTGCAAATCAGTTTGAACATTCTTTGTCACCTCAATATTTAAATTACGTGACCTGTTGCTGGTTAGAACAAGATTTGTAGGCGGTTATTCTGTTGCGCTCGGGTGTGTCAAAATTAGTTTTTAAACAGAGCAGCTGGGGCCAATGCAGACTGCCTGGAGACTGGTAACCTAGAGCAAGACTGCTCACATAAAACTCCCTTGATACTGGCTGCATCACCACAAGTTCCACTGAATTTCACATGAAAGTGATTGAGTGTGTAAATGTACTGTTAAACATTAGGCAATATGAGCCTTGCAGTCGTAAAAAATAAAATAAAAATAGTTTTATACTGCTGTTTAAATAATTTGGGATCAGTAAGATTTTAATGTTTTTTAAAGAAGTCTCTTATGCTCATCAAAGTTACATTTATTTGATCAGAAATACAGAAAAAAAAACTGTAATATTATGAAATATTATTGCAAATAAAAATGTTTTCTACTTTAATATACTTTAAAATATAATTTATTTCTGTGATACAAAGCCATTACTTTACAGTCTTCAGTGCCACATTATCAGAAATCATTCGAATATGCTGACTTATCATCAATGTTGTTAACGGTTGTGCTGTTTCTTATTTTTTTGAGACCTGTGATACTTTTTTCAGGATTCTTTGATAAATAAAAAGTTAAAAAGAACAGCATTTATTTAAAATAGAAATCCTTTTTTAACAATACAGGTATTTACTATCACTTTTCATCAATTTACACATCCTTGCTGAATGAAAGTATTGATTTTTTTCAAACAAAAAAAAGAAAGACAGCATTTACTGACCTCAAACTTTGAATAGTAGTGTATATTGTTACAAGATTTCTATTTTAAATAAACGCTGTTCTTTTTAACGTTATTATTAATCAAAGAATACTGAAAAAAGGTATCACAGATTCCAAATAAATAAGCAGCACAACTGTTTCCAACATTAATAGTAAATCAGCATATTAGAATGATTTCTGAAGGATCATTGAAAGCTGAAGTAATGATGCTGAAAATTCAGCTTTGCATTACATTAATAAATTATATTTTAAAGTACATAAAAATAGAAAACCACTCTTTTAAATTGCAATAATATTTCACAATATTACTGTTTCTTTCTGTATTTTAATCAAATAAATGCAGTCTTGATGAGCAGAAATGTTTTTTAAAAAACATTCAAAACCTTACCAATGACAGTATATATACATTTTATTTTTATATACATTTTATTTAAAACGAGGAACAGGAATAAATATATAGACTACATGGATCTTGCAGTTGTAAAAATAAAATAAAATAAAATAAAATAAAATATTTCCCGTTGCAAAATGCAATAAATATGACCCTGGACCACAAAACCAGTCGTAAATAGCACGGGTATATTTGTAGCAATATAGCTACAAAAAAAACACTAAATATTACAGAACAATTCTATAAATGGCCAGATGATGTCACTACAGACTAATGAAAAGAAAATGCCGCTTCAGCCCGGCTGTTCAACTGTTGTCAAAGAGAAAACCACCTAAAGTCAAACCAGGTGAGAAAGTTGGCTTATTGTTCAGAGATTTTCTTTAAACTATCCATTTTGAAGGTCACACAGAGTGGAATAAGACTTTTGTTTTGCTCTTCCGGTCCATCTAAACAAAATCTTCAATGTGATTATATGGATAAAAGGTGGTTCTGAAAGACATTATAAATTCATTAGAATCCAGACTGGGCTGAAGAGAGTCAAATAAACAATGTTTACATCGTTAGAGTTAAAAGGGCCAACACAGTTCAGTTTCATTCTTCACTTGTATTCTCTATCAAATCAATACTCCAAATAGATGTTTGAGCCTATAAACCTGTCATTTTATTTCTCCTGTATTTCATCAAACAACAAAATCCTGTGATATAGACTTGTCCGTGTCATCTCAACATACCTTTCCCATGCCGCCCATCTATTCATGCTCACGCAAATGTCAGATTAGCCAACTGAAAGACAGATGAGAATGGGAAAAAAACGTCACTCATAGCAATACACTGCTTTAATTTGCCTGTGCATGTTCCACTTTCAAGATGGCTTTTGTTCAGTGTGTGCGTTGCACTAATTACCATGATCATTCAAAACGGAGCACTACTCTTGCTTGCAGCCTCCCACACAAGCTCTGAAAAACAATTCATACAGCCACACAGAGAGAGGATGTTGTTTTTTATCCAGCACAGCTACTGTTTTATAGGACAGATAGGTAGTAAACATCATTTCAATAACAGAACAGCGCTTGGATGAGGTTATTATTAGCAGGTCAGATGCCAATGTCAATCAGCACGAATTAACATCATTAATGACAAGGGCACTAGCCAAATTATGGTCATTGTGATTGTCATAGATATCAGACCTCAGCGTGCATGTCATCCATTGAAGGTGTGATGTCTGTAGGTGACTTCATGCATAAACCCCCTCTTGTGCTTGTGAATTGCATGCAGCTAGATGTTATAATTAAGTCTTTCTCTTTAAATGCAATGCATCCAGAGTGATTATTAGTAAACGCGCTGGACGCTTTGATGTTATCATGTTTTTATTATTCCACTTAGCTCCCAATGAAACAATTTGAAAGCAGCCATGTTTAAATATGAAAGCGGTCGAAGTAAATGATGTGACAAACAGCTTACGGACAGAAGTTGATAACAATGAGGCTCTTTCCCAAGTTAAGGCATGGAAGTGCTAGGGTTGGCATGGCAACTGTTTTAGGATAACTGGAAAAAAATTGGTACGAGTTTTTTGCTTACAGAATTATGAAGTTCTGAGTTGTCAGTCTGGCTTACAACGTATATGTGTCCGTTGTGATACATTTAAAATGTCTTTTAAACCATGAAATGTTGCTTTTTACACTCATTATATACATTTCAGATTAAGTAATTATTAATAATAAATTAAAAAAGTCCTTGTGTTCAGTGTAAATCAGTAGGGGTGGGGGAAAATCGATTCACGTATGAATCGCGATTTAGTCTTCTAACGATTTCACAATTTCAAAAATTGATTTTCTAGTTATTATAATAATAATAGCATGATGTGGTCAGTAGGGCTGCAACGATTCCTCGATTTTTTTTTTAGAGTATTCGATTTAAAAAAAAAAAAAACAAAACTGATTGCATTTTGCCCCTGTTGAGTAATCCCCCAATAGTATGTTCCTGCGCAATGCATTTCTAAGACCCTATTTTTTTGTAACAGCGCCATCTAGAGGAGATCCCATTCAAGCATAAAACAAAAACTATTCATTTTTTATCTTTCCGTCTTATTTTTAATGTAAGAGCTGGTGTGAACTTGTGTTCGAGGCGGTGTCAGCAATCTTCATTTAGCCTATTTAGCTGTGCAAAACAGTTCATTGTTCTGTTGAATGTTATAAACTAGCATTTCTATTCAAATTATTTTACATTTATTAATGTACTAATAAACACTAATTTATAGCGCAATTGTTTTACCGTTTACTGCACTTTATGCGTGTCACACATCAGACGTGAATCACTGTGCTGCGGCTAATGAACTGAAATCTCGCAAAGATACAAGTATTTCTTTACAAGAAAACTTCATTTAAAACCCGTATATATATATAGAATATATTGAAATAAATTAGGTTAAATATTTCAATCGGGTTACCAATGATAAGGGTATGTTAAGGGTTAGGAGTTGGTTAGGACAAATAATTAAGTGCATACATAAAAAAACTACATATTTCTTTAAAATATTATAACATACAGAATTGAATAGCAAGCACTATTAAATAGTATGAGAAGCTAATACATACATATATACAATAAATAAATAAAATGATACAAAAACAAAACAAAACAAACAAACAAAAAAAACAAACAAACTAGAAATGCGGTCCTAAAATGCAGGAGCACCCTTCTCGAGTAATAGGCAAAATATCGGAAGTGGCGCATTCCACATATTTAACCCATTTAAAAATCATAAGGTAATGCTATTAAGAATTAAGAAACGCTACGATTTAATTAAATAATTAATGCGATGCAGGTTTAATATATGCGCTTTATTTACATGCATGTAGGTTATGTGCATCTCAGAGCGACTCTGTTCACAGTAAATGCTGCACAAACTGTTATCATTTACATGTGTGGAGCATCTCAAACTCCATCTCTGCATGTTGTGAGTTCGGGTTTATTATGAGGTTCATCTGGGAACGCAATGTATGCTATTTCATCAGATTTGTAAGGTAAATCATTTATAAACCTACACAAACACAGCATAACTTCATTGCAATTTTAAAACAAAAACCCTTTTTAAACCCTCACTTTGAGTTTACACGTTTTGATGTCCACATATTTAAGAAATTACAGTGGCTGTAGCTTCTCTGTCATAAAGAAATGGCCAAATATTAAAGATTGAGTGGACATTTGAATTAAATGTTGTTGAGTCAATATCAAAGACTATAGAATACCCAAGACCTGTCACTCCTATAATTTTGAATGGGGAAAGATTCAATGCTCATTATGGCCGCGAAACCCCGCCTTCTTAATAAAAGAGCCAATCGTTGATTAGTAAAGTCAATGCGTCACTGCAGCTGCCGTTAGAAATCCCGGTTGCTATTAGAAACAGTCATCGTTCTGAGACATGTGCTCAGTACTGCGCATGCGCATTGGCTGATGCAGCCTGAAAAATAACCTTTTTTAAAACGCTATTGGAGCATAAGGAACAATATTTATGAGGCAGTTCTGGTCAGATTTCATTGGGGATTTCAAATATGAAATTTAATCGAAAGTTTGGAGAACAGTTTTGGAGAATTTGATAAAGAGATAGGAACTGCACTTGCCTGCTGGAAAGGCGTTTCAAAGATGGCTGCTGAGTGAAATGACATGCCTTAAAGGGACTTTGGTCAATATTAAACAAGGATTAAATAAAGTGTAAAAACAATCGTCAGACCGCTGGCGCCCTCTGCAGACATTTGTTATAATGCGTGATGTACATTAGCTCTATTGTTTATAATACATTACATATTTGAAAAGTTTTGTTCAGTAAAACTATGATTACTTGCTTTTGATACTTTACTTGAACTAATTATTATTGCCTCATTGCTATTATATATGTATTTTAAGTCATTTTAAAGGCTATTGTTCACTCAGGTCTATTTTTATTACTACAAAAAAGTAATGATAATGATCCAAATACTCGATTAATCGTCAATAATCAGCAGATTACGATTGCCAAAATAATCGTTAGTGACTGCCCTAGTTGTCGGAACAAAACAGCAACAGCAATGGAGGAGGAAAAACAAATAAATCCTGTCACATTTTCAGCGTGGGCAAGTGTTTGGAAAATTATTGATCTTTTGTTATTATGGGAAGTAAGGATGTTCGGAAATAGTGAATCCGTATTAAGGCACAGAAAACAAACAACGTGTTCTACAGAGCCACTAAAGGGGCATGGTTAGCTGCTTGCTAGCGGTAGCCTATTATATTTGAGTACATAATATATATTTCACTTACCACATAAACAGAGTATGGAGAGATCACTGATAGGATGATGGTGAATGATCTGAGCACCACTGACAAACATCTAATCTTGTAAAATATGTGGTAACTAGACTTACAAAAGTGAAAGTAAATACAGCTGCGAGCAGCGATTACCGGGTTCAAGCTCTTGAGGCATTTAAGCATATATGGGAAAAGAGGTTACAAGGCTGTACTCACCTAAATAAATGATGTAAAAAAAGCATTTTTTTTTTTTTTTTTGTCAAATTCAGGTAATTTATCATAGGGTGACCAGAGGTGCCACTTCCCGAGGACACGTTCAGGACAGGATTTCTAAATTGCCTAAAACAACCAGATGTTGGTTGTTTGTACTGCGCCGATCGATTGTTGTATGACATCAAAGTACCGCGAGAGCGGAGCAGATGGGTTTCAAATGCTGTCAAATTGCTCTTGCGGTACTGGTTGTTTTAGGCAATTTAGAAATCCTGTGCTGAATGTGTCCCCGGGAAGTGACAAGTCTGGTCACCCTATCATAGCAATAGGTTTTTTAACATTTATGACTGTTATAGCGCCAGCTGTGGTCCGATCCCCTTAAAACTTTGCATGCTTGTTTAGAATCACCTGTCGCATGTGCTCAGCAGGTTTCATGTAGTTTTGAGTTTTCCTTTAGGCTTAATAGGATTTTGGGTAAGTTTGGACAGGCCCTTTTTCCTAAAGAAGTCCCTAATAGATTCCCAAAGGGTAAATTTCAACTTTTATTTATTTATTTATTTTTTTACTAGGGCTGAAACGATTCCTTGAGTAACTCGAATACTGTACTGTACTGTTACTGTAACTACACACCGAACACTGTGTTTCCCCATGGACCATTATTACTGACGCACAAACTGATAAACGCTGGACATATTTGAGACCGCAAATTAATGGTGGTTAGTTATGATGTCCCTAAGTTAGCTTAGGTATGTTTACATATATTCATATAACAGTATGTTTTGTGAAAGACTAAGTGCCATTTATGTTGACTGTCTCATTCTCTCTCTGTGACACAGAAAGTTAGAAAGTTAGTTAATATCAAACGAAGTGCGCCTTAGCATGATTACAAATGTGATACTGATTTTATGCAACAGTTCATCAATAAACAATAAGTTAATATTAAGAGACTTACGTTTTAGACAGCATGTTGCCTGTTTTTGCTCTATTTTGCCAACAAATAACCATTCCAAACACAGCCACAGCACTGTTTTGCGTCTTTGACTCACTTACTTAACAGTGACTTACTGCCACCTACTGGCGGTTTTGTTTTAGGTTGTAATGTTTATCTTTTTCTTTTTCTAAAGTAATGTGAAATTGATTTTTGTATTTTATATATATATATATATATGTATTATACTTCTTATCTGATCACTCGATTGATGGAATAATCGGTAGAATACTCGATTACTAAAATAATAAATAGCTACACCCCTAATAATTACTGGAGTGTCCAGAGAATTGTAATGCAGGGTTTTTTTTTTTTTTTCCAGATTGAGCGAAAAACTCTGGATTAGTTCACAAAAGTATTTTTTTTTATTTTATTTTTTTTAACACATCTTAATCATTTAACAAACAATTTGACAGCAGTGGTTTTAAGAGGCAAAGTTGTCCAGAATGAGAAGTTCTATCGTATGATACGAATATCGTGTGGATGTGCAAAAAAAACATGTGACATACAATCGTTTACACCCTTGAAAAAACCCCCAGTGGTTGATTTCTTTCAAATTTCTCTCAGGCCTCTGGGGCCGTGAGTCGAAAGGCCCACCGTTAACCTTGTTTAACTCATGTGCTCAAACTTCGTCGGCCAATGGCAGCCATGTTTTTTGAGATACACAAATGTCCTTGTAGACACTTGTGGCACTTCGGACCAAGACCGTGCACACTGATTTTTATGTTGATTTGGTAAATGGTTTTGCAGTTATAGCCATTTTCATGTTTTTTTTTTTTTTCCCTCTTATAGCACCGCCAAGTGGCCAAGCGCCACGATTTTTTTTCTGCGACCTCAGATTAAGCTCTTACATAAGTGTTCTGAGTTTGGCAGAGATATCTCATTCTTTTCAGGAGTTATAGGCATACAATATGGGCAGGTGGCTAGAAGTGCCACTTCCAGGATCTGCGACTGACGGTTTAGGAGTTAGAAGAGGTTTCATACTTTTGTTCGCTGTAGCGCCCCATCAGGCCGATTGAGGCAAACCTTGGTCACATTTTAGGCTGTGTGAGTTCTACTATCCCTCCAAATGTCTTCTAAGATCTTCTTCAAATATCTTCTTTTGTGTTCAACAGAAGAAAAAAAACTCAAACTGGCTTAGAACAACTTGAGTAAATGACAGAATTTTCATTTTTGGATAAACTACCCCTTTCACCAAACAGAACTGCAATTCAATCTGGACCGTAAATTTAGGCACCTCAATATAACCCTAAATACAAAACTTCTCAGAGATGAATGTATTCCTGTAGGCTCGCAATTAGCCGAGTTCAGATAGTGCTGAGTTTCTGAACACTTTGCAAATGCACGAAAGCCTCTGGCACTTCGTAAGTCTTGAGCATGAGCTATTTCTCTGCTGGAAGTGAGTGAGTGAAAGGCCAGGCCTATAGGGGAAACAGAAGGAAGAGAACAAATGTGGCATTTATCGAGATCAATACAGCGCTTTGAGAGCCAAAAGAGCTCAAACAAGATGTTCTGTATCAGCTCTGCTCAGTCGTGGACATGAATTCATCTGATGACGCTGAGAAGAAATAGAAGAAGTATCATTCATTCTTAAAACAAATGTTCAACTAGTTACGAACAGAGAGCACAAAGAGAATAGACAGACACGTATGTCAAAAAGCAGAAACTTTGATAGAAAACAAAAAGCGTTCAGTAAGAAAAGTTTATTTCCGAATACTCCTTGTCAACACGTTAATTTCTTGCTGTTACATCTTGCTGCTGTTTTTAAAAGGTATTTTGTGAGGTGAATGTGAAAAAGGAGATTTTTCATAAGTAGGGCTGTCAATGTAATAAGCTGTTTTACTGATTAAATAAAATAAACACAATGCTAAAAAAGTAACAGAAAACTTCCTCAGACAGATTGACAAATCAATTGCAAAATGAGTCATGGATTAGGCGAGTAGTACTCATGTTCAGTCATATGATAAAATAAAACGGTATACTGAATACAGACAATATATAAATCACGTTTTGTAATGTATATTGAAAGCTGTCATGCCACAAAAACGTTGTATTCTTGAATGATTAAATTAAATCATTTTAAATCTGTTTTCTTTCTCAGCAAACATATTCGATTAATCTGACTAATCACGTATATTAATCGTGATTCACTCGATTTAAATGTTTAATTGTTTGACAGCCCTATTTAAGACTAAAAGTGCAAAACCAATCAAAGAAACATCTAAAATACAGAATTTCACTTTAAATACAAGACCAGAAATAATTCAAAATATAATAAACGAAACGAATAACCCATCGAATGGAAAACAAAGGCCACAAAGCACCGTTTTGTCAGCACAAATGTTCCACGTCATGTTATGGTTGATTCTCTCTATTTTGTACAAATGGAGTCGGCAATAAAAAGGACAGACGATGTAAGAACCGCCGAAGGTTCACTGGCAAAGTATCGAGGAAGGATACAAAGAGAGAAAAGCTCACCACAGAGCCTCACTGGTGAGAGAAAGTTCTCCTGAATGGCTGAATGAAGATCTTGTGCTTGGAGTATTGACATTCAGTTTTACCTCTGTGCTCGATTTTAGTTTCTGATGATCAGTCCATTAGAGTTCATCTCGTTCGTTGTGATCAACCACCTCACATCCTCTCCTGTGCTTGAATCAGAGCGTCCAGTCCTGATGCGGCACCTCGAAATTCAAAAAGTGAGTCTTAGTTTACGATATATCATCATTTGTTATTGACATCATTTGTTTCCTATGTATCCAAAAGTGGGTTCGTTTTATTAGAGCATAAAGCAACGACTGAAGCAACAAGCAAAAATCGCCACTGAGCTTTGTTCCCCTCAAATGGACTGTTAGAGTCAGGCTATTAAATCACCCTATTAGTCTCACAGCATGAGCAATTCATGTTGTTGTCCGTGTCAGCTATTAGGCAGATTTCCATAAAATACTATTCATGGAATTGTTTACATGACAATATTTGACAATGACAATGACAATATTACAAACTGTTTTAGGGCTTCTAAGTAGACAGTCTCCTGGGTGCTCATGCTGCCCTTGAATTTGTTGATATTGTCACATCTGTGTGCACCGACCTCATTAGCGGTTGAGAGTGGGAATGATGTACTATACATATAATAAGCTACTTCAACAAAAAAAAAAAGTCATGTAAACCAAGAAAGGAAGACAAAACGGAAGTGGCAAAACATTAAAAGTGAAGCTGCGTGTGTAGTCTACACCCTCTTTTTTTCTTTCTCTCTGACGTCTTTAACTCTCAGACTCTATCGAGCAGCATGGACCGGGAAGCGGTGATTGATCCAAAGTGTTCGTAAGTGAAGGGTGAGACTGTGAGCTACAGCAGTAACAATGACAGAACTGGTAATCAGCCTCTCCGAACCTATGGAAGAACTCACCTTCCCTAGAGAGGCTTGCCAATCAAACCGGTTGGAAAGGAAGACATTTGTAGACTGTGTGATGAAGTTGACATACATATGTAGCGTACTTCCTTGCTCTTCATTCAACGACATCAAACAAACATTCATTCCGTTCATAATTGCTTCTTAAAGATGAAGTGTAGAACATTTTCATTTTAAAGGTATAGTTAATCCAACTAATAAAATTCTGTCATCGTTTATTTACACTAATGTCGTTCCAAACCTGTATGGTTTCTTTCATATGTGGAACATTAAAGGAGTAGCATAAAGAAATTGTTTTTTGAGGAAAACATTTCAGGATTCCTCTCTGTATAATGGACTTCTGTGGAGTTTGAACTTCCAAAATGCAGTTAAAATGCAGCTGCAAAGGGCTCTAAATGATCCACCTGAGGAACAAGCGTCTTATTTAGCGAAAAGATCAAGGGTTTTTTGTTTGTGTTTTTTTATTTACAATGTATATACTTTTTAACCTTGAACAAAGGGCTGGGTATCGAGGCACCGGCCGAAATGCCTCGATACCGTTGAGTATCGAAAAACCCCTTGTCGTTCGGTACCAAACTTCGATACCTAAGGGGTTAATCTCGTCAACGTCAGTGTGCCAATAAGCCTGCAGCACTAGGTGTGTTCGACTTGAATCGGCGCCGCGCAAATCGGCGGCTTTCACACTGAACGCGGAATGCCCAGCCCTTCCGAGCGGAGCGGCAAAAGTTCAACTAATTAGAACTTTGAGCGCGGCTTGCGCGCGAGTGGTTCTCTCCGTTGCGCATGCGCCTTGATCGACACAGCAACAAACCGTTCTCGCGCGGCGCATCCGCGTGAGCGATCTGAAAGAGCACGAAGCAGTCTGCTCTCTATAGCTCTCTTGATCCTTCGCAGAGCCGTGACAAAGTCAAACACACCTGCTAGTTTAGACCAGTTACACTCAGAGATGTGGCTCACACGTGAGGCTGTAGCGTGAAAGCACTACAACCCCCTTAGATGTAAGGCTACGTTTACACTGGTGCGTTTTTGTTTAAAAAATTAAAACTCATCCATACTGGCATTTCAGAAAAGATATCTGTCCATACTACACGACCGAAAGTGTGCGTTACGTGATCATTCACGAACACTGGAGCATGATTCTACATAAGACAATAAGATTTATATTCCGCTTTTACTCAAAACTCATTTTAAACCACCAGCGAGTGTTTGTAATAACTTCCGTTTGCCGTCGAATGTGTGTTTTGGCCATGTAATGCTGTTGAAATATGTTATGTCCTCAGTCAGAACAGCGATTGCAGAAGACAGAAGGCATATAAAGTTATACATACCGGCAGACAGCGCTGGAAGGTGCTAGTGCTTGTCAGTAAATTAGTGGAAAATGAATAGAAATTATGATTCTGTCTGAGGTATGCATTTTAAAACGAACATGCACTAGTGTGAATGTAGCCTAACAGATGTGTAAACTTAAAACGTTTTGAGCTTTATTAAAATTATTTTCACTAATTTGTTGTGTTGGATATTTTTTGTTCCTTTGTGCAGTGGCTCAGGAGTCTTTGAATCTGTATAAACGTCATTAAGCTGAAAAAAAAATATTTTGAGATAATGTAATCTTATTAAAATTGATTTCATAAAATTGGTATCGGAAAAAAGTATTGTTTAGGAACCGGTATCGAAGTCAAGGTATTGGCATCGATATCGAAAATTTTTGAACGATACCCAGCCCTACTTAAACGCTCGTCTTGTTTGGGTCTGCGTGAACTCAGTTCAAGACAATTAGGGTATGCTGAAAAACTCACATATAATTTTCTCCTCCAACTTCAAAATCGTTCTAAATGGCTGCAGAAGTACTGACCCAAGTGTTTACAAAGTGAACATGCAAAGAAGGTCAAACGCCCTTTACAAAAAAAGGTAAAGTTGGAAGAGAAAATGAGATGAGAGTTTTTTTGACATACCCTAACTGTACTGAACTGGAAAAACAGAGTTCACACAGACCTAGATAAGATGAACATTTGAGGTTAAAAAGTATGTAAATTGTAATTTATTTATTTATTTATTTATTTTTGAAAAAATCGTTTCACTAGATAAGACACTTCTTCCTTGGCTGGGATCATTTAGAGCCCTTTGAAGCTGTATGTTAACTGCATTTTGGAAGTTCAAACTCAGGGGCACCATAGAAGTCTACTATATTGAGAGGAATCCTGAAATGTTTTTCTCAAAAAACATAATTTCTTTTCGACTGAAGAAAGACATTAACATCTTGAATGACAAGGGGGTGAGTACATTATCTGTACATTTTTGTTCTGGAAATGAACTTCTCCTTTAAAGAAAATATTTTGAAGAATGTTTCAAATTGTTTTTGTCCATACAATGGCAGCTGATGGTATGGAAGACCGTTTCCGCAACTGAATAAAATATAAAAAAGGTTTATGTGTCTTTTTATCTTGCAATTCTGACTTTTATTTCTCAGAAATGTGAGATATAAACTCAAAATTGCAAGAAATAAAGTCAGAAATGCGAGATAAAAAATTCGTAATTGACAATTTTTCAGAATTGCGAGTTTATATCACGCAATTGCTTCTAAAAAAAAAAGTCAAAATTGTAAGATGTAAACTTGCAAATGTGAGAAAGTCAGAATTGCGAGATTAAAAAATTTGCAATTCATAATTTACATAATATTTCAGAATTGCAAGTCTATATTGCACATTTCTAATAAAAAGTCAGAATTTAAGTTTGTATCATGCAATTGCTCTAAAAAAGTCAAAATTGCGAGATGTAAACTTGCAAATGTGAGAAATAAAGTCAGAATTGTGAGATAAAAAATTACAATTCGTAGTTGATTTCATTTTTCAGAATTGCAAATTTTTGTCTCACAATTCTGAAAATAAAGTCAGAATTGCAAGTTTGTAATCATGCAGTTGCAAGAAATAAAGTCAGAGTTGTGAGATACTCGCAAAACTCGGAATTACCTTTTTTTTGTGGTGGAAACGGACTTCTGTTTAGAGAAATGTTGGAGAAACAAAAAATTTAATGTGGGGAAAATGAGAGACATTTTTCAAAATATCTTCTTTTACACTCCACAGAAAAGGTCATATATCTTTGGATCAACGTGGGTGAGTAAATGATTACAGAATGTGCAATTCTGGGTGAACTATTCCTTTAAAATACTGTCTGTATTACTGTATTAATACACGACATCTATATAGCAAGCACTTAATAGTCAGAATCCTAACTTACCCAAACTTTAAGTTTAGTCTGTTTTGTTCAATCAATGGCAGACAGAGCAGTCATTATATTTCAGAAATTACACTTCACCTTGAAGGAACAGTTCACCCAAAATTAAAATTTGCTAAAAATATACTCACCCAGGCCATTTGAGATGCAGATGAATTTGTTTCTTCATCGGAACAGGTCTGGAGAAATTTAGCATTACATTACTTGCTCACAAGTGGATCCTATGCAGTGAATGGGTGCCATCACCCATCCACAACGTAATCTGCACGACTCCAGTCCATCAATTAACGCAGCTTTTCACTTCACAAGACATTAAATGATGTACTGGTGTCATGTGGATTACTTGTGGATTATTGTGATGATTTCATCAGCTTTTTGGACTCAAATTCTGACGGCACCCATTCACTGCATTCGCTAAATTTCTCCAAATATGTTCTGATTAAGAAACAAACTCATCCACAGTACGTTGGGCAGCAAATGTTAATTTTTGCGTGAACTATTCCTTTAACTATCTGATAAACAATGGTTAAAGAATACTTTGAGCAAAAATGTTCCTTGAACAAAGATATATAATAAGGCAAACGAAAATAATAAAAAGAGCGCAATTGGAAATTGTTATTTGGGGAAAATGAGACACTGAAGAAACATTGCAGTTCAACTGTCAGTAATTTATGACACTGAGGGGAAACCTCTCAGTTTTGTCAAAAATGATGCTCATACAAAAACACCTCACGCATGGTTCTCCTTATTGCACCGGAGAAGTTCCAAAAAAAAAAAAAAAAAAAAAACATCTTAATATTAGAAAAGTAATTTTCCTCCCTCCTTATCTAATTTGATTTGGAGCCCAGAGTGTGTCCATGAATCCATTTGGCAGTACTTCAGTGGCAGGTGAGCTGTACGCTGCAGTGTCTCTCACGTCCTCTCCCACGCTTTCCATCGGTCTCCTGATGTCCCCGGATCTCGGAGAGGCTGATGGCCGTTTACATCCCAGTGGTGCTGAGGCCCATAGCGGCCGCCTGGCCCATACACGGCAGAGTCTGTGCCGCTTTAGGGAAGTCATGTGCCATCACACGTCCGTTCTCACCTCCGCTGCCCATCCTAGTCAGCGTGGAGCTGAGCATGGCTGCATCAATTATTTGCTAGGAGAAAAGAAACACAAAGAAGCTGCTCAGACACACTGGTGCACATGCGGTGCAGTTCTGAAGCCGGCTAACTCTACGCACCAGCTCTGACCTCAATTACGCGTAAATACATTTCATTTGATCTGAGGATTTGCTTCAGCCAGTGCAAGCAATGATTCACGATAAGAAATGGTGAAAAATAACAGCCATCAAGTGTGGCGGTGATGAGACCAGTGCCACACTAACTCGAAGCCACTCTCTCATGTAGCAATTTTACATAATGAAACCCTGTAGGCTTGAAACTGGAGCTAATGATGTGGATGTTGGCTTGTACATCCTTGACGAATAAATGATTTAAATCCAGCACACTTCAGTAGATTGCTGGGGATTATGTTGCTCGGGCTGATGCAGACTAATTGGCCTGCAAGCAACAACGATTTGTTGCTGTGATATTCTAAATGTGGCTGTTCTGTGATTGTAATGTCTTAACACTTGAAGAATGAGGAGAGAAGAGTGGCATGTCGCTGAAGAAGAAGGTGTGACACAAAATACATGGTGAAAATACTTCACGGTGTAACACTCGAAGGAAAAGTTCACCCAAAAATGAGAATTTGCTAATGATTTACTCACCCTCAGGCCATCTTAGATATAAATGTGTGGTTTTTTTTCCATCAGAACAGATTTGGAGAAATTTTAGCATTTCATTTGCTCACCTTTGCAGTGAATGGGTGTCGTTAGAATGAGAGTTCAAACTGCTCAAAAAACATCACAAGTCTTGTCAAGCAAAAAGCTGTTTATAAGTTTTTAGAGAATTAATTCAGTCCAGAATTAAAATTTCTTGACAATTTACTCGCCACCATGTCATCCAAAATGTTCAATGTCTTTCTTTCTTCAGTTGAAAAGAAATTAAGGTTTTTGAGGAAAACATTCCAGGGTTTTCCTCCATATAGTGGACTTCAAAGCAAGCCAACAGTTTGAAGGTCCAAATTGCAGTTTCAATGCAGCTTTAAAGGACTCTACACAATCCCAGCGAGGAATAAGGGTCTTATCTAGTGAAACAATCAGTCATTTTCAAAGAAAATTACATTTTATATACTTTTTAACCACAAAAGCTTATCTTGCACTAGCTCAACTTACATGCATTACGTAGTCACGTTGGAAAGGTCACGTGTGGCGTAGGCAGAAGTACCGACAAGCCGTGTTTATAAAGTGAACGTGCAAAGAAATCAAATGGCGTTTACAGGTAAAACAACGATGTTGAACAATTTTGAAGATGGAGGAGAAAATGAGATGGAGTTTTTCCACCCTACCTTACCTTTCTGAACCGAAGTTCACAGAAGAAGAACTAACCACGCCTGACCTTTCCAACGTGTTTACATAATGCGTGAAGTCGAACTAGTGCAAGACGAGCATTTGTGGTTAAAAAGTATATAATTTTTTTCACAAAATGACCTTTGTTTCGCTAGACAAGACCCTTATCCCTCGGCTGGGATCGTTTAGAGCCCTTTGAAGCTGCATTGAAACTGCAATTTAGACCTTCAGCCTGTTGGCTCCTATTGAAGTCCACTATTTAGAGAAAAATCCTGGAATGTTTTCCTCAAAAACCTTAATTTTTTCAACTGAAGAAAGAAAGACATGAAGATCTTGGATGACATGGTAATGAGTAAATTATCAGGCAATTTACATTCAGAATTTGTTTCTTACAAACATGCAGCTTTTCACTTAAAGGAGTAGTTCACTTCCAGATCAAAAATTTACAGAAAATGTACTCACCCCCTTGTCATCCAAGATGTTCATGTCTTTCTTTCTTCAGTCGTAAAGAAATTATGTTTCTTGAGGAAAACATTCCAGGATTTTTCTCCATATAATGGACTTCTATGGTGCCCGTGAGTTTGAACTTCTAAAATGTAGTTTAAATGCAGCTTCAAAGGGCTCTAAATGATCCCAGCCGAAGAAGAAGGGTCTTATCTAGCGAAACGATCAGTTATTGTCCAAAAATTGACAATTTATATACTTTTTGACCTCAAATGCTTGTCTCGTCTAGTTCTGCGTGAACTCTGTGCATTCCAGTTCAATACAGTTAGGGTATATCAAAAAACTCTCCGTCAACTTCAAAATTGCCCTACATCACTGCAGAAGTACCGACCAAGTGTTTACAAAGTAAAACATGCAAAGAAGGTCAAACGCCTTTAACAAAAAGGTGAAAAAGCGATGTAGGATGGGAGTTTTTCCACATACCCTAACTGACTTGAACCAGAGTGTACCAAGGACACGCAGAGCTTGACAAGACGAGCATTTGAGGTTAAAAAGTACAAAAATTGTACATTTAAAAAAATAAAATAAAATAACTGATCGTTTTGGTAGATAAGACCCTTCTTCCTCGGCTGGGATCGTTTAGAACTTACAGGCACCATTGAAGTCCACTATATGGAGAACATTCCTGAAATGTTTTCCTCAAAAAACAATTTCTTTACGACTGAAGAAAAAAAGACACGAACATCTTGGATGACAAGGGGGTGAGTAAATTATTTGTGAATTTTTGTTCTGGAAGTGAACTTCTCCTTTAACAAGACGTTAATTGATGGACTGGAGTCATGTGGATTACTGTGGATTATGATGTTTTTATCAGCTGTTTGGACTCTCATTCTGATGGCACCCATTCATTGCAGAGGATCCACTGGTGAGCACGTGATGTAATGCTAAATTTATCCAAATCTGATAAATAAACAAACCCATCTAAATCTTGGATGGCCTTAGGGTGAGTACATTTTCAGCCAATTTTTATTTTTGGGTGAACTATTCACTTAAAATTAAAATTCTGTCATTATTAACTCACCCTCATGTTGTTCCACACCTTTATGACTTTCCTTCTTCTGTACAACACATATTTTGAAGAACGTTTCAATTATTTTTGTCCATACAATAAAAATGAACTGGGTCCAAAAACAACACTACAGCACACTGACGATCACTGATTGAAAACATCAAACCACTTTTTTTAACATCTTTTTTTTTTATGTTCCACAGAAGAAAGTCAGGCCAGTCTATTTTGAAATGTCCCACTCTGAAACTTTCCGTTTTAATACAAAATGTCAACACATGAAAGGAAACTGCACCCAAGGGATTTCATGTGGAAAGTAATCATGATAATCTATTACATTTTAAAACTGCTGTTCCTGGACGCTGTCTGAAAAATATATTTAGGCAACACCATGTGTTTCATAAACCATGTCTTAAAAATTACTTCTCAGATTTCCTTTTGAAGGACCTTAAATGAAAATTATGAGTCACCACATGGGTTTGTGGGTAATTAAATCTATATAAGTCGCTGTATTCTTCTTAATTTTCTAAGCATGCGAGAGCAACGCGCTCCAGGATTAGAGAGAGGCGCAGTGGGTGGTATGATGTTTACACCCACCCACAATTACCTCTTAAATGCCAACACGTTCCTCTGCCAGATCCCCCAGAGGAAGTGAGGTCAGTATATGATAGCAGTTATAAAACATTCTAAGTGCCAAACACAAAGCCCATAATTAAATGTGGACAAGATCTAAATATTGCTCTATACAGAGCCGTAGATGCAGAACGTGGTGGATTATGACGGTTTTTACACACCTTCATCCTTCGAGACTCGATTCTGGATTTGTAACAGAACTCAACCAGGGCCACCAGCATGGCCAGCCCAAGTCCACCAATCAGAATGTAGAAAACTCCAGCCACATTACTGAGGCTCAGAGCACTGGTCTTATCCTGCAGAGCAGAGATGACAATCAAACTCTCGCACTGTGATCTGTCGCACAAACACATAAACGCACATCTACAGGAGTGCAGCAAACATAAATTAGCTCTTTCTATCACAGCTACTCAGTAAACACACAACATATTTACAGCTCTAAGACATAATGTACACATAAACAAAATCTAGACACTTATTCATTCACTATATATTTACATTGATAACTCATAATGTCACAGTATGACTCAGAACTACCTAAATCATGCAAATGCATGCGTCAGTCGCAAGCTTGGAACAAACAATAATTTTTCAGTAAATTCTGGCTGTCTCTGCATAGTGGTTTAATGTTTAACAAAGCTTTATAAATATAAAGGAAAATAATAAAATAATAATCAAATCAATAAATCTTTTCTTTTTACATTTTAACTATATCTATACCTCTTGTAGAAAATATATAGTCCTTATTTAAACCATGCAGGTCTTGTTTATAACATTTCTTGATTTCTGTTTTAAGGTTTCTCGTCCAAAGGTCATCATTGAGAGCCTTTGGCATCTCTCTCAGTCTCTGGTGGCAGAGACGTCATGTCAGGGGTGGTGGGAGTCAATGACATGCATCTGTTTGGCGACCGTATTGAGGTCTCATCCATTGGCATGCACATTGTCTTTGGACAGAGACAGCATTGAAGGACTCTTAAGGGGAAGAGCAATCCAGTTAGAGGGCATTTCATGGCAACGCTTTTCTCTCCAGACTGCCATTTACTCATGCTGAGATGGATGGCTTGTTGTTATGAGGAGGAGTTGAGGAGAAAGCAGATACCGTGAAGAGAAAATAACACCAAACAACTGCTACTGAGCACGTCCATGTTTTTATACTGGTTTGTTTTCATTTTTGAAATCGTATTGATTTTATTTGTATACAAACGCATTTTCCATAAAACATGTTGATAAAAATCACCTAGAATGCAAGGTGGGAATATATATTTTCTTATTACGGCAACACTTACAGTAAGGTGTCATTTGTTAACATTAGTTAATGAACAAACAATGACCAATACATTCATTGCTCTATTTATTAATCTTTGTTAAGGTTAGTTAATAAAAAACAAACAGTTGTTCATTGTTTGTTCATGTTAGTTCACAGTGAATTAAATAACATTAACAAACGCAACTTGTGATTTAAGTAATGACTTAGTAAATGCTGAAATTAACATTAAGATTAATAAGTGTTGTAGAAGTATTGTTCATTCTTAGTTCGTTTTAACTTATGTAGTTAACTTTATTGTAAAGTGTTACACTTATTACTTCTGTTAATTCATATATAAATTCACCGGACTAGGGGTAGAGCAATATGTGTTTTTTAGGGCCGATACTGATCGTTACCGGTCAAGTAGAAAATAACCGATATTTTGCACTGATATATATGGCTGGTGTAAAAATTTAAATAAATGTCAAAATTAAGAATAACAAGGGTTCTGACAAAAACCTTCTTTAAATGCTTTCAAATTATTTTATCTGCAAATCCGTTTTGAAAATGATGATACCGATAACCATAAAAAAGCTTAATATCTGCGCCGAAAATTGGCTAGGCTGATAATCAGTCGACCCCTACACCGGACAAACTGAATGTAGTTAATATGCATTTGAAATTTTCATAATTCAATACTATAATTATAATTGGTACTGATGGCAATACCAATTATTACAGATAAAGTAGACCGATAATCAACATTTTGAACTGATATATATATATGTCTGATGTAAAAATGAAAATTAATGTTGAAATTAATCTGACAAAAACGTTCTTTAAATGCTTTTAAATTATTTTATCTGCAGATCAATTTTGAAAATGACAATACTGATAACCACAAAAAAGGCTTAATATCGGGGCCGATAATCAGTCGACCCCTACACCGGACTAACTGAATGCAGTAAATATGCATCTGAAATGATCATAATGCAATATTATATTTATAATCGGTACCGATGTTGATACCGATTATTACAGATCAAGCAGACTGATAACCGATATTTTGAACCGATACATGTCTGGTGTAAAAATGAAAATTAATGTCAAAATTGAGAAAAACAAGGTTCTCTGACAAAAACTTTCTTGCTGTAAATCAGTTTTTAAAATGACGATATGATAACAATTAAAAAAAGCTTAATATCGGCACTGATAATCGGTCGACTTATACTCCGGACTAACTGAATGTAGTTAATATGTATATGTAATTAGCATAATTCAATACTTAAATTATAGTATTCTGGTGTAATGTACTCATTATCCTCCTCTTTGTGTGTTACTAGTATATCTAATTATTAGTTTAAAACAGATGTGACGACTAAAATGTATTTAAAAATGTAAAAATAAATATTCTTGGTGGATAGGATAGATATGAACAATATAATGATTAAATCCAAGTGTGGTGATGATTTAAAACAATTGCATCACAACACAGAAATTTAACTGAATTTTATAAACTTTCTAAATGAACACATTTATTTACATTTTACGTTTATATAAGTAAGTAACACTTTACTTAAAGCCTTTATGTATAATGCATTCTAAAATTATTTTGGTAACACTTTACAATTAGGCTCATTAGTATTCTTAATGTTAATTTCAGCATTTACTAACGCATTATTAAAATCACAAGTTGTGTTTGTTAACTTTAGTTAATGCACTGTGAACTAACATGAACAAACAATGACCAACTGTATATTTATTAACTAACAATAACAGATTAATAGATAATGATTAATAAAGCATAATAAATGTTAGTTAATACATTAACTAATGTTAACAAATGACACATTATTGTAAGTGTTACCAGTATTTTTAATTCATTAATTATGCCTTATAATGCACCTAATAATAGATCCCATGAGTTACACTAAATTATAATACGTATCTATTCGTTGTTACACCTTCAGAAAGTATACTGAATTAAACATGACAAACAAACATTTTAATGCACTTAGTTGTGCATTATGAAAATCATTACATGATACACCTAAGGTGCATTACAAGGCATAATTATTGCATTAAAACTACTTTTATAATGCATATAAAGGCTTTAAGTCTAATATAATATAATATAATATCATTTGAATGCAGAGTCAGATTTTTGCTTACATAAGATGTTAGCTGGTTTTATCCTCAAACTTTTATCCTTAAGTGCACAAACTTATTGATGAATGCACGATTTACGAGTGAAGAGGTTTGCACGCAGATTTAACGCACAAATACGTACAAACGCAGTGAATGAGACCTAATGAGCGAGAAAAGCTTAATAATTTGGAAACGAGGCGAGCGAAGAACCAAGTGCCCATGCAGACGCACTGAAGTGAGTGAAGAAAAAAAAAAAACCCACGTTGCCTTTCTATAAATACACCACAAGCATCACGTCTATTTTGTAACGTGGGAAGTAATAAGGGCCAGACAGCAACATGATGACAGAGCGCACAAGTCTCTGGGTAAATGGCAGATTGGAGACAGAGCGTTGGCTGTGGCGCGTGTCTGAGAGAGAAGAGGACAGGGCCTTTAGTAAAGCGCTAAAGCTGGATCTCTAAGTGAGGGAAAGGACCAATGAGTGAACTGACCTTTCTGGCGGAGTCCTTGCTTCCACACTCCCCCTTATCGTACCACCATTTGTTTTTCAGTTTGTCTAAGACGGCTTGCTCATTGAGTTTCAACACCGCTAGGTTTACGGGGATTCTTCAACCAGGAAAATAACATAAATAACATTACCCATGTTATCTTATGTTATTCAGCATTTAAGCAAACATACACCCATAATTATGTTTTGATGTGTTCTAAATGTCTACAGATAAATAGAAAGGAAAACAAAAACAGGAAAAAAGAAAGAACAGCACAGTCACAGAGTTTGAAAACTGTCACTGCCAAAGTGATATGCATTAATACTCCATCTAGCTTTGTGACCTTTCTCCCTACGGCAAGATGTGTATTACTATATCACTTTGGGTAACCGGCAAAAGATCGAAAACACTCGGATTTGCACAGTTTGGACTATGATGCTCAAACGACAGGGTTATAATTGACCGCCAATCATCTCAAGGTCTCAATCGTGTTAAATAAACCACTTCAGGTTGGAAAATGTTCAATTGGTGTACAATGGCAGCCGACGTGTTTGTTAACTGAGGTTGCCGGTTACCCCCCCAAGGTGGTGGTTACCCGCCGGATAGCTCATATTGGGGCTGACCTTGGAATCACCTCCTCCGCTGCCACACTCTCCCTTGTCGTACCACCATTTGTTTTTCAATTTGTCCAACAGGCCCTGCTCGTTCAGTTTTAACACTGCCAGGTTTACTGGGTTTCTTGAAATGATAATAAAATAAGCTGGGTCAGCATTGGTGATATGATACGGCGAGGCAGAGGTTGTGTCAAATAAAAGTGAGTCTATTAAGTCGTAGAGGAAGTGAACAGAACATAAAACTGATCTGACTGTGTGCCTGGCTCTGCTGGGCTTGTTGATGTCATATTAGTTGTCTTGTGTTGTGCTAAAGTGTAAAAAAAAATGTACTGTGACCAAATTATGAGAGATTTTACCAAGCAAGGCCTGGATTGTGAGTGAGGAAACAGGACGAATTAGCAATGCTCTGGATTTAAGTTCTTTGTCACAGCGTGGTCCGGTAAGAGGATTCCCAGATTAAGTCAATATTACTGTAGATTAGTTTTGGATAATCTAGTACGCAGTGTTTGTGGTTGAAGGACACTGCGTGTTACGTATTTTGGGAATCCCACCACTGCAATCAAACCCAGAGCTTTCTTAATGCGGCCCATTCTCACTTGTGACGGCATCTGTCTCGGTAAAATCTCTGACTTCTTTCCGCACCCCTCGAGGTTGGGGGAGAAAGAGGCCGGTGTGCTTATGGATGACTAAAACAAAGCCAGACTTCTGCTGGGTACACAAGACAACAAAGATGTCAGGAAGGATAATGATGGGGGAGACCATCTCAACATCTGAAATGGAGCACATGAGAGGAGATTTTGAGAGAAAGATGGTGAAAAAGTCAACCTGATTTATGTTTATTACTCTTGACTGGAAAGCAGACTGCTGTGTTTTCTAGGAGTGAAAATTTGTGTTACAGTTTAAAAGGCTTTGCTCTACAAATTCCCTTTAAGTATGTTTGTGTGCCTCATTTTTGTTAAATCAATACGGACAATGTTATGTGTACCGGTTGCATTACATTAATCAAAAGTAACTGTACTTATTATACTGATGCTTGACTGTAAATGTGACCCTGGACCACAAAACCAGTCTTAAGGGTCAATTTTTTTTGAAAGTGAGATCTATGCATCAGCTGAAAGCTGAATAAATAAGCTTTCCAGTGATGTATGGTTTGTTAGGATAGTATAACTATTTGATAATCCAGAATCTAAGGGGTGCAAAAAAAAAAAATTAAATAAAATAAAAAAATTGAGAAAATTGCCTTTAAAGGTGTCCAAATGAAGTTCTTAGCAATGCATATTACCAATCAAAATCAAAGTTTTAATATTAGGGAATTTAGGTAGGTAGGAAATTTACAAAACATCTTCATGAACATGATCTTTACTTAATATTCATAATATAATACTTTGGCATAAAAGAAACATTTATAATTTTGACCCATCCAATGCATTTTTGGCTATTACTTAAGACTGGTTTTGGTCACAAATATTACTGTTTTTATTGTATGTTTGACCAAATAGATGCAAGCTTCATGAGCAACAATAGTGTATATATTGTTAAATGGATATTTCACCCAAAAATTACAATCTCCCCTATGATTTACTCACACTCATTGGACTTCAAAATCTTAAACCCCATTTACTGCCATTATAAAGTTTTAGAAGAGCCAGGAAATTTTTAATATAACTCTGATTGTATTCATCTGGAAGAAGAAAGTCATATACACCTAGGATGGATTGAGGGCGAGTAAATCATGGGGTAATTTTCATTTTTGGGTAAACCTTTAAATTGAGTCTAGATGTTGAAAATTACTCGTGGGAACTGTTTACTATAGTTAAGGGGTCCTATTATGCTCTTTTACAAAGTCTTGATTTTGCTTTGGGGGTGAACTAGAACATGCTTTCATGCTTGGTGGTTCGAAAAACGCATTCTTTTTAACATAATTTACATTATTACAATACATTTCTCCCAGCCTGGCACATAAGGCTCGATTAGTTCCGGGTTTAACAAAGGCCTGCCTTCCGAAAAACGAAATGTGTTGTGACTGGTTAGCAGTCCCACTGTGTTGCGATTGGCGAACAGCTTAGACGGTATTAATGTACTGCCACGTCCCTTGTCAAAGAGGCAAGTTCCGTGTACAACTGTTAGCGCAAGCTAGATTAAAGTGATTCTTATGTTTTAAATATGGATATTTTTCTTACAAAAAATGCATCGATTCACTACAGGAGGCCTTTATCAACCCCCCAGAGTTGTGTGAGGCACTTTTTGTTATGGATGGATGCACATTATTGGACTTATTTTGGACTGATGAGGAGAAACACAGTCTATGCCTTTCTAAAGCTTGGGAGTGCCAGGATAAATTTTAATATAACTCCGATTGCATTCGTCTGAAAGAAGGAATTCATATACACCTAGGATGGAGGGCAAGTATATAATACGCTACAGTAGTGTCAGGTCCTATCATCAGCCTGCGAGATCGCCAATACATATTATCGTGCTAATGTATTTAATTATTTACATACTTAGTTTCATTGCCCAAACCAGCTCCAGCATAAGACTAAAAGCAGCCTAACATTATCAAAGAACATCATCACTGATTAGCGTTGTGACATCATTGCATGTGGAAAAAAAACGTTGTATTCCAAAGGAGCCGTTCGTTGTAGTTCTTGAAAAGGGATTTTTTAAAAACGAAATATCTTCTTTTGGAGTGGACTTTGAGATTTGTAACTTTGTAGATCTTTTTTATGCCCAAAGACACACACCACACACTGACTAAAGTTCAAAAAGTGAAAAAGCGTAATAGAACCCCTTTAAATGCTGCTGAACAGGTATATAGCTCTTATTCAAATCAAATTTAGCATTTGAAGAAAAACACAATGGGCTTTGTGGGCCGCTGTGGTCAGAGTTATTCACAAAGATGTGTTTTATGATTCATGTATAAAGGTTATAAATAACAGAAGTATCTGAATGCATTTAGTCATGTACTGAGATGCAAAAATACGATGAGATGTGGTATTCACACATAAACGTTCAAAATGTTCATCTTGATGATGGAATTATAAGACGCAAGAGTACAAATTTTGCTGATGAGAGTTGATGGTACAGAACATAAACACAGACAATTATACTTAATTCCTGTCAACACAAAATGAGAGGTTACAGAGGAGAGAAGTCTTTGGAAAATAATAAGCTCAAACTTTCTAGCAAAGACAAAGTCTAACTTCAGTTAAAGGGATAGTTCACCCAAAAATGATTACCCCATGATTTTCTCACCCCGAAGCCATCCTAGTTGCATGTGACTTTCTTATTTCAGATGAATACAAACAGAGTTATATTTAAAAATGTCCTGGCTTTTCCAAGCTTTATAATGGCAGTGAATGGGTGTTGAGATTTTGAAGCCCAAAAAACTGCATCCATACATCATATAAGTGCCTCACATGGCTCTGGGGGGTTAATAAAGGCCTTCTGTTACAAATGAATGCATTATGTAAGAAAAATATCCATATGTAAAACTTTATAAACCGTAATCTCCAGCTTCTGCTAAATGTCAGACATGAGTTAACGAAAGAGTGGCATTCCAGTGGATGACGTAGGGCGCAGGCGAACGCGCTGAAAAATGCGGAAGCCCAGTGGACAGAGCAAAACGAAAAAATGGTCATGAATTTGTAAAAAAACAAGGAATTGTAAATAAAAATATCAGAGTGTTTCAATACAGGCCAAGAGGAGACTGGTTTTCCTTTGCTGTAAACAAGATTGCAGCATATTCTCGCCTACATCATCCTCTGAAACACCATTCTCTCGTGAATGTGCGTATGACAGTTAGCGGAAGCAACAGATTACAGTTTATAAAGTTTTAAATATGGATGTTTTCTTACATAAACACATTGATTCCCTTCAGAAGTCCTTTATTAACCACCTGCAGCTGTGTGAAGCACTTTTTATGATGGATGGATGCACTTTATTGGACTTCAAAACCTCAACAGCCATTCACTGCCATTATAAAGCTTGGAAGAGCCAGGACAGTTTTTAATATAACTCTGATTGTATTTGTCTGAAAGAAGAAAGTCATATACACCTACACGATGGCTTGAGGGTGAGTAAATCATGGGGTAATTTTCATCTTCGATGAACTATTCCTTTAATTTAACATTAACAATAATGCATCAATTTAATTTTAATAAAACATATAAGATAAAATATATATAAAAAATATAAAAATATATCTATATTACTTTTAAAGCTGAAGCGTGCGATTTAGCTTTAGATATTTCAAATCTCCTAACCCAGTTTAATATGCAGAGACAACTCTTAGCAATTAGCAGCAGAAACCCACACACACTTCAGCTGCAAGTACGTCGTAATGCCCTCACCTCTCCAGTGTAAACTCTCAGACTTTTAATGAATCATAATCATTGTCAACAAAGAAAGCATTTTTGGTTAAACTATTAGGAAGCTCGGGTGTACCTCAGAGCGGATCCTTTGGGTGTGGCAACTCCATAGCCCTTTGAGTCCAGGTTTCCGCCCACCTTCATGGTGTCACATGGCTTGCGCTGCTCAATGTATTCATTCATTGTGGACTCCAACAGATAAGCATACTTCCCTTTGGACTTCCTCACCCGCACGACACCTTCGTCTGTCGTCTTCACAAATACAGAAGGCTCTGCAGACTTCATGTAGGACCACATCTTCTCAAATACTGCAATCTTTGATCTCTGAAAATGGATATGATAAAGTCATATTGATCCAAAGTGACAGCAAAGACATTTATTTGTTACAAAAGAATTCTATTTAAATAAAATAATTCTGAAATAAATGTATATCAGTATTTATTTTGTAAATATTACAAATTCTGTCATTAATTACTCACCTTTATGTCATTGCAAACTTGTAAGACCTTCATTGATCTTCTGAACACAAATTAAGATATTTTGGATGAAATCCGAGAGCTTTCTACCCCTGCATTGACAGCAACGGTATTACCAGATTCAAGGCACAGAAAGGCAGGATGTCCTTACTACCTTTCTGGGCCTTGAACTTGAGCTCTTGAATTTCATCAAAAATATCTTCATTTGTGTTACGAAGATGAACGAAGGTCTTACGGGTGAATTTAAAACAGGCGAGGTACCTGAGGTCTTCAGAGTGGCATTTCAGGAAGTTCAGACCAATTTTGCTCAATTTTCTCGAAAAATTGTACCTATTATAGCTACAACAGCTTCTCATCAGGGTAGTACTCTCATCTTTGTATTTTATCTACTCCTAAAGAGTGTATATTAATACCTTGAGGATGAGTATTGGTTTCTTAAAGTACTAACATGCTCATTTTAGTGAAGGATACGGTACAAAGCTAAGGAACGATCTTTGAGGGCACTGATAAAAGTTTCATTTTTGCACATCTTTTCTAAGAGTATACTGAAGTACTTCCATCTTACCCTGAAAAACTCTTTGGTTGATCCTCCATCCAGAGTCCCATAGGCAATCTCTGTTTGCTTAGCCAGATCCTCGGCACTCTCGATGGGTGACACCATCCTTTCCACAGTGAGAAAGGCAGCCAGGTTGGCTGTGTAGGAGGAGATAATAATCAAAGTGAAGAACCACCACACACCTCCAACTATACGACCAGAGAGAGATCTGTGGAAAATAAGTACAACATAAAAACAAAACAGGTGGTTAATAGCCTGGAATAGTGTAGTGATCTTCTCTATCAAATTAGACTCATAATGAAGAGTCGTATTTTTAATATGGTTTTCAATTCTGGCTGTGCACAAAGTGGAAAGATAACAATTAATTAATAAATTAATTATTTTATCAGCAGGCATTTATGATGAAGAAACACCTTCTAAATGGTTATTCTATGTATAAATCAGATCCTAATCAGAGTTTAAACAAAAGCAGTTTCTCCAGTGTCTGTATGGCAGAATTTAATTAACTGCAGAACTGAATGTCTGAAACATTACTTATATGAGCTTAATGAATAGACCAGAGGACTGCTGCGATTACAATAAACATCTTAGAAATATACTGTAAAATTGTGTTTGTTTCTTTAAAAGAGAAGCTGGATGCATTAAAACTCAATACACCACAGTTATACACACATACTGAGAAAATACTTTTTTAAAGCCACATTTCAGAAATTACAAGCAGTTTATGAGAGCTGCCAGTATGCAAGAATGATTCCTAGTATTTTAAAAAAGCCACAGAAACTTAGAGTGTTATTTTTCTTTTTGGATATCTTCAATAGTGCAATTACATCAACATCAAAAGTGATTTAAATTGAGAAAACAGCTTGTTCTAATGGATTCAAGTAATGCACAAGTCAGCATTTCTAAGCTGAGTAAATCAAACAAATGGAGAGAATATGCTTCCCTGAGGTTGTAAGGCAAAATTAACTTGCTTTTGTAAATAATAATAATAAAAAATGAATGCATAACCCCTCATGTTTTTGTCCAGAAGACATGGCCTGGTTTGATCTGTGACTTCTCAATGCATGTCTATTGATCTCTCTGCCTCAAACATTGAAAACCTTCTTCTTTCATCGCTCCCTTTGAAAGAAAGTCTTAAATTTAATCAAAGGTCCTGTTCTGCCGAGCTTGCACTAAAGTTATACTTTCCAATACTGCACACAATTCACCCTTTTTCACTTTCAAGGGAAATATATTCTCTTCACAGCTTCCAATGATATTATCAGTTATATTAAAGGCGCCAATAAACCACTCAGAATTTTATAGGGAAGCAAAATGTCTTGCATTATAAAGGGGAACTTGTTGGAGCATTTTTGGAATGTTAATGCACTTACAGTTCATGCTTACTAATAAAAGTCTACATTATTTAGTATTGTCAACTTAAACGCCATTAACAGAAATGGAAAGTTCTGTCATGAAACTTGAAATGGCACAGGCTAATGAGTCGTTAATGCAAACTGATGATATTCACAGCTTTAAACTACTTGGCACAAGCTGATTGGTTCATGTTGATACGCAGCCAATGAGCTCGCTGCTTTACATTTAAATGGCTGGTTAGCATTCACTAGAGCATTTCGTAACACACTTTCTGAGTTCCTCTGAAACCCTCCACCTCCCCAGCTCCACCTGTATAGATTTGCTATGGGTTATTATATATGATATTTGTGCAGAAGCAGTATGTCTTAAATATGCACAGCACCATATCGGCGTATGTCCTGGCAGCAGCAAGTTGCTTTGCAGCAGCAGCAGTAACAATTCAGCAGTGTAGCAGTTCTATTCTGCCAAGACAAAATACGTTAACAGGGTTTCTGCAAGTTTTATAAGGGTAAATTTAAGACTTTTTTAAGACAAACTAAAGAAAATTTAGGGGAAAAAAAATTTAAGAGAAAAAATACAGCAATATGTTCGTTAAGTATAGTTCGAGTTTTACTTTCACTTTCAAATTAGCAGCAATCCAGTGTCTAGCAATTGTCTGTTTTTAGTTCGTTTGAGTTTTCCCTCTTTTCCTCACTTTCCTTCAGTAAAAGCGCCTTGCACATTTTACTTTCACTTTCAAATTAGCGGCAGTTTGACGTCAAGCAGTTGTTTGTTTTTAGTTCATTTGAGTTTTCCCTCTTTTCTTCACTTTCCTTTGGTTTTAAGTAGCTTGTAAAAGCGTCCTGCACATTTTACTTTAACCTTTAAATTAGCGGCATTAACGCAACGTAACAAACTTTTATTAACAAAACGAATAATAATACACCATGTTATATGCCTAATATAACATAATACCTTACACAAAGTTTAAATGGGTATACAAAACTGAAAATCAGTAAACACAATGTAACCAAATAAATAAGAAACGTAGAATGTTTATTAGCGAAACGAATAAGAAAACTTGGAAGCACGGGATACACCTTGATGTAGCCCAATATAAAATAAAAAAAAAATACACAGTTTAAATAAATAAAAATCAGCAACCACTGTGGAACCAAATAAATATGAAACTTCCACTATCGCCTTAGATAAATGGCAGAAGTCAACAGGGTTTTTAAAATCCAAAATATTTTTAAAGCAGGCGCTTTTGCATTTCGTTTCGAAACTCTTCCACCATAGTCTTGTCTTTCTCACCTCTCTCTTCTTCTCAGTCAGCTCGACTCACTCTCTTCAGGTGATAAATGAAATCTGATCTGTCTGTGATGCAACTGTCGTTCGGCACACTGCATTGAGCAGCCACGTTCAGTTTTAATTGTATTGTCTGTTCTGTAACTGAACTAAATGATTTTTATTACTATAAAAAAAATCAAAATGACAAGTTCTACTTCGGGTGACTGACAGATGAAGCAGCACATACCGCCATCTACCACGTATTGTTTAATAAATATTGAACAACCTAAGCCATGTAGAACAGAAATTACACTTTTGCTTCACTTTAAAATGAAACACATGAGGAAACAATGTTAAAACGTGAGGAAACGAAAATGAATGCCATGACATTATGAATTTAAGACTTCACGGAAAAGCTATTTAAGGCTTTTCAAGACTTTTTTAAGACCTGTGGAAACCCTGGTTAACATTGTCATATTCATTAACATGCCAAAATCTTCAGAGAGTTGTCTACCACTTGAACTACCACATACTTCTATCTCAAAAGCACACTTAAAAAAAGTAAAAAAAAAAAAAAAAAAAATGGAACAAATGGATGATGATTGGTGGGGGGGATCACTTTTGATCAATTTAATACACCTTTGCTGAATTAAAGTATTCATTTCTTTAAAAAAAAATGGTAGTGTATATTATTTTATTTTTTTGTGAGAATTGCATTCTGCTTCAATCATGACCTGTAGGGTTCTTACATCTCTTACAGTAGCTCAAGAAAAATAACGCAAATGAATATAAAAGAGGAAAACCTGGGTATGCCTCAACTCTCTACCTATTTAATCTCAAACTGTCTCTTTCTCAGTCTATTGTACTCTGCTTATCGTCCTCGCCTCTCTCACCTGCCTCATCTCCCTATTTTCACATGTCCGCTCAGCTGTAAGAAGTGTGATACGAAGTTGACTTTCATTTACTGTCAAACAGACAAGTGCAGCTGTTTTGTGAGGTATGTCCAACTTCATAACCATCAAAGTCAGTAGTGTGTTTGCAAACAAAAATGATCACCACAAAAAACAAAACACATTTACATTTTGTAGTCTTAAAGAAAGAGAGTTTGTCTTACTATTTTGCACGCACAGATAGATTATATTTAAGTATTTGAACGCACGCAACTTGCACATTAGAAGAACACTGGCAGTACAAATCCCCTAATGAATACTCCAAATGAATTATCAAACTAATCCGTAGAATATGGGTCACTCCCACACTGAAAGCGAAGAAAAAGGTTCTCATGGATAAACATTCTTTTAAACACCCTCAATAAGGTCTCCATGGAGACCCGACGACTCACAATAGAGCTGTAACAAACTAAAAATAAAAGTCTCCTTGTCGTTCCACATTGTAATGCTGCAAAATGTCCGTTCCATTACAGAGACTCGGCGGGCAGCTGTTGGGAACGTTGTGACATGCTGATCGTCTCGTCGTACTCTGGTGTCACAGTTCCGTTAAACACTGCAGAACATTTCCAAAAACTCGGGATGGCAAGGTCACCTCGACAGTGGGAAAGGCCCAAGCGAGACTTCCCTCCAGGCTTCTATGTATGTGTGTTTGTATTGTGAAATTACACTAATGTGCTTGTGACCTAAATGTGTGACCTAAACGTAATGTGTACGTGACCTGCTAGTGTCATTGCGTATGGAAGTGTTTGTAAACGGGAGAGTATTTTTGTACGGTGGAAAGGGAATCTGGACAAAGTTGAAGTGACAGTCGGAGGCCGGCGGGAGGAAGGGGGCACCACGGCGCCTGGGTTGAACTGTCATGCTCGCTGCAAAGCCTGATGGTCTGACCCCGTGAAAACACACACAGACACAAAAAAGAAAACACACACACACACACTCCACATCTCAAATAATGCTCTTCGGGCTCACAACATGTATCGCTTCCTCAGGGTTATTACTCGCTCTGTTTCTCTGTCACACACACACACTTCTACACGCTCATATCCTGGAGTGCACTTGGTTTATTCTTCAGCAGGTGTGAACAGACAGATCATCAGCCTCCAGGCTAATTTAAATCATTGGAAAATTCATCTGGCCTTTACGCGACAGCTTTTCTAGAAGTCACATCTACACCGCCTCTCATGTAAGCACTTTTTATACCACTAGATTCACAGTAATAGTTAAGTGTAGGTCATTCTGTCTACTATAAAAAGGGCATTGGGTGTTACTGATGAAAACACCTATGACAAAAATAACATTTTTTCTTCATTTTCTAAGGTGTCAGGATTTCGTTGATTAGTGTACCCAAGTTAATAATTAGTGTACCCCAGAATAATAGACAAACAGAACAACAGACAGAATGACAAGTAGACAAAGCGACAGACAGACATGACTACAGACAAAATAATAGACAAACACAATATACAGACAAAATGACAGACAGGATGTTACACAGAAAGAACGATAGTCAGAACAATACACAGACATGACAATAGACTGGGTTACAGAGAGAGATAAATAGACAGAATGATAGACAGGACAACACAGAATGACAGATAGAACAATGGACAAACAGAATGATAGAAAGACAGAACAAAAAACAGACAGGACGACAGACAAAATGACAGAATGACAGACAAAATGATGGACAGACAAAATGACAGACAGGATGACAGACAAAATGACGGAATAATAGAGAGCAGGACAACAGACAGATAGGACAACAGACAGACAAAACAACAGACAGGACGACAGACAGAACAACAGACAGATAGGACGATAGACAGAAATATAGACAGACAAAACGACAGACATAACATTAGACTGACAGAAAGTTACACAGAATGGCAGATAAACAGAATGATAGACAAACAGAACAACAGAATGACAGATAGAGAGAATGACAGACAGGATGACAGACAGACATGACTACAGACAGAATGACAGACAGCAAGATTTACAGACAAAACGAGAGAGAATGTTACACAGAAAGAGTGATAGACAGACAGGACCACGGAAGAATGACAGACAGACAAAACGATAGACATACAGGATGACAGACAGAACCATGGATAGACAAAATGACAGAAAGACAGAACAAAAAAAACCCAGACAAAATAAGACAGATCAATATACAGACAAAAGTGACAGGCTGACAGGACTACAGACAGAATGATAGACAAAACAACAGACATATGATGACAGACAGAACAACAGACAGACAGAACCATGGACAGACAGAAAGACAGAAAAAACAGACAGAATGATAGATAGACAGACAGACAAAACAACAGACAGAATGACAGACAGAATTATAGCCAGACAAAATGACTGACAGAATGATACACAGATTAACAGACAGACAGAATGATAAACAAACAGAACAACAGAATGACAGATAAAGAGAACGACAGACAGACAGCTCGACAGACAGACGTGACTACAGACAAAACGACAGACAGAATGTTACACAGAAAGAATGACAGACAGAGAGAACCATGGACAGACAGAATGAAAGAAAGACAAAAAAAACAGTATAACAGACGGAATGATAGACAGACAGGATGACAGACAGAATTATAGACAGACAAAATGAAAGAATGTTAGACTGACAGAATGATACACAGAACAACAGACAGACAAAATCAACAAACAGAACAGACAGAATGGCAGATAAAGAGAATGACAGACAGACAGACAGAATTATAGACAGACAAAATGAAAGAATGTTAGACTGACAGAATGATACACAGAACAACAGACTGACAGAAACATCAACAAACAGAACAGACAGAATGGCAGATAAAGAGAATGACAGACAGACAGGATGACAGAGCGACAGACAGACATGACTACAGACAGAATGATAGACAGACAGCAAGATAAACAGACAAAACGACAGACCGAATGATACACAGAAAGAACGATAGACAGACAGGACCACAGACAGAATGATAGAGTTATAATTATAGACAGACAGGACCACAGACAGAATGATAGAGAGTTATAATTATAGACAGACAGGATGACAGACAGAATGATAGACAGATATAATTATAGACAGACAGGATGACAGACAGAATGATAGACAGATATAATTATAGACAGACAGGATGACAGTCAGAATGATAGACAGACAAAATGAAAATGTTAGACTGACAGAATGATACACAGAACAACAGACCGACAGAATCATAAACAAACAGAACAGACAGAATGACAGATAAAGAGAATGACAGACAGACAGGATGACAGAGCGACAGACAGACATGACTACAGAGAGAATGACAGACAGACAGCAAGATAAACAGACAAAACGACAGACCGAATGATACACAGAAAGAACGATAGACAGACGAGACTACAGACAGAATGACAGACAGATATAATTATAGACAGACAGGATGACAGACAAAGTCACAGGCAGACTTAACAACAGACACACATGACTACAGACAGAATGATAGATAAACAGCACGATATGCAGACAAAACGACAGACATAATGTTACACAGAAAGAGCGATAGACAGGACCACAGACAGAATGATAGATTAGACAGAATAATAGACAGACACAATGATAGACAGACAGAATGTTAGACAGAATGGCAGAATAATGGAGAGACATGATTGATAGAACGACAGAAAGACAGAATGATGGAGGGATAGATAGAATAATAAACAGAACAACAGACAGACAGTACTTCCTGGTTGTGTTACTTTATTCTTAATTAAAATAATGTAAGATTCATTGATGCAGAGCAGAGAAATAAATCACATTAAGAAAGGAATAACCCAATTAACGCTACAGTGCTCAATATGTGTGTCTCAAATAAAGAATTTATGCAGATGAACACAGACGGTTTCTACTAACAGGTGGCTTTTAGCAGTCAGAATCTAAAAAGACAGTTCACATAAGCACACTGTTTACATAGCCTAGCTGCGGCAACACTCAAATGTGCTATGAAATGCTACAGTGTTGATGCTGGTGGACGTGACAGTGATAGTGAATTACATGCATAGTAAACAGTCTGCAATTCCCACTTGTGGGTGAACCACTAAAAGAGGAGCAGCAATTGTTGAGTTATTAATTTATATACCATCAGAGCCGTGTCAGGCTGTGCTTCAGTAATTCTCTCCTCACATTTTACGGCTTGCTAATCATCTGTGCCATCTCCTCATGACTTCAGATTACGGCATAGCTCGAATCGAGTTAATTGCTTTGATTGCCCGCATGCTTACAGTAGCTTCTCTATTTGGTATCCGTCTCGAAAGACGTCAAAGAGACTTTGTTTTTGGCACCTTTGTACGAAATAATGAATTAATGAAATCCCTTCATGAGCACCTCATCAGAAACTAATCAGAGAATCACAGAGGCTAGATGAGGTAAAAGAGTTTTATGAAGCAATGGCACAGATGAGCTGGAGCGAATAACAATGTGAACAGTCAGAGCTCTGAGTGGCAGCTCTGACATTTGTCGAGGACAAACAAGTTTCCCGTCAGAGATAAATACTGTAAGCAGCCTGGTGTCTTCTGTCTGGCCCACACAATCCTCATTACCAAAACATTTTTTTAAATAGTGGTTTTCGAGATGGCTGACAAATATCCTCAGAGTCCAAAAAGCACAGAGAACAAGCACTTTTATGTACAGTAACAGGAAAAATGGGAAGATCTATATGCAATACATTCTTGGAGGCCATGAATGACCGGACGTGTTTCCCTATCGCTGTCTGAAGCCCTTAAGTAAAAAGGGATGATTCAGCACCATGTCAGCTCAATCTAAGACTTCATAACCATAAAAAACAACTGACCTCTCTCAAACACTGGGACAAGGACTTCCTAATGATTTCTTAACAGCCTCATGCCTCCCCAGAACTTCAGCATTCCTCGTTTAGCTCAAAGGACAGGGGTGATGGAGTTTTCCATGGAAGTCCTCAGCTAGCATGGAGAAACACTGTCAGGCTGAGTGCTCCGGCACAGACAATCACATCTGTCATGGAACGCTCTCTGGCAGTGTAATCTAATTCGAGTGTGTTGCTTGCTTCCCTCAAGCCAAGGATATACATGTCCAAGCAAAATGTCAAACACTGGCAGAGAAGCCAGCACACCCAGAGGCTCAAGGCCAATCTGCACATAATGAGGCTAGAGGACCCTATCAGGGGTGTCAGCACTCGCCTAACCTATGGTTACACTTTCCTCATGACTAATGCTAGCGACTAAAAATTGTGTGAACAAGTGTCAGTTCAGTCAAAGTGATAGAATGGATTTAAATAAGGTTTTAAATGTGTAGCTTATTATATTATATTATATTATATTATAGAATCATTAAGATTTCTTAATGTTTTGAATGTCTCTTATGCATACTAAGTCTGCATTTATTATCACTATTGTTCATCAAAAATACAGTAAAAATAGTAATATTGTGAAATATATAATATGTATATGTAAATTATGCCTGAAATGGCAAAGCCAGTTAATGCCGTAGTTTAATGATCATGCAGTTATTGTGTAAAACAATAAAATAAAATAAAATAAAATAAACCACACAAAACACAACATCACGATTAATTGCGATTAATCACATCCAAAATAAATTGTGTTTACATAATATATGTGTGTGTACCATGAATAATTATTATGTATATTTAAATACACACGCAAAAATGTGTATATATTTTTGTAAAAATGTTATATTTATATATGAAATATTTATATTATATTATATATAAATATAATAAATATACATGTAATATTTTTTGTCAATTCTTTTACATTTTTATTTTTTTTGGATGCATTAACTGCATGATTATTGAACTACAACAATAACTGGCTTTGAATAATTTACATTTTAAAATATGTTAAGATACAAAACAGTTAATTTAAGTTGTAATAATATTTTGCAATATTATTATTATTATTATTATTATTATTATTATTATTAATTTTAAATAAATGCAGCCTTAGTAAGCATAAGAGACTTCTTTCAAAACCATTAAGAAATCTTAATGATTTAATATAATATAATATAATATAATATAATATAATATAATATAATATAATATAATATAATATAATAAAATAATACAACATATTTTGCATGCTTTAACTTAATACGCAGGTTAAAATAAAAGAAAAGAAAAATATGATATATAAATATATATGATAAATATGATATATTATATTATATTATATTATTATGAAGATTTCTTAATGGTTTTGAAAGAAGTTTCTTATGCTTACTAAGGCTGAATTTATTTGATCAACAATATAGTAAAAACAGTAATACTGTGAAATATTATTACAATTTAAAATAACTGTTTTGTAATTTAACGTATTGTAAAATGTAAATGATTCCTGTAATGGCAAAGGCAGTTTTGTAATTATTGTAGTTCAATGATCATGCAGTTATTCTGTCAAAAATAAATAAATAAATAAAAATATAATAATAATAATAATAAATAGATAAAAGTATTAGATGGACGTATAATATGTGTCAAGAGCATTCACTCAGTATCATTATCTCATTTTTGACTGAGATGGCTTTTATCTGGTTTTGCATCTGAACTCTTCATATTTATTTTTACATAATAAATATTCATGGTACACACACATATATTATGTAAACACAAACATTTATTTTGGATGTGATTAATCGCTTGACAGCCCTAAATATAAATTGGTTCTACATGTTCTGCATGTATGTAAAACTTTCTGTTTTGGCCATAAAAACCAGCTGACAATCTAACCTTTACCTTCACTTTAAATGAAATCTCCCCGTTTTTTTTCTTAATATATTCTGAGGCATCTTACTTCAACCTGATCTGCATTTCAGATGTAGTTCAGGGAAGCTGTACTGCAGCAGACGATTAGAAAGATCATCTTTATTTTACAACCCATTTTCTCCATCGCAGATGTTGTTTGTGGAATATGAGTCAGCCAAACGAAAAAGCAGCAGTGGAAGATGAAAAAAAAAATATGATAATGATGAAAATGGCTTTTTTTCATTTCCACCTACCTTGGTGAGATATCACATCCCTGCTGCATGAAGGCTCCCAGGGAAAACCACAAGCTATTGAAGATCCCAAACTCGTTGGTGTGTTCAGGTTGCTTCTCCTGCTTCTCTTCTCGCTGATTCTGATTCTGGCCATGCTGGTTGGGCGACTGGTTGGGCTCTGGTGACGGTGGTTGGTTCTGGTTTTGCAGCTCCGTTCCTTCCTCTTCGTCATCCGCGTGCCACTCGTACGGGCTGAAGCGACTCACCAGGAAGAGCACCACGCTCACGCCAATGTAGGCAAACACAATGCACATCCAGATCTCGTACGCCAGTGGGTCCAGGAAGGAGAAGACGCCTGGTTTGGACTTGGTGGGCTTCTTGATCATGATGGATATACCTAAGCTCATAAAGGGCTTGGAGAAGTCGATGACCTCCTCTCTGACCAAAGTGATGGTGAGGGGGGCAACAGCCACGTCAGCTTTCTACAAGACAATATGATTACATTATTAAGCAGAGATAGAGTGCCTAGTGTGATTTACTGTTGACAATCATGTTTTCTCAGAAAGTGATGAAATCAAACATTCAGAATATGTTTGAGATCCAGTTTGCGTACAACAAGGCTGTTCCTCTGTAGGTTTCCAGAGCACACTTGAATTACAAATCAAGTGCAAACCAACAAAAAGCTTTATCTGCCATTTTAGAAGCAGCTGAACATATAAATAACTTCAAGTATTATGAATCACTAGAGTCAGTGTTGCATCCTCAAGAGAATCCTACATACGATTTCTACGCATCATATTTTTTTCCAAGCAGAAAAGAAATCTAAGGAACGGCGCTTGACAACACTGAGCTGTGGTGTTCGCATTTAGCCCGATGAAGACAGACTACATCTGACACTGCTTAGCATTCCAAAGCCACTAATGCTGCAGCCTCAGGGTGAAAATGCTCTGAATAAAAAAACTTGAGTGTGTACAAAAGCCAAACTCGCATGCAGCTCAGTTTTGCTATTATAAATTATATCTTGCTAATTGGCCTTTGTTAGGACTCTTTGTTATGTTGCAAAATTGCCAGAAAGCCAGACATTGCACTAACATGCACTGACAGTAGGGAAAATCTACCTCATAAGTGATAAGAGACAAAAAAAACCTTTGTTCAACCTGAGGCGGTGAGGTTTGGACACACTGTGTCCTGTTCTCTGTTCTGCAGCAAACTTTGCCAGCGCTTTGCTACAGTACTTATTTCAGAAAAGATTTTTGTCACTGTTACAGACTGGACCTCCAGGGCATTGAGGAAGTGAATCTTTGAGGTAAAGCAACTGTTAATGTACACTAGAGATACATGAACACAATATGTAGGTTTCAATAAAATAAATTAAAATAATAAAAGCTTTAAGCTAAAGTGACTGTTAATGTACACTATTAAATTAAATTCCATAATTATAAAATAAAATAAAAGCTTTAATCTAAAGTGACTGTTAATGCAAACTAGAGATGCATGAACATAATATGCAGGTTAAAATAAAATAAAATGCAATAAAATAAAATAATAAAAGCTTTAAGCTAAAGTGACTGTTAATGTACACTATTAAATTAAAAAATTATAAAATAAAATAAAAGCTTTACTCTAAAGTGACTGTTAATGTACACTACAGATACATGAACTACATATACAGGTTTCAATTTCATTTTTTATAAAATAAAATAAAATAAAATAATAAAACAACAAAAATAAAATGAAATAATAAAATAAAATTAAATTAAATTAATATGCACGTTTCAATAAAATAAAATAAAATAAAAAAATAACAGCTTTAAGCTAAAGCGACTGTTACTTTAATTTAAAGATAAATGTTCACTAGAGATACATTAACTTAATATGCAGGTTTCAATAAAATGAAATAAAATTAAATTAAATAATAAATAAAATACAATAAAATTATAAAATAAAATAAAATAGAATAATAAAAGCTTTAAGCTAAAGTGACTGTTAATGTACATTAGAGATACATGAACTTAATATGCAGGTTTCAATTTCAATTTCAATTTCAATAAAATAAAATAAAATAAAAGCTTTAAACTAAAGTGACTGTTAATGTACACTATTAAATTAAATAAAAATAAAATAAAATTCAGTTAAATTCAATTAAACAAAATAAAATAAAACAAAAGCTTTAATACAAAGTGACTGTTAATGTACACTACAGATACATTAACTTAATATGCAGGTTTCAATAAAATAAAATAAATAATAAAAATAAAAATACAATTAAATTAAATGAAATAACAAAAATGAAATAAAATAAAAGGTTTAAGCTAAAGTGACTGTTAATGTTCACTAGAGATACATGAACTTAATATGCAGGTTTCAATTTCAATTTAAATTTCAATAAAATAAAATAAAATAAAAGCTTTAAACTAAAGTGACTGTTAATGTACACTATTAAATTAAATAAAAATAAGATTCAATTCAATAAAATTCAATTAAACAAAATAAAATAAAAGCTTTAATACAAAGTGACTGTTAATGTACACTACAGATACATTAACTAAATATGCAGGTTTCAATAAAACTAAATAAAATAAAATAAAATAAAATCAATAATAAAATAAATAAAATAAAAATACAATTAAATTAAATCAATAAAATAAAATAATAAAATAAAATAAAATAAAATAAAAGGTTAAAGCTAAAGTGACTGTTAATGTACACTAGAGATACATGAACTTAATATGTAGGTTTCAATTTCAATAAAATCAAATAAAATAAAATAATAAACACTAAGCTAAAGTGACTGTTAATGTACACTACATGAACTTAATATGCAGGTTTCAATACAATAAAATAAATAATTAAATTTAATTATAAAAAAAATAAAAATAAAAGCTTTGAGCTAAAGTGACTGTTAATATACACTATCAACGTAATACGCAGGTTTAAATTTCAATCAAATAAAATAATAATAAAATAATAAAATAAAAGCTTTAAGCTAAAGTTACTCTTAATGCACACTAGAAATATATGAACTTAATATGCAGGTTTCAATTTCAATAAAATAAAATAAAATAAATAGATTAAATAAAACAATAAAAATAAAATAATTAAAAATTAAGTAAATAAAATTAAGTAAATTAAACTAAACTAAACTAATTATAAATTAAATTAAATTAAATTAAAAAGGCTAGAATAAATAAATAAACAAATCCTTACCACACAAAACTTAACATTCGCAGATAACAGCTACTTACACCATACACTAGTTCTCCAACCATCCCATTCCACATCATAGTCTCTGCGTCTCTGGCTCCATACTTTCCATCCCCCACTAGTTCTAGCCTGTAGGAATAGCCCACGTGCTTGGCGATCTCTGCAGCCAGCTCCACACAATAACCTTCGTATTTATCATTACCCACTAGCTGCTCATGGTTCTTCTTCAGCATCACATATGGAGACTCCTAAGGATGAAGAACACAGTGCAGGTTAATTTAGCATTTCTTGTTTTGTGCGGTAGCAAGGGCCAGATCAGTCTAGCTGTTTGGTTACAGTATGATTCAGAGTTGAAGAGGCTTGAAAGAAAATCTTGCATCAGCGACATCAAATGTTTTCTGCATTTCCAGCATATTTCTCAGCTTATATATTATTGAAGAGCTGCATTTCGGCTCAGTTCTGTGCATCAACATCAACAGAAGAAAAACATCCAACAAAAATACAAGAGAAGTACATTGAAATATGTGTGTGTATGAGGAAACACACCTGAGTTTCCTCATGCACGGGTGTAATATTACAGTCCTATAGTCTATTATAAAAGACAAATCAATACTACAGCTGTCTAACCACAGTCAAAAAAAATCCTTAAGGGAATGAGGGTATTTCTTTTTGGAGTTCCTCTGAAATAAGATTAATAGCCACTCAAAACTCTGAGTCAGCCCACAAACTGTGCCCGTAATGAGCAGAACAGTAAACCCAGCAGGGTTCAAAAGATTCACAGTACCTCTCACCTTCCTGAGAGGATGGTGATTCACCCCAGAGGAAGGGAACAAACTCCTGTGAGTGAAGGATCATGTGGTGACAAGTTTTTTGAATTTGCATCATTTTGTACCATGAAACAAGTGATATAACCCACCAGGAGCAACAAAATATCACTATGTAGATGTTGACAATAATACTGTTAATGCTTTTTATGTCTTTGTTGCGAGTTTGTGCCTACTGAGTTGTGACTGGACCTGATGAAGCAGTCCGGTACCTGTAAAGGCCGTGTTACACCAAACCAATATTAAAGAACTAATGGTGAAAAAAGCAGACTGTGTTGTTGCCTTGTGTCACCTGTGTCTAGGCCAAAATGCATGCGTTTGCAGTATAAGAAATAGCTGTATATTTCAACAAGTGACAGTAGTTTATATTTATCATTCAAAAAGCGAAGCTAAAAGTAGTACTGCAGATATATAAACTCTATGCAAAGCAGGCTTGCTTACCATTTTGAATATAAATCATGCTGATTAGTTAGTCTTAACTTTCTACATTCCAGACAGCCATGTCGTTATTACAATATTTGCATATTGGAATGCTCAGATGAAAAATGAGAACAGCCTCTGTGTTCATTATTGACTTTGTTGTTCATGCGCTTTCATTACTTTCGCTATTCCTCTCGTGCAAAGGTTCGATAAGCTAAACAGCCAATCAGAGTCAACTGAGCTGACAGATGTTCAACGATGGCCATCCATCAGCTTGGTGTGTAATGGCCTTAAAAGGACAGTTTACCCAAAAATTTAAACTCTGTCATTAATTACTCACTCTCATTTCGTTCCAAACCTGGAAGACCTTTGTTCATCTTCAGAACACAAATTAAGATGTTTCTGATGAAATCCGAGAGTTTCCTGACCCTGCATAGACAGCAATGCAACTGACACGTTCAAGGACCAGAAATGTAGTCTGGACATCAATAAAATAGTCTATGTGACATCAGTTGTTCAACTGTAATATTATGAAGCTACAACTATGCTTTTTTTTGAACATGTCGGTTGTGTTGTTGTCTATACAGGGTCAGAAAGTTCTCAGATTTCATCAAAGATATCTTAATTTGTATTCCGAAAATGAATGAAGGTTTTAGGAGGAATTAATGACAGAATTTTCCTTTTTGGGTGAACTATCCCTGTAAGTGTTCAGTATGTCAACCTACTGTATGAAAAGCTAAAGTATCATTTTTTGATGTTAAAATACTTTATCCTGTCCATTCACAATATTATTGAAGCCCATTTTATATATGCTTCATATGTGACCCTGGACCACAAAACCAATCATAAGTAGCACAGATATATCTGTAGCAATAGCCTGCAATACGTTGTATGGGTCAAAATTATCGATTTTTCTTTTATGTCAAAAAATCATTAGGATATTAAATAAACATCATGTTCCATGAAGATATCTTGTAAATTTCCTACCGTAAATATATCAAAACTTAATTTTTGATTAGTAATATGCATTGCTAAGAACTTCATTTGGACAACTTTAAAGGCAATATTCTAAATATTTTGATCTTTTTGCACCCTCAGATTCCAGATTTTCAAAAAAGATGTTTCTCGGCCAAATATTGTTCTATCCTAACAAACCATACATCAGTGGAAAGCTTATTCAGCTTTCAGATGATGTATAAATCACAATTTAGAAAAATTGCCCCTTATGACTGGTTTTGTGGTCCAGGGTCACATATGATTTATACGTCATAAGAATAAATAAGCTTTCCATTGATGTATGGTTTGTTAGGATAGGAAAATATTCGACCGAGAAGCAACTATTTGAAAATCTAGAATCTGAGGGTGCAAAAAAATCTATATATTGAGAAAATCGCCTTAGTTGTCCAAATTACGTTTTTGGCAATGCATATTACTAATTAAAAATATCAAAGTTTTGATATATGTGACCCTGGACCACAAAACCAGTCATAAGGGTAAAGACCCATACAATGTCTTTTTTGGCTATTGCTACAAATATAACCAGTGTTGGTGAAAGTTACTTTTAAAAGTAATGCATTACAATATTGAGTTACTCCCTAAAAAACGTAACTAATTATGTTACTTAGTTACTTTTTATGGAAAGTAGTGCGTTACTTTACTTTTGTGTTACTTTTTAAATCTGGGCAGGGCTTGCTTGTTTGTTTTTAATATAAAAAGTTCTATTTTTTGCAAATGTAAAGCCTTTTCACACCAAAAGCCTCAGGCTTTGAGAAAAGTAAATTCACATCTGTACAGTAGACCGCAGAAGAAAAAAATGTCAACTCTTCAGCAATAAAAAAAAAAAACAAAAAAAAAAACAAAGGAAAACAAAGGTTAGATTATCTTGAGTAATTTTTGTTAATTAGTATGGTTGAATTGGATCATTGAAGGTCGGCAGCAAAGACACTGGTTAATAAAATGGGATTAAATGTAGAAAGGATATTTGTATTATTTAACATATTTAATTACTGCAGGTTTGTGTCATATTCTGAGTTGAATTTCACTGTTTTTATTCATTTTGAGGAATACTGAATCTGTTTTTTGTGAGTGAGATGAATTAATGCATGTTCACATTTATTCTAGAACTAACATATAACTCCCGATTTCTCTCAACATGGGGAAAGGACAGCTTTTAATCAATAAATAAGGGGAAAAGTAACTGCTGTTACTTATTTGAAAAAAGTAACTCAGATATTTTCTTGTCAATTAAAAAGTAATGCGTTACTTTACTAGTTACTTAGAAAAAGTAATAATATTACGTAACTTGCGTTACTTATAGTGTGTTACCGCCAACACTGAATATAACTGTGCTACTTTTGACTGGTTTTGTGGTCCAAGGTCACATATAGCACTTTGTGACATATTTTGCAATGAGACTTTATATTTCACAACTTTGACTTTACACTGTCAGAAAAAAAAGGTACAGTTCTGTCACTGGGGCAATATTCTAAGGTACAAATATGTACTTTTAAAGTACTATTATGTACTTTTAAGGTACCAATATGTACTTTCAAAGTACTAAAATTTACCTTTAAGGTACTAATATGCACTGTTTAGAGGTAGGTAAGGCACAAAGATGTACCTTTTCACTTTTGTACCTTAGGGCACCGCCCCAGCAACAGAAGTGGATCTTACATTGTGACTTTATGTTTATTTTAAACTCACAATAACCTTTTAAATTTTTACTCTGAGGAAACAAGCTGCCATATATAATGTACAGACAGCTCCAAGCTATTTGTAGTTTGAATTAATTGGTAACCACTCATAGCCTGACACACTAATATAATCTCAAACAATGGCGTGAATTTAGGGTGTGACCATCTGTTTGGCTGGCCAGAACAATACTTTTTTTTTCAATTCTGTTTAGTGAGAATAGTGGCGAAAAATTGCACACTCCAGCTTAATGACACACACCTCAGTATCATTATCTGCGCACACACACACACACACACACAGAGAAAACACGCACACCATTTCATCTTGATGACACTGATGGTTTGTAATTTACACTTATGTGAAACATTGCCTGAACAGATGAACGAAAAAAGCTTTAAAAGAAACAATAAAAAACACAACTATAACTCTACTATCTTTTCATTACAACTCCAGTTGTATTAAAAAACTCACCAAGATGGTGGTGACAATGTAGGTCCTGTTTTGCAGTCCAAACGTCTCATTGAGCATGTTGCTGTAAGTAGCTGTGCTCACGTATTTCTCATGTTGGTTCCAGTAGCCCACCTGCAGGCAGAAGGGAGAAATATCACAGCAGTGCACAGGAATTTCAGAGCCACTATTTTTAGAATGTTAAATATTCATATTGACGGCTTAAGAGGAGCTGTAATCACTTGAAATGCATACACGGCTCTTTAAGCCTGCCTGTGACTAACACTTCATTTCGCTTTCATCACAGCTAGTGCTGAAGTTTCAGGTACAACCTCAGGTTAATCATTCCGAATCAAATTTATGTCGGGAGAATGTCAAGCAGGATCTGTTTTCTAAAATTTGGAGTGAGAAGTCAGAATGTACAATTATTGGGATGGGCTGGTTAAGTGTGGACGCCAAGCAGGGAAAAAACGATTCGATTTACTTTCTTGGGTCCGCTTGGGCCAAATTCCATCACGCTGACGGTGAAGTTGGTCCGATGTCCCTTTTCATTAAACTGAACATGTCCTGTAAGCCCTTCAAACTGCACCTACAGAGAATCACACATAATCGGATTGTTAATCATTTCATCTTCACCATTCATGCAGAACTTAACAAGGTGTGAAACCTGATTTACATTTTTGCACAGGAAGCCAAATGATAGTTATGACTAGGGCTGCATGATTAGTCAAAATAAAACTGAAATCACTATGGCTTACTGTGATTATCACAATGGCTGCTATTTAATTAAACAAATATATGCACTGTGTCTTAAAGGGATAGTTCACCCAAAAAATGAAAATGAACCCTTGATTTACTCACTCTCAAACTATCTTAGGTGTATATGACTTTCTTCTTTCAGACGAATACAACCGGAGTTATATTAAAAAATTCCCTTCCAAGTTTTATAATGGCAGTCAATGGGTGTTGAGATTTTGAAATCCAATAAAGTGCATCCATCCATTATAAAAAGTGCTCCACATGGTTCAGGGGGGTTAATAAAGGCATTCTAAAGTGAAATGATGTGTTTGTGTAAGAAAAAAGCCATTGGCCAACGAAGTTTGAGCACATGTTAGACAAGGTTAATGGAGGCCGATCAGAACGAAACTTGGTGGACCTGTTCGACTCATGACCCCAAAGGTCTGAGAGAAGTTTGAAAGAAATCAGCCACTGGTGGGGGCGATGTCTCATTTTTCAAGGGCACAAATGATTATATGTTGCGCTGTTTTTCGCACGTACGTGTGATATCCCTATCATACGATAGAACTCCTCATTCCAGACAACTTTGACTCTAGAACCACTGCTGTCAACCAAATTGTTTGTTAAATGATTGAGAAGATGTAAGAAATCTACTTTTGTGAACTAGTCCTAGGTTTTTTGCTCAATCTGGGAAAAAAGACACTCTCTAGGTCAATAATTATCAAAAAAAAAAAAAAAAAAGTTCCCTTTGGCAAGCTATAACAGCATCATTTAGAAAAGGGTCCTGTTCAAATTTACCCAAAATCCTATAAAGCCTAAAGAAAAACTCAAAACTTCACAAAACCTGCTGAGCACGTGCAACAGGTGATATAGCCGGTGCTATAACAGTCATAAAAGTTAACAAAGCATCATATTTCTATGGCAAACTACCTGTATTTGCCAAAAAAGTTTCTTTTCAATCATTGATTTAGGTGGTTACAGATTTGCTAAACAAAGCCTTTTTCCAAATTTGATTAAATGTCTTAAAAGTGCTTAAACTTCAGCATATATTTGTACTTCTGATTCATGACCGGTATTTTGTTTTCCTTTCTCGACTCTCTTCATTCGCCTACGTCATTTGCTGGAACGCCTCTCTCTCGTGAACGTATGACAGTGAGTGGAAGCTACTTTGGAGCACTTTTTATGATGGATGGATGCACTTTATTGGACTTCAAAATCTCAACAGTAATAGGTGAATACATCATGCAGTAATCTTCATTTTTGGGTGAACTATCCCTTTAAGTGCGGCACTGTGTTCATTTACAGACAAGCAGCTCATGATCCTGTGTTCAGTGTCTCAAAGCAACAAAAAATGCTACTCCACATGAATTCATCTTTGCATTAGGGCCACTCATAACATGAATTAGGAAGCGCAACATGTGCCAACCATGTTCCCAAACGTGTAATGAAAAGTGCTTATAAACCAGCTGTTGTCAACAGAAAGAAGCTTAAAGGGCTCCTTGCACCAAAATAAAAGCTTGGCTTAATGTTAGAAAACTAAGAAATCAAGAAATGTAATATTTTATATTTTAATATGTTGATTTAGTAATAAAAATAATAATTGCTTCTATTGTCCTCATTTGAAAGTCACTTTGGATAAAAACGTCTGCTAAATAATTAAATGTAAATGTAAATAATAATAACTGCTATTATTATTTTTTACAGTTATAATAATAATAACAAGCACACACAGCCCTAACTTTTTTTAAAAAATCCCATTTTTATAAGCTGAAAGCCAGTTCTGGGTGGTAAAATTGGCTCTGCACCAGCCACTAAAAACCTTTTGATCTTGAACCAGAAACTCGGTTTAAAAAAAGAAACGGCCAATAAGAAGTTATGAAGCCCACTCGATTGATCAGTTTCCTGTTAATATGTATGCGGCGCTGCACAGACGCTGTTTTCTGTTTGTATAAAATGAATTTATTCACAATCAACATCTACAAATGATTGCTAAGAATTTCATCAGATAAAGGATGAAACAAAACCAGCTTGTGATTGCATAAAGAGGCTGAATCAAATTACTTAGGATGTTAAGATGACCCTGATGTGCTGATGTTTGTTTGTGGGCAGGCTATATAGTAACAGTATAGTAACTTCCAAGTCAGTAAAAAAAATACAGGCCAGTTCTGAGCTGAGGACAAAGTATCAGCTCTGCCATTAGAACCAACACTCTTTTGGTACCTGCTGTAGGGCTCTTTGAATGTCGATGCCCTGGCCCCAGGGTGCCGGAGGGTTAGCAAGACACTCTCCTGCATTCCCCCTGCGAGAAATATCAATGCGCTGCTTTCTCAGGTTCTGGAAGGCAGTGGCCATGACAGTCACCCCGTCATATGTGAGCGCTCCAGTGTACTGAGAGGTTCCACAGACACGTCCCAAATGAAAAGGAAGGGGGAAAGGAAAAGAGAATTTATTCACAACCTTTTGCTTTCACATGCCCTGCTGAAAAGACCAGCATAGAGGGTCACCAGCATACACTGATGTGTTTCTTAGCTAGTTGAAGTAGTTTAATTCATCAACCATCTTCATCTCTTAAATGCATTAACCAGGCAAGATCAAAATGGAAATTCAAGGTCTTTTCAGCAGGGCACACACCTTTTAAAGTCCATCGTGAGAGCTTTTAAAATCATATTTTTTATTACTAAGACCTTGCTTTACCTTGAGCCTCCTTTTGGGACTCTTCAAGTCTTTACTGTCAAACTCCAGCCAGTCTTGTATGGTCCTGCTGACGGTAGGGTTTGTGTAGTTCATGAGCTGGAAGCCTGTCACATTGGCACCTCCCTTCTTGAATTCTGTGAGATTAAGATCCAGAAATCCCTGAAGGCAAACACACCAAAGTCTCTATTTATTCATACATCTTTCGATCCTGCTTTGATGCACAAACCAACATTTAACATTGCAAGCTTCAGAACTTTGTGTACTCTGATGCAAACGCATTCATTTGCAAAAGCCAATGCAATCATTTTTAATATCAGAATTGTGTTAGGAAATGCTTTCAGGGTAATAAACGGAGATTAAAAATCTATTACACGTTCTATTGCAGCAATAAGTTACATTTTTACAGAAAATAGTATTCAGTAAAACAGAACACAATATAAAGCCATAATTAATGTCAGAACACTTTTTAGACCTAATTACATCTTCTTAGACTAGATCTTAGAAAAACACCCATTAGAAACCAAGGCTTTATGGACCACTTAGTTATCAGTATAATGTGTTTACATGAGAGTCAGTGTTAGAGCTGATGATGCATAGACATACACTGATATGCATGCTGGGTAAATATCACAGGATCTGTGTGATAACAGCTAATTGTATCTGTGTTTCTGTGTTTGTTTGCTCATCTGGGTGACCGACCCATGTGGCGATGAAACCCCAGGGGACTCTATAACGCAAAGTGTTGAATCCTTGCTGCTTTCATCATAATTGGTTATGGGATGACATCTTTTTTCATCATCGTTGAATTGGATTATGTGCTGGGAAAAAGGGTGTTGTTTGGAGGATTTTCTTTTTTTGTACCCATCACAGAACCTAATTACATATTTATAATGCTTCCTGTGAAGTCATAGCTCAGTGCTATCTTACAGTTTCTTTAGTCGGCCAATTATATCCTCTGAACAACTAATATTTTGTAATATTGAGATATTAAAACCATTATGTTTTCTGAGCAACTATTATTTTGTTACTCCACTGAACTGCTTAATGCATTAGCAGCCCTAAAATACAAAAAAATTATAAAATAAAATAAAATAAAATAAAATAAAATAAAATAAAATAAAATAAAATAAAATAAAATAAAAAATATAACATTCTAAACTACCTTAGACAATTTAGGAAAGATCTAAAAAATATGGCCGTGGATTGAAAATCGAATAATAATTAAAAAAATTCTAAAGTAAAATAATAATAAAAAAAAATAGATTTAAAGTCATATCTAAAGATAAGTTTACAATGCTTCAGTTTCTGAGTGCTGCATCATTTTTTTTTTCTGAGCATAGAAAGAAAATAAAAAAGGAAGCCAATGAAACTAAAATATATATATATATTAAATAAAACACTCCAAACTACCATAGCTAATCTAGGAAAGATCTAAAAAGCATGGTCATAGAGTGAAAATGGAATAATAATTGAAAATATTCTAAAATAAAATTGTAAAAATGAATTTGATTTAAAATCATATCTAAAGAAAGATTTTCATGCTTCTTGTGTCAGTCTACGTGTGCTGCATTACTGGTGTTTTCTGAGCATAGGAAGAAATTAAAAAAGGGAAGCCAATGAAAATAAAATGGAATGAAATAAAATAGAATAAAATAAAATAAAATAAAATAAAATAAAATAAAATAAAAATATTACATAAAAAATATTAAGAAAACATTCTAAACGGCCATAGACAATCTAGGAAAGATCTTAAAATTATGGTCATAGAGTGAAAATGAAATACAAATGAAAAAATTCTAAAATAAAATGTAAAAAAAAAAAAAAATTCAATTTAAAATCAAGTCTAAAGATAAAATTACAATGCTTTTTGCGTCAGTCTATGAGTGCTGGATTATTAGTATGTTTTCTGAGCATAGGAAGAATATATGAAAATAAAAGCCAATGAAAAAAATAAAATAAAAAAATATAAACGTATTAATAAAATATTCTTAACTACCATAGACAATCTAGATCTGAAAGATCTGAAAAGTATGATCATAGAGTGAAAAAATAAAATGCAAAAATATTAAATAAAAAAATATTAATAAAACATACTAACTCTAAAATAAAATAAAAAAAATGTATTAAATTTAAAATCATATCTAAAGATAAATTTACAATGCTTCTTGTGTCAGTCTGTGAGCGCTGTATTATTAGTGTGTTTTCTGGGCATAGGAAGAAAATAAAAAAGGAAGCCAATGAAAAAAAAAAAAAATAAATTAAATAAAAAAAATATTAATACAGTACAACATTCTTAACTACCATAGACAATCTAGAAAAGATTTGAAAAATATGGTCATAGAGTAGAAATGTAATAATAATATAAAATTTTTTAAAAACGATTAAAAAGAAATTAATTCGATATCTAAGGATAAATTTACAATGCCTCTTGTGTCAATCTACGAGTGCTGTATTATTATTTATTTATTTATTTATTTTTGAGCAAAGCAATAAAATAAAATAAAAATAAATAAAAAAAATATTAATAAAACATTCTAAACTACCATAAACAATCTAGGAAAGATCTGAAAAGTATGGTCGTAGACTGAAAATGTAATAATAGTTTTACAAAAAAATTCTAAAATTAAATTTTCAAAAATTAATTTGATTCAAAATCATATCTAAAGATAAATTTGCAATGCTTCTTGTGTCAGCCTATGAGTGCTGTATTATTAGTAGTAAATGCCAATCAGAGGCACATAGTAGCACTGTATTATTATTAGTTTGAGCATAGGAAAAAAAAAAAGAAAAAAAAAAAAAAAAGGAAGCCAATGAAAAAATAAAAAAATTAAATAAAATAAATAATAAAGTGACATCTCATTTACCCAGCAGTTCAAACCGATTTGCTGAAAGGTGGACATGTTATAAAGGTTACTACACCCCTGCCTGATACTCCCACTCACAAGGATGCAAAAAAGAAAAGGCATCTAATGCCTTCCAGAAAGGGTACAAATGCTAATTCTGTCAGCTCAGAGGGTAATCTGCAATCTGTCTGCATTGTGTCGCATTTAAAAGCATGCACGCTCCCCAGTCACACTGAAAAAAAGGGGAAAAAGTAGCCATGCAATGTAAAACACCACCATCAATTTGTCTGAGCGTCCCCTCGCGATTCCAGTCAATGTTCAAGAGGTTAACCGACAATACATCTTAAGTAGCCTCAAGGCTCATAGTTCATTCATGCAGACCGAAGAGGCCTGAAGGATACAAGATGCTCCACTTACCAGGTTTGCTAGTATGTAATGGTAGTTCTTCAAGTTCTTTTTTTGCGCCGCAATCTGAAAGACAAACGCAACACACATGAGAGCATAAAAGCACAACCCTCTCTCTCTCGCCGTCGGCTAATGGCAGGCCTCTTTCATTCGACGCCAATTAAAGTATAATTTTTAGCCTGGCTCTCTAAATAGCAATGAATAGGTCCCATCATTCAGAACTTAATTGCACACCCTCCCAAGCTCAGCGAGTGTGGAATATCTGTGATCAGAAGGGGCAGTCGGAACTACACGAGATGGAAGGGAGGAAAGAAGGATTTGGCATCTGTCACCGTAGGAAGTCCAATTATAGGACTTAATGACTACATGTGCATGAAGACCGCAGGAACACCTGTGAACAGCAGCTAGCCTCTGGAACCACACCGTCAGGGTTAATTGTATCGGATACTGATTTCTGATCATTGGGTTTGGCAGTGGTTTCTTTGAGATCTTGTCTGAATGGTGTATAGTGAGAAAAGTAATTGCCTTGGTGTGCCTGAAGGAGGAATTCGTTGTTTCTCAAATCATTTTATTGCCTTTCTGGGAAAGACATGACATAATTTTAAAGTGTACTGAAAAATTATGTGTTATCCAAGAAGACATGTAATGTTCCATAATGAAGTCAACATGAAGTCAGATGTCCCAGAGCAACTTATTTAGTGTCTACAGGCTATTAAAGTCAAGACAATACACTGTGAATTGTGAAACATAAATACAGAGCTTTTGACAATACTTGGAATCCTCCTAGAAACTAGAAATTAATTGGGTATAAATCAGCATCAGAAATGAACTTTTCCATTAAGGGGCAATATTTGCACCCTGGCATTGATTTCCAGGGGCATTTTTACATTACATTACATTATTGTAGATTATTGTTCTTTATATTGTAATAATGATTATTAATATCAATAAAAAAACAATATAAAAAGTCTTTGTTTCGTTTTGGGTACGTTACATTCGGGCTGTATAGACAAACATGTCGGTATATGACCTTAGCCACGTCTAGCACAAGTTATGCGAAAACCTCTGTTATAATCATGAAAGCTACGAAATTAATCTCTTATTTACATTGCGTCTAATTAGCGTGTTTTTTCTCTGACTAAACTAAGCGCCTCCGATTGGCGCGTTTTCAGCGCAGACTAATCCAAGTGCCTCTGATTGGCGCGTTTTCAGTGCCGACTAATCTAAGCACCTCTGATTGGTGCATTTTCAGTGCCGACCAATCTAAGAACCTCTGATTGGCAAGTTTTTAGCGCCTGACTGACGTGTTTTTAGCGAAGACTAATCTAAGAGCCTCTGATTGGCGCGTTTTTAGCACTGACTAATCTGAGTTCCTCTGATTGGCATGTTTCTAGTGCCGACTGATCTAAGCACCTCTGATTGGCACGTTTTTAGCGCCGACTGATCTAAGAGCCTCTGATTGGCACGTTTTTATTGCCGACTAATCTAAGTGCCTCTGATTGCCATGTTTTTAGCGCTGACTAATCTGAGTTCCTCTGATTGGCATGTTTCTAGTGCCGACTGATCTAAGCACCTCTGATTGGCACGTTTTTAGCGCCGACTGATCTAAGAGCCTCTGATTGGCACGTTTTTATTGCCGACTAATCTAAGTGCCTCTGATTGCCATGTTTTTAGCGCTGACTAATCTAAGTGCCTCGAATTGGCACATTTTCAGCGCAGACTAATCTAAGAGCCTCTGATTGGCACGTTTTTAACGCCGACTAATCTAAGCGCCTCTGATTGCCATGTTTTTAGCGCCGACTGATCTAAGTGCCTCTGATTGGCACGTTTTCAGCACTGACTAATCTAAGCACCTCTGATTAGTGCGTTTTCAGTGCTGACCAATCTAAGCACCTCTGATTGGCATGTTTTTAGCGCCGACCAATCTAAGCACCTCTGATTGCCATGTTTTTAGCGCGGGCTGATCTAAGCACCTTTGATTGGCACGTTTTTAGCACCGACTGATCAGCATGTTTTCAGTGCCGACTGATCTAAGAGCCTTTGATTGGTGCGTTTTTAGCGCCGACCAATCTAAGCACCTCTGATTGGCACGTTTTTAGCGCCGACCAATCTAAGCACCTCTGATTGGCATGTTTTTAGCGCCGACTAATCTAAGCATCTCTGATTAGCACGTTTTTAGCACCGACTGATCTAAGCACCTCTGATTGGCATGTTTTCAGCGCCGACTGATCTAAGAGCCTCTGATTGGTGCGTTTTTAGTGCAGACTAATCTAAGTGCCTCTGATTGCCATGTTTTTAGCGCTGACTAATATAAGTGCCTCTGATTGCCATGTTTTTAGCACGGACTAATCTAAGTGCCCCTAATTGGCACATTTTCAGCACCTCTGATTGCCATGTTTTTAGCGCCGGCTGATCTTTTAGCGCCAGCTGATCTAAGCACCTTTGATTGGCACGTTTTTAGCGCCGACTGATCGGCATGTTTTCAGCGCCGACTGATCTAAGAGCCTCTGATTGGTGCGTTTTTAGCGGCGACAAATCTAAGCACCTCTGATTGCCATGTTTTTACCGCTGACTAATTGAAGTGCCTCTAATTGGCACATTTTCAGCGCCAACTAATCTAAGAGCCTCTGATTGGCGCGTTTTTAGCACTGACTAATCTGAGTTCCTCTGATTGGCACATTTTTAGTGCCGACTGATCTAAGCGCCTCTGATTGGCACGTTTTTAGCGCCGACTGATCTAAGCACCTCTGATTGGCACGTTTTCAGCGCCGACTGATCTAAGAGCCTCTGATTGGCACGTTTTTAGTGCCGACTAATCTAAGTGCCTCTGATTGCCATGTTTTTAGCGCCGACTGATCTAAGTGCCCCTAACTGGCACATTTTCAGCGCAGACTAATCTAAGAGCCTCTGATTGGCACGTTTTTAACGCCGACTAATCTAAGCGCCTCTGATTGCCATGTTTTTAGCGCCGACTGATCTAAGTGCCTCTGATTGGCACGTTTTCAGCACTGACTCATCTAAGAACCTCTGATTGGCATGTTTTTAGCGCCGACCAATCTAAGCACCTCTGATTGCCATGTTTTTAGCGCTGACTAATTGAAGTGCCTCTAATTGGCACATTTTCAGCGCCGACTAATCTAAGAGCCTCTGATTGGCGCGTTTTTAGCACTGACTAATCTGAGTTCCTCTGATTGGAACATTTTTAGTGCCAACTGATCTAAGAGCCTCTGATTGGTGCGTTTTTAGCGCCGACAAATCTAAGCACCTCTGATTGCCATGTTTTTAGCGCTGACTAATTGAAGTGCCTCTAATTGGCACATTTTCAGCGCCGACTAATCTAAGAGCCTCTGATTGGCACGTTTTTAGTGCCGACTGATCTAAGCGCCTCTGATTGGCGCGTTTTTAGCGCGGACTAATCTAAGCACCTCTGATTGGCACGTTTTTAGCGCCGACTAATCTAAGTGCCTCTGATTGCCATGTTTTTAGCGCGGACTAATCTAAGTGCCCCTAATTGGCACATTTTCAGCGCCGACTAATCTAAGAGCCTCTGATTGGCGCGTTTTTAGCACTGACTAATCTGAGTTCCTCTGACTGGCACGTTTTTAGTGCAGACTGATCTAAGTGCCTCTGATTGGCACGTTTTTAGCGCCGACTAATCTAAGCACCTCTGATTGGCACGTTTTCAGCGCCGACTGATCTAAGCACCTCTGATTGGCACATTTTTAGCGCCGACTGATCTAAGTGCCTCTGATTGCCATGTTTTTAGTGCTGACTAATCTAAGTGCCTCTAATTGGCACATTTTCAGCGCAGACTAATCTAAGAGCCTCTGATTGGCATGTTTTTAGCGCTGACTAATTGAAGTGCCTCTAATTGGCACATTTTCAGCGCCGACTAATCTAAGAGCCTCTGATTGGCGCGTTTTTAGCACTGACTAATCTGAGTTCCTCTGATTGGAACATTTTTAGTGCCAACTGATCTAAGAGCCTCTGATTGGTGCGTTTTTAGCGCCGACCAATCTAAGCACCTCTGATTGGCACGTTTTTAGCGCCGACCAATCTAAGCACCTCTGATTGGCATGTTTTTAGCGCCGACTAATCTAAGCATCTCTGATTAGCACGTTTTTAGCACCGACTGATCTAAGCACCTCTGATTGGCATGTTTTCAGCGCCGACTGATCTAAGAGCCTCTGATTGGTGCGTTTTTAGTGCAGACTAATCTAAGTGCCTCTGATTGCCACGTTTTTAGCGCTGACTAATATAAGTGCCTCTGATTGCCATGTTTTTAGCACGGACTAATCTAAGTGCCCCTAATTGGCACATTTTCAGCACCTCTGATTGCCATGTTTTTAGCGCCGGCTGATCTTTTAGCGCCAGCTGATCTAAGCACCTTTGATTGGCACGTTTTTAGCGCCGACTGATCGGCATGTTTTCAGCGCCGACTGATCTAAGAGCCTCTGATTGGTGCGTTTTTAGCGGCGACAAATCTAAGCACCTCTGATTGCCATGTTTTTACCGCTGACTAATTGAAGTGCCTCTAATTGGCACATTTTCAGCGCCAACTAATCTAAGAGCCTCTGATTGGCGCGTTTTTAGCACTGACTAATCTGAGTTCCTCTGATTGGCACATTTTTAGTGCCGACTGATCTAAGCGCCTCTGATTGGCACGTTTTTAGCGCCGACTGATCTAAGCACCTCTGATTGGCACGTTTTCAGCGCCGACTGATCTAAGAGCCTCTGATTGGCACGTTTTTAGTGCCGACTAATCTAAGTGCCTCTGATTGCCATGTTTTTAGCGCCGACTGATCTAAGTGCCCCTAACTGGCACATTTTCAGCGCAGACTAATCTAAGAGCCTCTGATTGGCACGTTTTTAACGCCGACTAATCTAAGCGCCTCTGATTGCCATGTTTTTAGCGCCGACTGATCTAAGTGCCTCTGATTGGCACGTTTTCAGCACTGACTCATCTAAGAACCTCTGATTGGCATGTTTTTAGCGCCGACCAATCTAAGCACCTCTGATTGCCATGTTTTTAGCGCTGACTAATTGAAGTGCCTCTAATTGGCACATTTTCAGCGCCGACTAATCTAAGAGCCTCTGATTGGCGCGTTTTTAGCACTGACTAATCTGAGTTCCTCTGATTGGAACATTTTTAGTGCCAACTGATCTAAGAGCCTCTGATTGGTGCGTTTTTAGCGCCGACAAATCTAAGCACCTCTGATTGCCATGTTTTTAGCGCTGACTAATTGAAGTGCCTCTAATTGGCACATTTTCAGCGCCGACTAATCTAAGAGCCTCTGATTGGCACGTTTTTAGTGCCGACTGATCTAAGCGCCTCTGATTGGCGCGTTTTTAGCGCGGACTAATCTAAGCACCTCTGATTGGCACGTTTTTAGCGCCGACTAATCTAAGTGCCTCTGATTGCCATGTTTTTAGCGCGGACTAATCTAAGTGCCCCTAATTGGCACATTTTCAGCGCCGACTAATCTAAGAGCCTCTGATTGGCGCGTTTTTAGCACTGACTAATCTGAGTTCCTCTGACTGGCACGTTTTTAGTGCAGACTGATCTAAGTGCCTCTGATTGGCACGTTTTTAGCGCCGACTAATCTAAGCACCTCTGATTGGCACGTTTTCAGCGCCGACTGATCTAAGCACCTCTGATTGGCACATTTTTAGCGCCGACTGATCTAAGTGCCTCTGATTGCCATGTTTTTAGTGCTGACTAATCTAAGTGCCTCTAATTGGCACATTTTCAGCGCAGACTAATCTAAGAGCCTCTGATTGGCATGTTTTTAGCGCTGACTAATTGAAGTGCCTCTAATTGGCACATTTTCAGCGCCGACTAATCTAAGAGCCTCTGATTGGCACGTTTTTAGTGCCGACTGATCTAAGCGCCTCTGATTGGCACGTTTTTAGCGTGGACTAATCTAAGCACCTCTGATTGGCACGTTTTTAGCGCCGACTAATCTAAGTGCCTCTGATTGCCATGTTTTTAGCGCGGACTAATCTAAGTGCCCCTAATTGGCACATTTTCAGCGCCGACTAATCTAAGAGCCTCTGATTGGCGCGTTTTTAGCACTGACTAATCTGAGTTCCTCTGACTGGCACGTTTTTAGTGCAGACTGATCTAAGCGCCTCTGATTGGCACGTTTTTAGCGCCGACTAATCTAAGCACCTCTGATTGGCACGTTTTCAGCGCCGACTGATCTAAGCACCTCTGATTGGCACATTTTTAGCGCCGACTGATCTAAGTGCCTCTGATTGCCATGTTTTTAGTGCTGACTAATCTAAGTGCCTCTAATTGGCACATTTTCAGCGCAGACTAATCTAAGAGCCTCTGATTGGCATGTTTTTAACGCCGACTAATCTAAGCGCCTCTGATTGCCATGTTTTTAGAGCCGACTGATCTAAGTGCCTCTGATTGGCACGTTTTTCAGCACTGACTAATCTAAGCACCTCTGATTGGTGCGTTTTCAGTGCTGACCAATCTAAGCCCCTCTGATTGGCATGTTTTCAGTGCTGACCAATCTAAGCACCTCTGATTGCCATGTTTTTAGTGCCGGCTGATCTAAGCACCTTTGATTGGCACGTTTTTAGCGCCGACTGATCGGCATGTTTTCAGCGCCGACTGATCTAAGAGTCTCTGATTGGTGCGTTTTTAGCGCCGACCAATCTAAGTGCCTCTGATTGCCATGTTTTTAGCGCCGACTGATCTAAGAGCCTCTGATTGGTGCGTTTTTAGCACAGACTAATCTAAGTGCCTCTGATTGCCATGTTTTTAGCGAAGACTAATCTAAGTGCCTCTGATTGGCATGTTTTTAGCGTGGACTAATCTAAGAGCCTCTATTTGGCACGTTTTTAATGCCGACTAATCTAAGAGCCTCTATTTGGCACGTTTTTAACGCCGACTAATCTAAGCGCCTCTGATTGCCATGTTTTTAGCGCCGACTGATCTAAGAGCCTCTGATTGGCACATTTTCAGCACTGACCAATCTAAGCACCTCTGATTAGCATGTTTTTAGCGCCGACCAATCTAAGCACCTCTGATTGGCATGTTTTTAGCGCTGACTAATCTAAGCACCTCTGATTGACATGTTTTTAGCGGTGACTAATCTAAGCGCCTCTGATTGGCACGTTTTCAGCACTGACCAATCTAAGCACCTCTGATTAGCATGTTTTTAGCGCCGACCAATCTAAGCACCTCTGATTGGCATGTTTTTAGCGCTGACTAATCTAAGCGCCTCTGATTGCCATGTTTTTAGCGAAGACTAATCTAAGTGCCTCTGATTGGCATGTTTTTAGCGTGGACTAATCTAAGAGCCTCTATTTGGCACGTTTTTAATGCCGACTAATCTAAGAGCCTCTATTTGGCACGTTTTTAACGCCGACTAATCTAAGCGCCTCTGATTGCCATGTTTTTAGCGCCGACTGATCTAAGAGCCTCTGATTGGCACGTTTTCAGCACTGACCAATCTAAGCACCTCTGATTAGCATGTTTTTAGCGCCGACCAATCTAAGCACCTCTGATTGGCATGTTTTTAGCGCTGACTAATCTAAGCACCTCTGATTGACATGTTTTTAGCGGTGACTAATCTAAGTGCCTCTGATTGCCATGTTTTTAGCGCTGACTAATTGAAGTGCCTCTAATTGGCACATTTTCAGCGCCGACTAATCTAAGAGCCTCTGATTGGCACGTTTTTAACGCCGACTAATCTAAGAGCCTCTGATTGCCATGTTTCAGCGCGGACTAATCTAAGCACCTCTGATTGGTGCGTTTTTAGCACCGACCAATCTAACCACCTCTGATTGGCATGTTTTTAGCGCCGACTGATCTAAGCACCTCTGATTGGAATGTTTTCAGCGCCGACTGATCTAAGAGCCTCTGATTGGTGCATTTTTAGTGCAGACTAATCTAAGTGTCTCTGATTGCCATGTTTTTAGCGCTGACTAATCTAAGTGCCTCTAACTGGCACATTTTCAGCGCCGACTAATCTAAGAGCCTCTGATTGGCACGTTTTCAGCACTGACCAATCTAAGCACCTCTGATTAGCATGTTTTTAGCGCCGACCAATCTAAGCACCTCTGATTGGCATGTTTTTAGCGCTGACTAATCTAAGCGCCTCTGATTGCCATGTTTTTAGCGCCGACTGATCTAAGTACCTCTGATTGGCACGTTTTCAGCACTGACTAATCTAACACTTCTGATTGGTGCGTTTTCAGTGCTGACCAATCTAAGCACCTCTGATTGGCACATTTTTAGCGCCGACTGATCTAAGCGCCTCTGATTGGCGCGTTTTCAGTGCTAACTAATCTAAGCACCTCTGATTGGTGCGTTTTTGACACCGACCAATCTAAGCACCTCTGATTGGCATGTTTTTAGTGCCAACTAATCTAAGCACCTCTGATTGGTGCGTTTTTGACACCGACCAATCTAAGCACCTCTGATTGGCATGTTTTTAGTGCCAACTAATCTAAGCGCCTCTGACCACCGTGTTTTTAGCGCTGACTAATCTAAGAGTCTCTAGTTGGCATGTTTTAGTGCTGACTATTCTAAGCATTTTGAATTTTTTAACTTTGTCTTGAATTTAATTATATGCCACAAGCCCTCGTTAATTTACGACCCTGGAATAAATTAATGAAGGCATATATTTGTGTTGTACTAATAAGACTTTTATGAGTGTGTTGTGTGACTGTAGTTTTTTTTGTTTAATGTTAAAAATCATTAAGTGTTTTGCTAGGGTACTAATTGTTAAGACCAAATTAAACTTCACAGACAGCCAGGTTTCCACCCTTTTGATTAGTGAATTTCCATCACATTTTCTTGTGGCATTGCCAGGTGCTTATGATTATTAAATAAGTAATTGTTATTATTTCAGTGAAATTGGCTGGGAAGGATTTCAATTTGTATGTTGGTTTTGAATTCATAGACTTCAAAAATGTAAATAAACTGACACGTTCAAGGCCCAGAAAGGTAGTAAACACATCATTAAAAAAGTCCATGTGATATCAGTGGTTCAATCTTAATGTTATGAAGCTACAAGAATCCTTTTTGTGTGCAAATGAAACAAAAATAACAACTTTATTCAACAATTTCTTCTCTTCTGTGTCAGTCTTCAACGTGGACTATTGTATCAATGTCCGTAGTACATTTCTGGGTCTTGAATGTGTCAGTTGCTTTGCTGTCTATGCAGGGTCAGAAAGCTCTCGGATTTCATCAAAAATATCTTAATTTGTGCTCCGAAGATAAACGAAGGTCTTATGGGTTTGTAACGACATCCGTAATTAATGACAGAATTTTCATTTTTGGGTGAACTATCCCTTTAATACTTTTGTCTGGGCCAACCATCTGGTTATGAGTGTACACAATAAAAGACATGCACTGTACACACAACATAAAAAAATGAAACATATTCTTAATCATAGTAATGTATGAAGCATTCACCAAGTTTAAGATGGAGTTGAGTCTCTCTAGCTCACAGTCCAGAATGATCCTGTACTCCTTCTTATTGTCCAGATCTTGGATGGTTTTCAAGAACGCCGCCTCTGTCAGGGTGTCAAAATTTATAGATGTCACCTGCCAGGTCTTTTCAGCAGCAGTGTCCAAGATCTTTTGCAGCACTGTCAGACCTTCAAAAACAAAACAAAAAAGAAAAAGTCCCAGTAAGAAATCTCATATGGCTATAATTGAATATTCATAACAGGCAGCTGCTTGCACGAATACACATTTGTTTCAGGACAATATGCTGAAGCATCTGTACCTCTTCAAATCATCAGTATTTTAAGACAGTGATGCAACTATGAATATCACTTTAGTGTTGTACTGTAGCATCCTGGGAAGTAAAGTCTTGATTTGGAAAAAACCCACACGCTCCGTTGAGTCACGTACTCCTGAGGAGAAGCTCTGTCTCCACATTCAGCAGGGGGTCTCTGCTGTACTGCTCCAGCTCTGATCAACATCTGCTTTCATATCACTTAGAATCTCCTGCTTAGAATTATAGACAGCTAAACACTGAACTTCAAATGTTCCTCTTTTCTTCAGTTAAGGGAAAATTCTGGGTGTTCTTGCAAGAAGGAGGACAAGTTGAGATGTGTTTGAAGTTGTTTAGTCTGGATGCATTTTAGAAAACCTTAAGCAATCATGGTTAAATTAAATATTTGGATATGCTCCATTTATTTTTTTTACTAAACAGTGCTCTTTCATTACTTCTAGCTTGCCTACGTCTGATTCTCAGCATCACTTCCTCCAGTGCTTATTATCTGTTCAAAGAAACAGAAACTCACGTTGAGGAACTGCCTTTTGTAATCCGCTAGATCAAAAGCGACTACCAGCAATTGTATGAACCGTATAGCTATGCTTTTCTTAGAGGAAATTAAATAATGTGATATTAATGGACACTGCTCTGCCGAGAGCCAACATTTGGATGGCTTGCTGTGAATTTCATTAGAACTGAACAACCTATTTTATTGGACATCTCACGCCATGCGTGTATGACTAAGCATGTATCGTTTCAGACTTTTTCTGGTTACCTGCATGTGGCTTGGTCATGTGATGGCTTCTTGCATATGGAGAGAAACTAATAAAAGGAAGAACGGCTGATTGTTCTTCAAACAAGAACTATCTGCCGGCACTGACAGCTTGTTTCCTGTGTAGCAGACGCACTGATATAATTAGTTTAATGAAAATGATTTGCTCCTCAGTAGCATCTGTATTTTTAAGGTGAGTGATTTCCTAGCCTCCTAAGATCTACTGACTACGAATTGAATGGAATTAAGCTAATTCCTCCATTTATTGGACTGTTACCTGGGTCAGTGAATAGAAAAAAGGAAAAATCATTATGCATGTCAAGCCTTCAGACAAGTTTTTGCATTCATGTTGGTTTTATATGGTTTTGTTAAACCTTTATACCATTTTCAACTAATAAAAAATTTTTGAGAACATTTTTGGCAAAAGCATCAAATAAAAAGTACATAATACTTGATTAAATGATCACTTAAAGAAAAAATATTTGAATAAATAAATAGTTTAAATAAAATATTAATACATATTTTCAGGGTAAATATCACTACATGGCTTGATTTGGCAGACAGAAGTTTTTCAAATATTTATAATATTTAAGCAGCTTTTTAAAATGCTTTTTTTTAGAAACAATATTTCGAGATTTTTTTCAATCTACTTTAGAAACTAAACAGCTAATTTCTGGGTTAATAAAAATTATTAATAATAATACTAAAAATAAAACAAAAATATTTTTAAATGCATCATAAAATGTCAGCTAAAAAATAAATATTTTTATAGGGGACTTTTCATAAATGTGTCTTAGCAGTGTGAGGACGCAACCACCCTACAATGATAAAAAAAATCAATTAATTTCTTTTTTTATTCCTCGAACAACCTAAAAAAAAAATCTCAATTATCGAGCCATTTTAATTTTATGAGCAGTATGACATCATAATGCACAAGCCCCACCCACAACCTCTGACGAACTGTCCCATATTAGCATATCTCCGCCCTCAGCCAGTTCGCTGTCCACCATTTTCTATGTGCTCGAACAGCTGTAGCGACAACAATGTCTCGTAAGCAATGCAGGTGTTTTGTATTTGGATGTAAAAGTGAACATAAGAGTTTCTCCTGACGTGAGGACGCAGTGGATTCATTTTGTTTTTGATGGTACCGCACCACTGAATACACAAAAAAGCGGAAGAGAGGGGCAGGGTTTGAAGTAGCTCATTATCATTTAAAGAGACATGCACCGAAACGGCTCGATGTGAATGGAGATGTTTTTGACAAGGTAAAAAAGGTGTTGTTTTATACGACCATTGAGGAATTTTAACCAAAGTACATTTCATGAAGAAATCCAACTTGTGGAAACTGGGCATCCGATGTCTCCTTTATACATTTTATTATCCTGCGTCTTTAAATGTACCCTTACCAATAACAACTAATAGAAAAAAAACACAGTGTCACTACATGCCACTGCAGTGTTAAATTGAAATATTTCAGTCATCAGTGAAACAAATGCTGATCAAAAGTGCTATGCTGTGTTTAAAAAGAGATCTGGGTGGTCATGCGGCACTTCAAAAGACAATCTCATTCAGTCATGCTGACTGAATTAGGTAAGTTCCCTGTCAGGCTTTACCTAGACGAACAGGATCAAAGCCTGTGAATTTTTAAAAACCAAATTATAACGCTTTAATAGAGCGATCAGCGTTGGCTTGTGCTGGGTTACGATAAGCTTACTGGTCAATATGATGTACGGTTTCTGCAGGCAGCAGAATTTCAACTTCAAAGACATCAAATCTCCAATTCAACCAGAGGCAAGTGCCTTCAAAGCAAAAGCGAGATCAATACTGACACCTATAATCACACACGCATCAGCATTTGCGAGCAGCACAAATGTACGAAAACACCAACCACCAACCTCCTACTAAAGCCTGACTACGGATTCGGTGGAAAATTAGGCCACGCAAAGTTCAGCAAGTGAGATGTTTTAGCGCAAACTAGCTGGCATGTTTAAATGGGTCAGGAAAGCGACATAAACTCAAAGAAACTAATCCGAGACAACATTAATAAGCCAATTTATGTATTTAAATGAATTTGCATTTGTTGTAAATGCTCGGTTGCACTTTCAGTCATGGATTTGGCTCATAATTGGTGCTGTCATCACAGTTGCTCGTACATTACGGCCCAGTCTCCTAGAAGGAAGCTTGGTGTTAGAAAAACATGATTCGTTTTGCTTCACTGTCAAAATATGTATCAAAATTTGTCCATATTTGTTAACGCCATGTCTTTTGAGAAGCTCTTGCATGATTTTTTTACAAATGAGGCAAAAAGCTTTTGCTGTTGGCAGAGATTCAACTATATCTAGAGATGTGCAGATAAAAACATTATAAATATAGACACTGATCTTGGTCCACTGCATACTATTAGCATAATACGTTAACAATGCAGATCATTAACTAAAAACAAGACTACAATCTATAGTGTACAAAGAGACTCCTGGGTTCGGTTGTCCACGTAAATGCTGATTTCTTCATGATATTCATTGAAACTTTTGTCACTAGGATGAAATTTTGTATAATTCTGCATGATTTGCATACTACCTGCAATCTCTTTTTCACCATATTTGAAAGGCTTTTATTTCACATCTCCATGTAAAATAACAGATTAAAAGGAGATTTGCTAATTATAGAATGACTAGTTGGATTATTATGCAACAGAAGACAGAATTAGGTTTGTCATTGAAAGAACGGTGAGACAGCCAATGCATTCACTGGCATTCATTAAAAGACTGTGTCAGATTGCCTTTCGAAACGCCTCTACAGCCTTGGCCACACCAACGCTCTACCCTCTCCTGATGCCTGCGTCTCGGCAGCTGTGAAATTGTCTCGTGCCACAGAGCAAACCAGCTTTATCTCCCACCGAGCAGCACTAACCCGAAGATAAGACGGACGGTGCGTTCTGTCCGTCTCCCGCTAGCGCTGCCTAGCGCGACTGCGCCGTTGGTGATAAGGCAGGAAAAGGGAAGCAGATGAGTGTAGGGATTGTCTTGGAAGAGCAGAATTGGCTTGCTATCACCTGCTCTTGCCGTGCTTCTCCAAATATCTCACGCACGGGAACAAATTGAATTTCCGTCCGTCTCCTTTAGAGTCCAACGCGGTGTGTTTTCCTCGCTTTCTCCAACAAAGCCAGCTGTGTGTTTACAGGCCCTAACTCTATTATCTGGGTCTTTGAGGAGATAGCGCACATGTGCCCGGCTCATCATGCTTCAGCTCGGTAAACATCTGTGTGAGTTGGCAAGGACAGATTTGGGGGGTTGAGATCACTAAACTGCTGCAAGCTCCACAGATGATGCTCGTCCCATCTGCAATGGCTTTGAGATGGCATCTCTGAACACCTGACAAATGACGTAGTAAACATTTTAGCGAGAGACCAGGTTAGTGTAGCAGTGATTTCGCATGGTAGTAGAGTCAACCAAAACAGCTTTTTGCGCATGTTGAAAATATCCATTAGGGATTAAAGTGTTCTAAAAAGTTGGACATTTTTTAACATGACAGGTTGCCTTAATTTAAATATGCAGCATGGTAATTACAGCACTGCTGTAAAGTAAATAAATAAATTAATCAAATTAAATAATAAAATCTAGTTGAACATGTCAACTCATGGTGTAAGACGCTGAAAAACATTGATGCACGTGCAGTAGACAAAGACGTCGATCTGATGGATATGGACATTACAAAACATGAGAGAACTGGAAATGCATGATATTAAAATTCTCAATGATAACAATAAGCCAATATTTTTTTATTTTATGGCTAATAACCAGTAAATGGCCTATATTAAAATTGTATACTACTTTGTCTACATAAATTAGAAATAAATCACTAAAAGCTAAAATCAGTGAATTTAGGCATCACAAAAACATAATGTACAGTATGAAACTGCATATTTACAGATGCCACTAGTCGCATCTGCATAATCTAAATAATCTGCTAAATAATCAAAAAAAAAAAAAAAAAAAAAAAAAGGAACTCATGGCGTAAGATGCTGAAAAACACTGATGCACGTGCAGTAGACAAAGATGTCCATCTGATGAATCTGATGGACATTACAAAATATGACAGACCTGGAAATGCATGATATTAATATTCTCAACAATAACATTAAGCCAATAATTATTTATAATATGGCTAATAACCAATAAATAAGACGATATTTAAATTCTATACTAGTCTACATAATATATCAAGAAATATATCACTAAAAACTAAAATCAGTGAATTTAGGCATCATAACATTATAATGTACAGTATTAAAAATTGCATATTTACAGATGACACTAATCACATCTGCAACGAGATTTGAAGCATTTAGAAAAGCTTAGAAAATTTAACATGACACACTGCCTTAATATAAAAATGCAGCATGGCAACTACAGCACCATTGTAAAAATAAAATTAAATACAATAATTAAAATCTAGTTAAACATGACAACCTAAATAATCGAGAAAAAAAAAAACTCATGGCGTAAGAAGCTGAAAAACATTGATGCACATTCAGTAGACAAAGATATCAATCTGGGCCCGTATTCACAAAACATCTTAAGTCTAAAAGTAGCTTGTACAGTAACTCGCTGATTTAGGAGAAAATCTTAAAAATAATGGGTCAGTCCTAAATTTAGGACTCCTAAATTTTTGCTCTAAGAGCATTTCACAAAGCGTTTTAGCATTAAAACTAACTTCTAAATCTGTGAATCGTTAGGAGTAGTGAAGAGGATTCCTAAATCACCAAGACCAAGCCACAAACTATCCTAAAATGCCTGTTGCAGGCAGTCTGCCTTGGAACCTACACGTTTTAGAAACATTTGACAGTTATTTTAAAAAGGTATCACCTTTGGTTTTGGAGTTTATCCCAACTCCAAATTTTCCTTTGATTATATCCTTGTTTTCATTAACTAGTTTGGTTTTCTTTTACGTTTACATGTTTTAATATCAACCATGATTATTCTACTCTGTTAATTAAAAGGCTGTTTATATGCATATTCATAATTGTTTACTGAAAAGCAGTGGACAAAGACTAATGGATATGGATATTAAAAATCGGACAGAAATAGGAACAAAATAAAAATTCCAGTAATGATAAGCCAACAATTATTTGCGTTATGGCAAATAACCAATAAATGGACGATGTTAAAATTCTACACAATTTTGTCTTTAATTAGAAATAAATCACTGAAAACTAAAATAGGTCTTTTATACAAGTAAATCACAACCTTACCATATACAGTATGAAAATGGATATTCGTTTTAATATTACACTTAACAGTGATAAAAAAATAACTTTCAGTGAGCATTATACACTGTTAGAAAAAAAGGCACACATCTGTCACTGAGGCGGTACTCTAAGGTACAAAAGTGAAAAGGTACAAATATGTTCTTTTAAAGCACTAAAATGTACCTTTAAGGTACTAATATGTCTCATTTAGAGGTAGGTAAGGTACAAAGATGTACCTTTTCACTTTTGTACCTTAGGGTACCACTCCAGTAACAGAACTGTACCTTTTTTTGACAGTGTATGATGGCAAACATAAATTTGAAATGTGAAAAAGGGGAAGTAAGCACGCACAATTAAAGGAGAACTCCACTTCCAGAACAACAATTCACAAATAATTTACTCACCCCCTTGTCATCCAAGATGCTCATGTCTTTCTGTCTTCAGTCTTGAAGAAATTATGGTTTTTGAGGAAAGCATTTCCGGATTTTTCTCCATATAATGGACTTCATTGGTGCCCCGATTTTGAACTTCCAAAATGTAGTTTAAATGCAGCTTCAAAGGGCTCTAAACGATCCCAGCCGAGGAAGAAGGTTCTTCTCTAGCAAAACATTTGGCCACTTTTTTTCAGAAAATAAAAATTTGCATACTTTTTATGCACAAAAGCTCGTGTAGCACAGGCTCCGGGATGTGCGTTCACAACACTACGTAATATTGAATTACAATACCAGTGAACTACAGACCCAGTGTTTACAAAGCGAACACACAAAGACTAAGAAAGTTCAGGTAAGTCAAACGCTGCTTACAAACAAAAGGTACAACGATGCTGGATGATTCTGAAGTTGTAGGAGAAAATAAGATGGAGTTTTTCGACATACTCTACCTTTTTGAGCCAGAGTACACAGACGATGAACTTAGACGTAATTCGTAGTAGTGATGGGAAGTTCGAATCATTTTACCGACTCGGACCTTTGAGTCTCGTTCAGCAAAATGAACAAATCTTTTTGAGTCATTTCGTTCATTTTAGCAAAATACAATTAAAATGTTACGTGTTACTTCCCTAACACATCTACTGCTTACACAAATGTTGATCACACTACAAACAAAACTATAATGCTATAAGAAACAGAAAAGATTAATTCATTGTTTACCTTTAGTCTTTAGTCTCTAATTAGCCCCATAAGATAAACGAACAACTCGAAAAACCCAAAGACTCGAAACAGGTGAACTAATTCCAGCACAGAACGTAATAGGATGTTGCGCATGCGCGACTGAACAAATCACTCCCTGAGACGACTTGATTTGTTCAAAATTATGAAAGATTTGTTCAAAATTAACAAATCGTTCAAGAACGACCCATCACTAATTCGTAGCATCGTGGACGCACATCCCAGAGCCTGTGCTACACAAGCTTTTGTGTTTAAAAAGTATAGAAATTTTTATTTTCCGAAAAAAATGACCGATCGTTTCACTAAATAAGACACTACTTCCTCGGCTGGGATCGTTTAGAGCCCTTTGAAGCTGCATTTAAACTGCATTTTGGAAGTTCAAAATCGGGGCACCAGTGAAGTCCATTATATTGAAAAAAATCCTGAAATGCTTTCCTCAAAAACCATAATTTCTTTATGACTGAAGACAGAAAGCATCTTGGATGACAAGTGTGTGAGTAAATTATTTGTAAATTGTTGTTCTGGAAGTGGAGTTCTGCTTTAAACACTGGAAAATTTTAAATATCTCTAATATCGGTTTATAACCAATATGCTACCGAGATAGTGTACATATGATTAATCAAGAAAACAAACAAACACTCTGACAGATTTTGTGTCAGCATAGACTGAGAATAGATGTATAATTACATTTACGATGTTCTTGCTTTACCTGTGAGCTCTGGGTTTAATGTGCTACAACATGACATAAACATTTCACACATACACACACGCATGCTCACACACATGTGCACACACAGGAGTTACTTAAAAGGTTTAAAATAACCTAGAGACTGAGTACTCTTGTATCCAGGCAACAGGAGAGCAGTGGGGGCTTCTAGAGGTAGTTGTTGTATTTGTGTGTGGATGAAACGCTCAGTGACCTTGTGTTCCTAGTTCAGCTCTGGCTCACATCTGCATGCTATGTGAATCAATAATGTGTGTTTCTTAATTGAGGTTTTAAGTTCCCTTAACTTTGTATAATCAAGAGTGGGGGGAGGGGTGTAGACAAATGTAATATTGTGTAACACGGTGGGGGGGATTCACTGTGGCCTGTCGACAGTGCTGTTATTTGTTATTTGCACACGCTCTCTCTGTTGTTTTAGCGCCGATTCACTAAAGGAATTATGCAAATCGGGTAACAGCACAAATGCTGCCACAAAATCTGTGCAGCATCTCTATACCACTGCAATCCAGACGCCTGAATCAGCTCTTTAAAATGCTCGACTACGCCATGCATATGAATATATGGCTGGTTATGATGATCTTCTCCATTATGTGATGAGTAAATCCTGCTATAATCAATAGGCAATGTATACAGATACTTCTTTTAAATGAGGTTTTCTTTACCAGTTGATTTCTGTAAATAATAATGAACTGAAGTTCATTTCACCAGACAAACGAAAATGTTCAGTTTATAGTTTTGGGAAGGTGAACTTATATTTTCTTGCCACAGGTTTCCTTGGGAACTTCATATGTGTTTTTAGTAGGGCTGGGTATCGAGTTCAATACTTTTTAGGTACCGACTGAACTGCCTCGATACAATCAAGTACCGAAAAACATCTTCTTGTTCAGTATCATATCTCGATACCTAAGGGGATAATCCCGTCAGTGTCCGTGAGCCAATAAGCATGCAGCATGCTTGATGTGCCTAAATCAAGTGCTGGTGATTGGCTCTGGTGAGGCATCAAAGGAAAAGACTAGTTCATGCCGGTTATGCCCAGAGACATGGCTCACACATGAGGCTGTGGTAAGCATCCCAGTCGCCACAGATGTAAGGCTACATTTACACCAGTGCATTTTCATTTTAAAATGGCATTTTAAAATGAAAACAATCCGCATCCATAGTGGCAATTCCACTGCATTTCAGAAAAGATCTCTGTCCACACTACGTGACTGAAAACGTGACCATTCATGCACACTGTTTCATCATGCAACATAAGACAAATTACAACATTTGTACTATGCTTTTACTCAAAACTCATTTTAAACCACAATCGAGTGCTTGTAATAACATCAGGTTGTGATCGAAAATGTGTTTTGGCCAAATAATGTTGTTGAAATATGTTATTTGCCTTTTATATCAAGCTAACCACTGCACCTGCTTAGCATTTCTCATGTAAACACCCTGTATCTCATGAAAATCATAGGCCGTTCCCCCCAAAATGAGTTACTGTGCCCCCCTTTTCCATCCTCTCCCCTCTTTGCTGAACGGGATTGATTTCGAAAGTGAAACTAAAACCGGAAAAACGCTTTCGCGAGCGTCAGCAACTGCACGCAATTACAGATTGCATGCTTCCCACCCGAATCACCCCCTCCTGCTCAACGTGATTTGTGCCTTTGTGTTTATACCAGCCACCTCGCTGCAAGTTCCTGAAGCGCCCTAGAAGCGGCTCTGCATCACTAAAGTTAGGCTCCTAGTCTATTTTTGATGGATAATAATAATCATCATCTTGCTATCGTCAAAGGCATCAGCAACAGGCGATATCTCTGACTATCATCGATACAAGATACTATCGTCTATCGGCACAACCCTAGTTAATATGAATGTATCTCTGAGAGGAAGTGACCATCTTCAGAAATGTTTCAATGACATTTTTTCCTCTTACCTCAATATAAAGCATATTAAAGGAACACTCCACTTTTTTTGAAAATAGGCTCATTGTCCATCTCCCCTAGAGTTAAACAGCTGAGTTTTACAGTTTTCGAATCCATTCAGCCAGTCTCCGGGGTCTGGCGGTAACACTTTTAGCATAGCTTAGCATAGATTATTGAATCTGATTAGACTGATAGCATCTCGCTGAAAAATGATATTTTTTATATTTAAAACTTGACTCTTCTGTAGTTACATCGTGTACTAAGACTGATGGAAAATGAAAAGTGATTTTCTAGGCTGCTAGGAACTATACTCTCATTTCGGCGTAATAATCAAGGAACTTTGCTGCCGTACCATGGGTGCAGCAGGCGCAATGATACTACGCAGCGCCTGAAAGTGACCGGCACTAAGTTTGTGTAGATGCAGAGTTGCAGACGGCTGCGTAATATCATTGCGCCTGCACCTATGGTACGGCAGCAAAGATCCTTGATTATTACGCCGAAATGAGAGTATAGTTCTTAGCCATATCGACCTAGAAAATCTCAACTTTTCATTTTTCGTCTGTCTTTGTACACGATGTAACTACAGAAGAGTCAAGTTTTAAATAGGAAACATATTGAAACTCTTTGGTCATTTTTGAGCGAGATGCTAACAGTCTAATCAGATTCAATGATCTATGCTAAGCTATGCTAAAAGTGCTACCGCCAGACCCGGAGAACGACTGAATGGATTTGAAAACGGTAAAACTCAACTGTTTAACTCTAGGGGAGTTGGAAAATGAGCCTATTTTCAAAAAAAGTGGAGTGTTCCTTTAAAGCAGTGTTTAAGCACAGTGCTGCTTTATTACAGCCATAACCAAGCTAACTCTATATCGCTGCTGTTCCATAAGTGCCACCTACTGTCAAAGAAAAAATTACATTTTCATTCAGACTGTCTGCTTTTTTTGTTTTGTGCAGGTGTCTTATGTAGCATAATTTTTACAAATATAAAGTCAGACTATTCTGTTTTGCTTTAAATCTTGAAATTCAAATTCAAATCAAAAACAACTGCTCATGGTGCATGTATGCAGGACTACTGTCTGTTCAAAACAACTGAAAAAATACATTTCCTGTTGTACTAAACTCTGTAACTCCAAAACCGAGGTACATACTGAACTATGATTTCTGTGTAGTGTAGCTACACCCCTAGTAGCTAATACTGCCCGACAAAATCACGTCGGAGGAGATGACAGACAAAGCAGGACACTGTATTTGAAAAAAGTTTGCTCGTCAGTGTGGAAGTTTTTTAGATTCTGTCTGCACGAAGTGCCTATTAACAGTATAGTCTTTTTGTACGCCTTTGTACAGTAATGGTTATAAACTCACTCTGTCTCCATACACTTCTACTTTAAATATTTGAAAATTTCTATACCCTGTAGATATCACAATAATATTGTTATCATAATTTATTTTGGCAAGGAAAATCGTGCAGCAAAAAACTGACACCATGACACCCCTACTTGAAATATCTGGTTTAATTTTTTGCATTCACATTGGCTTTTTGTGCGTGTCGTTGACTAAAATTAGATGCTATTGTATTACGAGTAAAACTGACTATAATTACCAGGGCTGTCAAACGATTAATCGCGATTAATCGCATACAAAATAAAAGTTTGAGTTTGCCTAATATATGTGTGTGTGTACTGTGTGTTATTATTATGTATATATTAATGCAAATACATTCATGTATATATATAAATAATATTTACAAGTATATGTATTTATTATAATTGTTATGTTTTCTATTATATATAAATAAAATATTTTGTACATAAATAACATATTTCTCTTAAATTGATACATTAATTTGTGTGTATTTATATATACATAATAATTACACACACATTTATTAGGCAAACTCAAACTTTTATTTTGTATGTGATTAATCGTGATTAATCGTTTGACAGCCCTAATAATTACTATAATTAATAAATATGACAATGAAATACTGACTAAATTCACAGGATATTTTCATCAAAAGACAAAAACCTGTCACAAACCACTACAACTACCACAAAGATGTGAGTTTACATGCTTTACGAATTGATAACTGTTGTAGTCCTAATACAGAGGCTTCAGTATTCACAATTGCGGTGCGGCCATGTATAATTTATGTTGTAGAACAAAACATTAAAGTCTCTTCAAGTAACCTGAACCACAGACCTTATTTTACTCACAAATCGAAGACTGCTATTCTAAAACCCCTTTAGGAAATTCCCAAGGGAAGCCATGGTGAATTAGTCTTCCGGGTTGGTCTACAAATTGATTTCATGACTGAACAGTTCTATAGCACTGAATTTTGCAAATAGTGTGCAATCAATAATGAGCCTAATTTACATAGAAATGAGGCATGTTTGTGCTCAAAATAATGACAATGACTTTATTTAAATATGGCGCAACTCTATACCAATGCATTTACCACCTAGTTAAACTGGATTGTGGGTGATTAACGAATAAGACCATTTTTTGTGCCAAAAACACTGTGCACAACACTGGCACAAATGTTAAATGAATTCACTCATTGGCCTTGCTCTGTTCTGGTCATGGAGACAGCGCTAATGATTTGGAGTTATTCTCTAATGACAGTCTGATAATGATTGGATATGGCAAATATGATGAAGCACCACACGTGTCTCCACTCGCAGGAAAAAAAACGGTGCAGCCAGTGCTTGTCCATACTCAAATCACAAATGAAGATCTTCCAGTGAACTTCAAACAGATTATCCGAACAATCCTGCAGGAATCAGGGAGCCATAAGTAAAATTACTACACCCGAGGCACAAGAAATGTCAAAGTATAACCCTATTACAAGCCAAGCAGAGCACCTCAACAGGATTACACCAAATCATCACGTTTTTCAAACTTTCCCAGCAATATCTTCTAAAGCTCCCAAATCACAAATCACTAAATTATCTGCAGTTCATCTTCGTGACATCCTGAGCAACCTTACAGAGTATTACAACATTTTATCACAGCTGCAACTGCAGTGGCAATGCAGATGCAGGAAAAAAAAAATGAAATATTCACCTCACCCTGAAAAAATTGTGGTAGCACTACTCATATATTTAGATTTCCATTAGTGTGCTTTTGAAATGGCATGTTAGCAGGATAAAAAGCCAACCTGAGTCTGAGCTGTACATGTAGACGAACTTGGTCCACTTGTAGTGCTCGACGAGGGCGATCAGAGCATCCTGGAGCTCAGGTCTCAGCTGAATCACAAACTGGTTGTTGGTATCGATGGGAAAGCTGGGCGTGACGAAGCACACGTGCAGAGCGCCACAGAACGACATCAGCATGTTCATGGTCTTCCTGTCATACAGGCCGATGATGGCGTAGACTCCTTTGGAGAACTGGGAACAAACTGGGAAGAGCACGGGAGAAGAAATGTAAGATTAATGCAACGAACATTAGATTTGCATTATAAAATCAGGGTTCCCACACCTTGGTTAACTTTAAATTTAAGGACCTTTCAAGGACTTTCCAAATCCAGTTCCCTCAAATTCAAGGACTTAATGTGGGAACACATTTCAAGTGAGAGCAAGGTTACATCGTGTTAACTTGTAAGATACATTGTTACAGTTTTCATGTGTCAAACATAACTATGCAAAAAAGCTTGTTTTTTTTTTCATTTATTTTTGGCCATATGACAGAGATCTGATATTCTATTTGTCGTATTTCTATTTTGCATAAAACTGAAGAATGTTTGGCTCTGCACCTGGCCAAGTGATGGTCCTTTGGATCTCTGGCAAGCCATTCTTTGTAATCTTAATTACCATAATTAAAAAGCCCCCAAAGTAGTGCAATGACCATATCAAAATATTCAATTTCCATACCTAAAATTGTATATTTTACAGTCACCCTTAGTGCAGATTGATCATAAACACAGCTAAAAGGCTTCCTACCAGTGGCCACTGCAAAACTTAACATCTTGCAAAATTTCATCACAGGTAGAATGCAAAATGTTTCAATATAAGCATTTCAGTCAAATGTAAGTTATGCAATATTTCAAACATTTAACCCACGAGAGAAAATCAGAACTTCGCAACAGTTTAAAATCAGCCCAATTCCACGCAAAAAAATGCAGATTTGGCAACCTTGAATCCAACACAGGCTGCAGGAATCAGATTTAACTGATCATGTGTCAAGACAAGAGTAAGGAGAGATGACTGACAAATCATGCTGGAGGATTTGCTGCTCAGCAGATAATGTGCTCAAATCTGAGCTTGTAAGACGTGCTCCCTTTATACAGTGCGCGTGATTGCGAAATTGAAAGTGAAAGTGAATAGCTGCTCATTCAAAAGAGATTTAAATACTTTGCATACGATTGCGGCTCCCTGATGCGTGAAAATTATATGCAGTATTAGAATGACTGTGTGAGCAGGCGGTATTGGTAATGAAGCGGAATTAATAAAACAGTCCCGCGAAGGGCTTTAATACAAAAACGCACACAATGAATGGCGATTGTAGAAAGCAAAAGCCAAATCCCGGACATTTTGGGCGATTTAGAAACCCCAGCCGGACGCATTTTTTCAGGTCCAAAAAGAGGACATGTCCGGGGGAAAGATTGCGTATGGTCACCCTAACTAACGTAAATCAAGCAAGCTGGTATGCATAGGCCACAAAGCGTTGGCGAAATAACACATTAGCGGACTAGAGGGAATAATATGGAATTTTTTCCAGAAAACTTCTTGCACAAAATAAATTCATGCACTTTCAAGGACCTTTATCTATGTATGTTTATTTTCAAAAACTTTCCAGGGCCATGAAATTTTTTTTTTTCAGATTCACAAACTTTCAAGGATTTCAAGGACCCGTGGGAACCCTGTAAAATACACTTAATTTCTGCCGATATTGTCGACTTGATTGCACAGATACAATCTGAACTGAAATGAGCTGGACGAAGATATCACTGAAAGCTGCTTTGACACAATCTGTATTGTATAAAGTGCTATATAAATAAAGGTGGCTTGATTTGACTTGATAAAATACAAGTTGCTAATAAATAAAAGAAAATAGGGCTGTCAAACGATTAATCGCGATTAATCGCATACAAAGTTTTAATATATGTGTGTGTACTATGTGTAATTATTATGTATATATAAATACACACATATTGATGTATGTATTCAAGAGAAATATGTTATGTACAAAATATTTGTATTTATATATAATATAAATTCTATAAAAATTATAATAAATACATATACTTGTAAATATTTCTTAAATATATACATGAATGTGCTTGTATTTATATGTGCATAATAATTACACATAGTACACACACATATATTAGGCAAACTCAAACTTTTATTTTGTATGTATTAATCACGATTAATCATTTGCCAGCCCTAAAAAATATATAATATTTTTTCCTTTTATCTTGTAGCTGGGGCTTTTTAACTGGGGTCCATGTAAAATATGGTTTTACAAAAGATTTACAATAAAAGGGGTAACACTTTAGATTAGGGAACACATATTCACTATTAACACTAAGAGTTTACCCTCAATAAACTCCTAATGTGCAGCTTATTAATAGTAAGGTTAAGTTTAGGTACTGGGGTATAGAATATGCTCTAAAAATACTAATAATAGTATTGCCAATATGCTAGTAATATGCATGCAAATAAGCTATTAGTTAATAGTGAGAACTGGTCCATAAAAGAAAGTGTTACCAAAAAACTAAAAAATAAAAAGGATTTTCAAACTGTTTTTAGGCATGTCAAAGTTAATGTGGTAATTTAAGATATTTATCTAATAATTTATTTAATAAATAACTTATTTAATAATTTTTTGAAACAATATTTGTTGTAATAAGCAATATGCAATGTATTTAGGTTTATATATACTGGGTAAATCAAATACAAAGATAAAAGGTAACACACATGTAAATATTTTCCAGATCATGTATTAATAACTTGCTCTGGCCTTTTACAGTAACAACATAAAATGTATTTTTGTTTTTTAACTTTAAAAAATGCATAATATTTTTCGGTAACACTTTACAATAAGGTTTATTAGTTAACATTAGTTAACTACATTTGTTAACGTACTAAGAATGAACTATAGTTCTACACCATACGGGTATATTAATCTTAGTTTATGTTAATTTCATCATTTCTTAATGCATTATTAAAAGTAACATGAACACTGTGCACTGTGAACTAACATGAACAAACAATGAATGGCTGTGTTTTTATTGACTAACATTAACAAAGATACTAAATGTAATAAATGTATTGTTCATTGTTCATTCATGCTAGTTAATACATTAACTAATGTTAACAAATGACACGTTGTAAAGTGTTAACGTTTTTTTAAATGTTTTTAGGCTTGTCAAATTTAATGTGGTAATTTAAAATATTTATATTTAATATTAAACATTTTTTGGAACAATACTTGTTTTGATAAGTAATACGCAATATATTTATGTTTATATTTACTGGGTAAATCAAATACAAAGAAAAAAGCTAACACTTTACAATAGTGTCATTTGTTAACATTCGTTAATGTATTAACTAGCATGAATGAACAATGAACAATAAATTTAATACAATATTTAGTAATCTTTGTTAATGTTAGTTAATAAAAAGACGGTTGTTCATTGTTTGTTCATGTTAGTTCACAGTGCATTAACTAATGTTAACAAACACAACTTATTTTAATAATGCATTAGTAAATGCTGAAGTTAACATTAACTAAGATTAAAAAAAAATGCTGTAAAAGTATTGTTCATTCTCAGTTCATGTTAACTAATATAGTTAACTAATGTTAACTAATGAACCTTATTGTAAGTGTTATTGAAAAAAAAAAATTAATTACGAATGTAAATAATTTCCAGATCAAAATTTAATAACTTAATCTGGCTTTACAGTCACAACATAAAATGTTTGTCCCCCCCCCCCCCCCCGGTGTAGGGATGCACCGAAATTTCGGCCGCTGAAAATTATCATCCAGAAAAGGCATTTTTAGTTTTTGGAATGAAGAAAAAAACAGGCGAAAATATGAGCCGAAAATCCACTCTATGAATGTGCTCATGCTCACCAGAAAAGCAAAGTCTGCTCAAATAATGCGGCAACAGAAAATGTCTATGTCCTTTTTGCAGTAGCGCTACTATGTTGTAACATGGCAACGCTTCTAAAATGACGCAACCCTCTTGTGATGCTATGCCCTGCTCACATGTATACAAATAATAACAAATAATTATTACAAAGCACTTTCCGTTTTGGTTTTATTTTTTCAGCCAAGTGCATCCATAGTTTGCAATTTCCGTTTTGGCTCAGAATTTTTATTTTGGTACATCCCTAGTTTAATCTCTATTGTAAGTCTTTAAAATAATAATATGTACTTGGAAAAAAAAAAAAAAAAAACAATAAAAGATTTAGATGTTTAGCAAGCTCCTTCACAAAAAGAATGGTCATATTTAGGATGCTTGGCATCTAAACTTCTGAAAACCGCTGGGGAAAAAAAAAGCAAAAGGTTCTTATTTTAAGGATGTTTCTGTATTTTTACAGGAAAAAAAATGACAAGAACAACACAACAATAATGAATATAACAGTATTTTTTTGCAGTGTTGAAGCAACTACAACATCCTGAATAAAACATCAGCTCACCACCAATATAAAACTTGTGAAATACTCATTAGCACTTTACTGTACTTCTAACATTTTCAATCAATACCCAGGAATGACAGAAGAAGGCAAGTGCTGGGTAGTCAATATGTTATCTAAAATTCTGTCATGATCACCCCCGAAGCACTTCCTCCTGAAAAACAAGACCTCAATATGTCTTGCCCTGCATTCTTCTTTGTAATTACAGTGACAGTGAAACCTCCACCCACCAATCATCTCTGCTCCAGCCCCCTCACAGCCAGCTAAAACCTCATGTGCTTAAGAAGCACATGGCAATTGATTTTCATTGCAGTACTCCAGAAGGGGGCCTGTTTCATGTATTGTGTCAAATCTGGATCTTCTCAAACAGAAAAGCTCCAAACACCCTAGAAACACTGAGTTTGCTAGATTTTCACCTGAGCTCCAAACGGTATCCTACTTCGTTCCTATTACTTTTATTCTGTAATCATATAAATGTCCCTCTGGGACATTTCACCGTCTTTCACGTTGCATACATTAATAGTAATACAGGCTTTTTTACATGTAATTTTGGCACATTTGTAATAAAACACTATATGAGAGCCTCGTTTACAATAAATTTCAATCTCAGCGGCTAAAATTCCAAAGTGTTTTCAAGCTAAGACCTTCCATTCGTTCCAGCTAATGTATAATTCCAAGGGAGGTTCGTAGCATTTGCATTCAGACATGTTGGTTCCCTGGGGCTTTGAGCATGTGAATGAGGGATGTGCCACAGTTGTGACATACTTCAGCTCCAAATCTTCCTTTCAGGCGAGCAAACTTTCAAACCAGCCTCAGAAAACAACTCCAATAGCAGATAGCTTTCTCTGCTTCTCTTCTACTACAGTCGGCACTATTTAAGCCTCATTCCTCCTAATAATCACCCCCACAGCACTGATAGTGAGGATTGACAAATGTACTGTCGCTCGTAGATGTTTATCTTTTAAAACGGGCGATAAAGAGTCGATGCAAGGCTACACAATGCATTTATCTCAATCATTTGCAAAGATAACGCAAGATTTCTGCATGCACATCTTCTCTATCAGCATTCTTCATGCCTACCGCAGATAAAAAAGAAGGAGGGAAATGGGAAATAATTTTTATGCAGTGCAGTTGGAAGGAGTATCAGTGTTTGAATCGCTGTGTTGGGGTATAGAGAGCGTGTGTATGAATGTATAGTCGGGTTGGGGAGGAGAAAACAAGTTTCCTGCCTGCGGTGATCTCCGTGATGCTCAAAGATGTTTGTGACAGGTGGGTCCAGCGTGAGTGATCTCGTCTGATCTTCAGTCACTGCAGTGAAGATGAGAGGATCTCCGCTGCATCAATCTGTTCTAGCAGCCTCTGTTCTCCTTGCCTTTGGTTATTGAGCAGCTGAGGTAAAAAGCGCGTTTGAACTGATGTGCGGTCCTGTGACATGCCGGAGAAACCAAAATGGTGACAGGAGGCATTTATGCCAGCCATGGTCAGTCAGAGATGTGGATTTGTACCGGTGATGTTTTGACTACGATGTGTTATACTGTAGACGTATAAAAGGATGGTTTTACCCACAAATTAACATTCTGTCATCAGTTGCTCGCCCTCATGTCATTCTGATCCTTTATTTTCTTGTATGAAACCCAAGAGTCTTTTCAGCCAGAACATCCAACCTTCTGTTTTCCTTAGAAAACAAGTAGATGGTTATTTTTACTGACAAGCTCCCAAAAGGACAAAAATAAAGCAGCATATAAGTGGTCCATATGACTCATGTACTATATTTCAAGTATGCTGAAGAAATACTATACACTTTAAAAGTGAAGAGCCCGATTTTGGTACAATCTGCTTAAAGGGGTCCTATTATGCTTTTTCACTTTTGAATTTTAGTCGGTGTGTGGTGTGTATTTTTGGGCATAAAAAAGATCTACAAAGTTACAAATGTCAAAGTCCACTCGAGAGGGAAATATTTCGTTTTTAGAGCCATAACACGCCACAGACGTGTGCCGTATAGGGGGTCAAACCACACGCTGAGGCGCATCACTTACAACGTGAGTGTTTTTTAAAATGCATGAGCTTGCACTAGACTAGGCTAGGCTAATCAGTGATGATGTTCTTTGTTAATGTTAATGTTCTTTGCAGGTTTTCTGTAGCTGCTTTTTGAATAATGTAAATGTAAGCATTATAATTAGTAACTTACAATGTTTTTATTCAATTGTTGTCATATTAAATACAAATTAAGTCACATTAAAAACATAAGGCTGCTTTTAGCCTTATGCTGGAGCTGGTTTCGGGCAATGAAACTAAGTATGTATATAATTAAATACATTAGCACGATAATATCATGTTTCGGCGACCTCGCAGGCTGATGATAGGACCCAACACTACTGTTGTGTCAACTATACCTTAATACATCCTTAACTATAATGAACCAGATCGAACTTGCTGCTTTGGCAAGGGGCTTGGCAGTACCGAAACACCGTCTAACCCGTTCGCCAATCACAACGCACTGGGCAATCACAGCACATTTCGCTTTTTGGAAGGCAGGCCTTCATCAAACCCAGAACTAATCGAACCTTTTGTGCCAGGCTGGGGAGAAAGGTATTGTAAATTATGTGAAAAATAATGCGTTTTTCGAACCACCAAGCATGAGAGCATGTTCTACTACATCTCCAAAATAAAATCAAGACTTTGTAAAAGAGCATAATAAGACCCCTTTAACCTGTGGTGTTGTGGGGATTTGTAAACAACAATGCCGAGATGCAAGATTGATTCATTTCATCTCATGTAGTGTCACTGCGTGTCTTTAGCAAAACCTGACAGTACATTTTTAACACCAAAAGACCTTTTGCGCAAGCACAAACTGTTAGTAAAACTGGCCCCATATGTCCAGGATGGCGTTTTTGAAGTATGACTATGACTATTGTGCATCTAATATAATACAATATGGTAAATGTGCCATCATAATTATAAAAAAAAAAAAATCACAAATTTTGTGCACATTTTTGGAAATTACCACCACAAAATCAGACATTTTGATCACAAAAAAAAAAAAAAAAAAAAAAAAAATCACAAAAAAAAAATAAATAAATAAATAAAATCCTGCAGTGACTAGGCAATCCATTAAAACAGTAATATTGTGAAATATTGTTACAATTTACATATTAAAATATTGTTTATTCCTGTGATGGCAAAGGTGCAATAAATGTATTACCTTTTTTCAGAATTCTTTGATATATAGAAAAATAACAGCATGTATTTAAAATAGAAATATGCTGATTTAGCGCTTACACATTTCCTATTATTTGTATCAATTTTACAAATAGTTGTAATAGATCATTTAAAATAGAAATATTTTTGTCACTTTTTGATCAATTTAATGCATTATTGCTGAATAAAAGTGTAAATTTACCGAGTGTAAAAGTGTAAAAATACTGACCCCCAACTTTTGAACAATAGTATGGAAAGTACTGGACTACTTTTATGGTGCTGTTTTTGTTCTTGGAAATGTAAATCACTACTAGGGCTGTGAGATTAATCAAAATCTTTATTCAATTTAATTCACGTTTATTTCTATACCACTTTTAATGATACACACTGCTGCAAAGCATCTTCACGGAAAACAAATGAATGTAATAAAATCACAATGTTAGTGATTGCTAAACTGCAGAAAGCACAATTTCTCCACCACCCTCCTCATGGTGCATGTCGACTGGCGCAGAGCAAGCGAGCATTTGCATTTCATCCCTATGGGAGTTGAGCTTCACGCTTGTGTGGAAAACGTGTTGATAACGGCCAAAAGTTCAGAGATCCTTAAAGGAACACTCCACTTTTTTTGCTAATAGCTTAGCATAGATCATTGAATCAGATTAGACCGTTAGCATCTCGCTCGATGTTAGATATTAGACCGTTAGCATCAATGATCTATGCTAAGCTATTAGCAAAAAAAGTGGAGTGTTCCTTTAACTTTATGCAGATATCAAGCGAAAACCACCAAGCAGCCAGTCTATGTGAGAAGCAGTTAAGACGTCTGTCATGAGTTTTTAAATATGCTGATTGTGCTTGCATTTCTGCTGCATTAAGTGCTTAAAGGTTTAGTTGACCCAAAAATGAAAATTCTGTCATTAATTACTCACCCTCATGTCGTCCCAAACCCATAAAAACTTAGTTCATCTTTGGAACAAAAATTAAGATATTTTTTATGAAATTAGAAAGCTTTCTGACCCTGCATAGAAAGCAATGTAACGAAAATATTTCATAATCAGAAAGCTCTCTGATTTCATTTAAAAAAAAATTGTAATTTGTGCTCTGAAGATGAACGAAGGTCATACAGGGTTGGAACAACATGAAGGTGACTAATTAATGACAAAATTTTAATTTTTCCTTTAAATCACATTGTTTACGCACTGGGCGCATTAAAGCTGTTACATATTACAGCTTGGACATGCATTTCATTGGCTGGCCTTGTTTAAATGTCAAATAACCTTTGTGTCTCTGTTCTTGTATCTGCTGAGTTTCAAAATTTCAGTCTAGGATGTTTTTTATTGTTTAGTGTTTACCCATATTAGTATTGTTTTGTCTGTTCGAGAGGCATGTTGATGCAGCTTTCTGATGAAGCTATAATTGTTTTTTAATTAGTTTACTGAAATGCATTCACAAATGTAAGAAGTGTAAGGAAATACTGTTGTACAATCATGACTCGAAATCATATTATTGAACAATATCACACAGCCCTAATCACTACCCACTTTTGTTGTATGGAAAACAGAAGCTCGTTCATTCTGCTTAAGATTTCATTGCATGCTTCATGACGAAAATATGAAGAGTTCAGATGCAAAAGCCTCTAAATCCATCTGACATATTTCTTTAAAATTAGCATTTCTTTCTGGCTACTTTGTATAGGTTTCTATGTAAGTACTGGTACTTCTGATTGGGTTGAGGCTGGAATTTAGGGAGTTAAGTAAAAGTATTTGATTGACGTATACTATGTGTCAGGAGCATTCACTCAGTATCATTATCTCATTTTTGACCAAGATGGCTTTTTAGCTGGTTTTGCATCTGAACTCTTCATATTACAATAGGGTTGAAATGGGAATGAGTTAAAGGAGAAGTCCACTTCCAGAACAAAAAATTACAGATAATGTACTCACACCCTTGTCATCCAAGATGTTCATGTCTTTCTTTCTTCAGCTGTAAAGAAATTATGTTTTTTGAGCATTTTTCTCCATATAATGGACTGCTATGGTGCCCTGATTTTGAACTTCCAAAATGCAGTTTAAATGCGGCTTCAAACGATCCCAAATGTGGTTGTAAACTATCCCAACCGAGGAAGAAGGGTCTTATCTAGCGAAACGATCGGTTATTTTCATTTAAAAAATACAATTTAAATACTTTTTAATCTCAAACGCTCGTCTTGTCTTGCTCTGTCTGAACTCTATGTATTCTGACTCAAGACAGTTAGGGAATGTCGAAAAACTCCCTTTTTTCTCCCTCAACTTCAAAAATAATTTCAAAATCATCCTACATCGCTGCAGAAGTACCGATCCAGTCTTTGCAAAGGAAACATGCAAAGAAGATCAAACACCCTTAACAAAAAAGGTAAAACAGCGATATAGGACGATTTTGAAGTTGAGGGAGAACATGAGATGGGAGTTTTTCGACATACCCTAACTGTCATGAACCGGAAAAAAAACTGTTCAGGCAGGACAAGACAAGACAAGCATTTGACATTAAAAAGTCGCTGGCTCGGCTGAAGCCACATTTAAACTGCATTTTGGAAGTTATCAGTCCATATCAGTCCATTATATGGAGAAAAATCCTGAAATGTTTCCCTCAAAAAACATAATTTCTTTATGGCTGAAGAAAGAAAGACATGAACATCTTGGATGAGAAGGGGTGAGTATACTATCTGTCAATTTTTGTTCTGGAAGTGGACTTCTCCTTTAATGTCAAAATTAAAATTTTTGATAGAACTGTTCCTTACAAAATAATAAAAAGGTGGCAGCTCATCACCAAATCCTGTAGCATTAGGGCCCGGCGTTTTACTCAGAGAGAAAATACCTAGATCATTTCAGAGATTACAGCCAAGCGGGCTCTTTTTGTCACCTAACAGAATCAGATTTTGTCCCTAGTGTCCTCTAAGCGGCTTGTAGCCTCAGTCTTTGCAAGATGATATATCTGATAAGGTACATTTTTATCACTGTATCATTCCAGCCCAGTGAAGGTCGGGGAGCATGTAGCCCCACAGGCACATATCCTGAAATCACCACAGCTAACCTCAACCCGCCTGTGCCATTCTGTCTGAACTGCGTCCAGTTCCTAACGGCTAATGATGCTAATGACATACCCGTCATCTGTAATCAACAACGAAGCATCCAAAGTTTACTGGTGTCAAAAAAGCCATCCATATTTCACAATGCTTCATTTTAAATGCTGGAAGTTCTGGCTAATGGCTTTGCAGATGAAGCTAATGTTGCTATGTGAGCTATCCTTGGCAGTCTTCTGTGGATATTCAGGCTAGCTATCACATCAAGGCACTCGCTGTCTTTAAAGTCTTCCATCACTTGTACATAAAGCTTCGAATTAAGGCAACCACACAGGTAAAAGCTCTTCAGCGGTCTATGTGAGTTCCACAGGGAAGACACACAAAACAGTGTTTGTTCCTGAACTCGCTCTGACGTGAGCTTCAATGGGTCTCTTTGGAGCCCGCCTGATTGACATGCTGTGGACATTTGGCCCGACTGCATGTCAACGTGATGAAAGGACTGATACGTGCTGAAAGGAGGACCACGGGGCCGAATGGGACTAATGCCAAGAACAGACTGTCATAAAGGCTTGCGATATGGCAAAAGCAGAAACGGATTCTTAAAATAATTCATGTATGGGAGAAAATGAATCTGTCCTATTCACAATAGACAAAAGCCTGTTTGCCATGTTTAAAATGAAGCGATGATGGGGCTTTATTCAACTAGAAAGGCATGAGGAGAAACACTCATCGCCATCATGACAGACACTGACTGGTTATTTTAGCTGTCACCGGGAGGTCGACATACTGCATGTAGCTCACTATTCATCAGTGCAACTGACAACTACAACTTCAACATTAAATCAAAGGTGCATGCAATTCTTCAACATTAATATTGTATAGCCATTTTTATGTAGGCTGATATTGTGTTTGAAAACATCTAAGGGCCAATTCTGATAAACTGTTTACTGTCAAATACTGTGATGCATTTCAAATGAAGGCTGAAATGCAGCATTCAAACAACATTGATAGTTGAAAATGACATTTTTGTCATCATTTACTCACCCTCATCCTCAAACCTGTGACTTTCGTCTACTGAACACAAACTTTTTGGGGGAACATTTCAACTGTAAAATGACTTTAACTGTATGATTTATCTTAATTTTTTTAATGTATCTATTATCCTTATTTTTTAACATGGAGGTCATTTTCTGTGAACGTGCAAGACTTCCGATTCATCAAACCACTGTTTCTATAATTAAGATTAAAATAATATGGTAAGACACACAAATTTGCAGAATCAATCAACACTCCATTCTAGGACTGTCACAAATGATTATTTTGCTAGTCTAGTAATCAGTCTAGAAAAAATTCTGACGATTAATCGAGTAATTGGATAGTTTTTGGGGTAATAAAAATAGACCTACACTACCAGTCGAAAGTTTTTGAACAGTAAGATTTTTAATGTTTTTGAATTTTTTTAAAATTTTTTTTAAAGTCTCTTCTGCTCACCAAGCCTGCATTTATTTGATCCAAAGTACAGTAAAAAATAGTAACATTTTGTAATATTTTTACTATTTAAAATAACTTTTTTAATATTTGAATATATTTAAAAATGCAATTTATTCCAGTAATTTCAAAGCTGAATTTTTAGCATCATTACTCCAGTCACTTGATCTTTCAGAATCATTCTAATATTCTGATTTGCTGCTCAAATCTATTTTTATTATTATTATTATTATGTTGAAAACAATTTTTCAGGTTTCTTTGATGAATATAAAGTTCAGAAAAACAGCATTTATCTGAAATAGAAATCTTTTGTAACATTATAAATGATTCTGAAAATGTAGCTTTGATCACAGGAATAAATTACATTTTAAAATATATTCAAATAGAACACTGTTACTTCAAATAGTAAAAATATTTCACATTATTACTGCTTTTGCTGTATTTTAGATCAAATAAATGTAGGCTTGCTATATATAATAGCAATAAGGCAACAATTGGTTCAAATAAAAATTGGCCTATTAAAAGCAAGTAATAGTATGGTTTTATTGAACAATCCCTTTAAAATTCATAACGTAATAAAACAATATAATCATAACTTTTGTAAATTATCTATTATATCACATCCCTGCAGAGGGCTCCAATGGCCAGACGATTGTTTTTACACTTTACAGCACAATCTAATCCTTGTTAAATTAAAATGTCTACTTAATCTTTAATATTTGGCCACTTCTTTAGGATAGAAATAATACTTGAATAATGATTCTTGAATAATGTGGACATCAAAACTCAAGAACGAGGGTTTAAATTTTTGAAGACTCGAACAGTCAGCATATTTAGAGATGTGTTGGCGTGGGATTATAAATGATTTACCTTACAAATCTGATAGAATGGTGTACATTGTTCCTACTGTTGAATGTTATAAGCAACTCAGAATCCCAGCATATGCAAAGACAGAGTTTGAGATGGTCATGTAAATGATAACTGTTTGTGCGGAGCAGCATTTACTGTGAACAGCGCCACTCTGAGACACAAGTAACACTAATGCATATAAATTAAGCACAAATTAAACCCGCAGTGCATATATTTATTTAACTGAATCGCAGCCTTTGTGAATTCACAATAGTGCTATGATTTATTATGATTTTTAATGGTTTAAATATTTCGTGCAGCCTTAGAAAACGGTCTAATTAATGCTTTTCATGGATTCTCATCCATGGAATATTCTACTTCCGGTATTTTGCCTGTTAATCAACATGGACAAAATCCAACAGAGATTTTTTTTTTTTTTTAGATCAAGTACTCAAATTTAATTGAGGAATCCTGACAGCCCTACTCCATTCCTCTCCATATAACACTGTACAGTGCTTTGCCATGTCAGCTGAGGCCCTTAATTAGCAGAGCAAGTTAAACTCTTTCCAGAAAAACACCTGTCCAACTCCAACTAACTATTGTCAGTTCCCTCCTACATAAGTGAATTTTCACTATAACTCCCTTTGTGGCTCTTCTCCCACATGCATACATCAAAACCCCTGAAAATAATCACTTTGGCTATGATGCAATGAATAATAGATTAAATGAATCTATTTGAGTCGTGCTAAACGGTTACTGTAGCTCTTCAGAGTCAAGGCAACTTCAGCAACCAGTTCAGGCACATATCTAAGAAAATAAGAGTCTGTACTGCTGCGTGTGCCATTTCTGCCATTCTTGTCATCTATTTATTATAAATATGATAACAGATAATGATTTACAGTAATGGGAACATGTCTAAATGCCTTATTCAAAAAATATAAAGCTTTTACATGTGTTACAAAGAAATACTTTTTTCATGAGTATAAGATGACAAAGGCTGTTTGTTTTCTTTGCTCTTTTCAGATTTTCTGATGTTACAGAAAGTAAGAAATGCTGTAACATATGAAGTGAACATCCTGGTTTGCAGCATTAAATACAAGAGCATATGTTCAGAAACGCATCTGACAACATTGCAGTTGTAGTATAGACACTGCTCTGCCTTGATGTAATCCCAGACAACAAGGACGACCTATACTTCTGTCAATCAGCAACTGCACTAAAACAATGGTTCTCAGCCCTTTTTCTGAAAATTGTTGTGGGTGTAAAATAAAGGGGGCTACAGGAGCAGGGTTGAGAGCCACTGCATTAAAACAAGAGTTGGTTAGAGCAGCTTTAAAGGAAACCGACCATCTGAACCCCCTCAAAATCCAATCACAAGTGACTCACAGGAGACTCATCTGAGATGCATTTTAATACCAAGTGTAAACTGTTTTCAGTCTCAGCTGACCACTTATGATCGCATCACTCAAGATGGAAGTTAATACCTGGCGTAAAGAAAGCTTAAGACAGCATCATTGTGGAAATGAGCGTATAATAAACATGCTGTTTTTGTTGTATTTTAATAACCACAATAGATCTTTAATATCCTCAATGCCATGTTTTAAAGGAATATTTGACAAAAAAAAATTAAATTTGCTGAAAATGTACTCACCCTCACACTATTGAGGATGCAGATGAGTTTGTTTCTTCATCAGAAACAACATATTTGGATTATTTTGGCATGACATCACTTGCTCACCAATGGATCCTCTACAGTGAATGGGTGCTGTCAAAATGTGCAATGGCATTTTAGTGCCACATTAAAAAATAAAAAATTTAAGATTACGAGATTTAAGTCGTAATATTTTGAGAATAAAGTTGGAATTAAAAGAATAAAGTCAAAATATTTTGAAAATAAAGTAAAAATTATGAGAATAAAAGTCAACATTTTTCTAGAATACAGTCGAAATTACAAGAATAAAGTCGAAATGTTTCGAGAATAAAGTCAAAATTACGAGAATTGATTTGTAGCAATTTTGAGATTAAAGTTATAATATTTTGAGAGTATATTCTAGCCTACTACGTATTAAAATTGTCCAGATTGGAAGAACTGAGAGATATTCCAAAGTCTCTCAGTTTTATAACAAAATACAAAATATGTCTGTTAAAATCATGTGTTTTTAATGTGGCATAATTGCTGTATTCACCGTATTCGCCTCAGTTTAAGCGGCATGTGAATTAGTCATCTTTTCAATTACAATAATGAGACATTCGTTTCATTAAATTAGGCTATACTGTTTTTTTCATGCCTTCTGATGTTCCTTCACTTTTTATATCTTGCTATAAACTTGAAATAAACACATTTATAATTTATATTTTGTGATAAAATTGACATGCTGATCGAATTAATCAATTTGAAAGCTGAGCTGTGTTATATTAAAAGCAACAAAGCACAAAATTATTGCGATTATTGGGTGGCTGGAGTGCTACAAATAATAAATAGAAGACGTTAGATATTATGTCCAGTCATTTACTGTATTATACCATGAATAAAACAGCTTGTGAATAGTCACTTAACGTTGTATAGCTCAAAAAAGTATATAGAAGAATATAACTTATGTTAACGAGTTGGAGCCCACGTCAACCTTTAGAACGTTTTATTGTTGTTTTTAATTAAATGCATTTGAGGAATGAAAGGTTGGACGCCACAGACACAACACATTAAAGAGCTTTTAATTAAACACATCATTGTAAGACAGTGTGTTCGCTATATAAAACTAATTTTGAAAGCTGAGACTTGTTTTATTTTAAATGTACCAAAAGCACAAAGCTTATTGCTATTGGGGGGCTGGCACACTACAACTATCGAAGACATATTATTTCCTGTCCCCGCGAGCATGGCACATGGTATGATTTCTGCTAAGAAATGTTGATTGGGTGTGCGAGCTGATGTTAAGATAAAAAGTTGTTCCTGTTCAGTCTTGTTAATAAATATCATATTCTTAATATTAAGCTGTTTTTGCGAGTTCTTAAAATTGACTCTTCCTCATCCCAGTAAGATGATGCAGCTACTCGGACGCAACAATAGCTATTCAGATAAATACCAGTGGCCTGGCAACTTCTCCCGGTGCTCTCAATCCGGGCCATTTGCACACACATTTAGGCTATACTCTCAAAATATTATAACTTTAATTTCTACGATTTAAATTCTCAAAACATTTCAACTTTATTCTCGAAACATTTAAACTTTATTGTCGAAATATTTAGACTTTAGTCTCGTAATATTTCGACTTTATTCTCGTAATATCACGACTTTATTCTCAAAATATTACGACTTCAATCTTAGATTTTGTTTTTATGTGGCACTAAAATGCCATTGTCTCCAAACATCTGATAAAAACATCACAATAATCCACAAGTAATCCACACAACTCCATTCCATCAGTAAACGTCTTGTGTTTGTCTGAAGCAAATCCATCATTAAGGCAATATACCAATCCATAAACCATAACAAAGCTTTCTCTAGTTTTCTCTAGTTCTAGTTAAGTCCATCCCCTGTTTTTTTCTCACATCAAAATACACTGACATATTTGTTTAGAACTGTTTTGGACTGTTTTTGCTTGTAAATAGTGCTTGCTCTGTGTATATTTATCTCCTGAATCAGACTAAATGACTTTTTCACTGGAGTAAGCAATATTATGGATAGTGGAGAGAGGATATTTTAGCCTGAAGCAACGGTTTAGTTAAAAAAGTCTTAATGATGAATTTGTCTATTATGAACACACATTACAAATTCTCATTCTGACGGCACCCATTCACTGCAGAGAATCCACTGGTGAGCAAGTGATGTAAGCATAAAATTCACCTAATCTGTACAAAGAAGATACAAACTCAACTACATTTTAAATGGTCTGAGGGTAAATTTTCAACAACTTTTCATTTTTAGGTCAACTATTCCTTTAACCTAAATGCCATTGAGTAATCTGTTAATTATTGGATAATTAATTGGCCAATTAAAGTAAACAGACCCAGATGGGCTTAAAATTACTCTAATTATAACTTACTCTGTACTACTATATTGTTATTATAGCGGGTTGGTCATTTTAATCAAACTATACTCAAATCAACGCTTCGCTCATAACAAAAAAAAATCAAATTCGAAGACACAGTTCTCCTAAACATATCAATTAAGTAACAAAAACACTGATTTTCTTTTGTTATGTTTCTTCAAGCCCAATGCATTGTTCTCTAGTCCTGGTTTGTTTTTGCGGCAAAAGAGGAAAATGATCAAATTATAATCAAACTGAATTTTGTTGCACTTCCTGGCACACAAACTGCTAGTCCTCTCAGGTTTTGTTCTGGGAAGGTGTATGTAGCGATTAGAGGATAAGACAGCAGCCATGCACAATCGCCCTGATGAGCGAACTCTCTGCAGATGTAATTAGCTCCATATAATTACTTTCACACTTCCCTGTGACAAGAACATATGGACTCAGCCCTTACTTTATGTGTTAAACTTTCCTTTGAAAGCCTCCCTCTAACTAGACCTTCTCTGGTGTCACCCTATAAAAATGCCCTGAAGACTCCCCTAAAATGGAAAACATCACTCCAGCCCCAGTTTCTCTGCTCAGCCTCCAGTAAACAGCATTCTGTGCTTTGAGGCACTGAGACTCACTTAAGAGGGCACCACTGATGTACACATGAGAGAGGTTTGTCACACGCACTCATCTGGGAAAGACTATAGCACATATGAACTTGTCAGGATTATCAGTCTGCTGCGCTAGTGTTGAAATATCTCAAACATCTGAAATTTCTTTTCTCTATCAGAAGCTGTTTGCATGCTAAGCATTATACAGTGTTGCACGTCGCTGGCAGGGTTGAACACAAACATGGAAAGGTTGTCTGTGTCAATCCCAGACATCAAAGGGCAACATTTGTGACTGACAGCCAGCTGAGCTAGGAATGAGGATGTTTACTGTGTTTGGCTCATCTAAAAATGTATTAGCAATGTTTCATATTCTCAAGATAGAAATTATGCTGTCAAAACTGTAAAAAAAACATGTTAAATGTAACAACTGTGGTGCCAGAAATTTGCAGAAAAAAGATGTGCTTCAGGCAATGTTTCAACAACAGCAAAAAAAAAAAAAAAACTAAGTAGACTAAAATGATGCATTCAACAACACAAAATGCATATCCTTATGCATAACTATTTTAATAAATATTAAAATGTAATGTTAGGGATTTCTAGTGACTTCTAATTAGTTAGAGGCTAATATATTTTATTGTAAATGGTAAATGTATTGACTTGCTAAATATAATTTTGCTCCACAAATAAAATGGTATTTCATGCAGAAAATATAGCAAAATGACATGCACTGTCCTGTTAAACCTAATATGTGACCCTGGACCACAAAAAAACATAAGAGTTACTTAACATCCTTTTTGGCAAAAAAAGAAAAATGAATACTTTTGACCCATACAATGTGTTTTTGGCAATTGCTACAAATATACCCGTGCTACTTAATACTGGTTTTGTGGTCCAGGGTCACATATAATTTTCACTGTATATGGTAAAGTAACTTATAGTTAACCAGTTATTCTTTACTGAATTTTTAGATTTAACATTTTATATTGTATTTATTTCATGAAGGAAGCGTAATGAAAGCATACATCTATTTTGTAAACATGTAAAGGGCACATAGTCTTGAAATGAGTCAAATTAAACCACTGTAGCAAAAGAAGCATTTGGAAATGTGAAAACACACCACCGTCTTCTGTCAAAATCAACCTCAGGTACTCTAGGACATTTTGCCAGCTTTGCAGTTCCACCTGACATTTTGACGTGATTCTTGACAGTAATCCAGCTGGGTTTAAGACTGTGTAAGTGAAGGCACGTTTACAGCAACAAAATGTCTGAGATTCTCTTATACTTCGCTAAGCCTACACTGTTTCACTGGCATAAATCATCATGTGCAGAGTCGAACAGAAATTCAGCAAAGCAACAAGCGTGATGGAAACAGGTCGTGTGCGCACTGCAGAGGTTTGGTTTTGGGAAGAGTAACAGACCTCTGAGATACACATGAATACAGAACTTACAGGCGTATGTCATGGCAAAGCTGCTCCCCGTGTCCACCATGTCCACTTGTGGTACCAGTTTAGGAACATCATTGTGTTGAGAGAGCGCGAAACGGAACACGTCGTATTCATGGGAGTCGGTTGGGAACAAACCTCCTGTCGAGATGACAAGAAAGTCATTCAGGAACAATAACATGCACATGGAATATTTAACCCCAAATGGCTAACTGTACCTCATCCTGTGCGACGGAAACTTTAAATCACTGTCAGGACACGGTTATGAACAATAGCCGCTGAGCACTCACCTATGTTGATGTTACTTGGGAAACTTGAACATGAACACAACCCAAGCAAACCGGTTAAGAGTAAGACGAAGCTTTGCCACATATTTCCTTTTGCATTTGAGAAACTGACAAAAAGCCAAATGTCAAACATATATATCCCAGAGTCTTTGTCTCTTCACTCACACCGAGCCCATAGCGGTAACACAGAGCCAGCAGAACGCAGTGAATTCCAGTCAGTCCTGTTGATAATAGCGGTGAGTGACTGAGTAAGCGTGTCTCTGACAGCCCTACTTACAAATGAACACACTCTGTACTGTCAGCAGAAGAAAGAAAACGCGGATCTTGATCGCTTTCTTAACACCATCACTGCGCGCTCCTGGTAAGTCGTTACTCTACTCACAGTAGAAGAGCAAATGACTGGGTAAACTTGAAGCCGTGCGCAGACTGTACCATTTTATAACAGCTTGGTTTCTCCAGTTGTGTAGCTATGTAAGATTATTATACTCTAACCTACATAAAAAAAAAAATCTGTAAGAGCATTAAATGGAAGCCTTGAGTGTGATAAACAGTTAAGAGCTTATGAGCAACAGAAAATTAAGTGGAACAATTGGTGCAATCGATGTTATCCAACAAGAAAACAAACAGTGATTTAAACACCGCGTCCTTTTCTGTATATGGGTCAATGACAAATATAAATATCTGAAACAAAAGGTTTAAAAACGTACAAGTTCTAAAATACAAAAAGTAAAAGTACTAAAATACTTTAATTACACCTGAATTTACACAACATAATCAGTATTTTTTAACATATGTATTTCAATAGCACATCAAATAGGAATAAAATCTGACAAAATTAAATAATATTATGCATTTTAAGCCTAAATTATGCTAAATGTTTTTAAAATTTAGTTTAACTAACTGACATGCATTCTAGAGTAAACAAACAGGCGAATTTAATTGAAACATTTAAACAGGTCATGACATGAGAAACCAAATTTCTCTTGATCTTTTGACATAGAAGTGGTCTTTGTATGCCTATATTGCATCCTTCGGATGCAAAATCCACTTTTATATGTGTGTACATCCACTCTATAATGCTAAAAATCCCTATAAATCATCACCCCTTTCACAAATCAAGCCATTCTCAGATTCTTGGCCGCTTGACCATGGCCGCTCTCACGATTGTTGATTGACATGGCCGTTTCAGCATAGACCCGCCCTGAGTGAGTTGAATAAGCTGTAAACAGTCCGTCATTGTTTCGATGCCAGAGCAGGTGTAGACAAGAATGTCTTTGTTGTTGGATGTAATAATGAACATCAGTCGTCATTTACTTCCAACACTGAGCCACTGAAGATGCAATGGATTACTTTCATTTTTTTGAAGGGACTGCGTCTCCCGATTGACCTAAATGTGTGAATCATTTGTGATCCAGTTTAGGCTTCAGAAGAAATAAGTATAAGGGGTTAAGTATAAGGGGTAGTATAAGGGGTTTTTGATGAATCTTTGCAAATTGCCTTTCCCAATAATGTGCTAGTTAAAAAGTTTTGTGGCTAAATGCAGTTCAAATTTACAGTCTCTCTGTAGAGAATGCCTGGTGAGGAAGAGAGGGTAGAGGTGAGCAGAGCTCATTAGCATTTAAAGGGACATGCACCAAAACAGCTTGCTCTGAACAGAGCTGTTTTTGACAAGGTAAAATGGGTGTTGTTTTACACCCTACCATTGAGACATTTTATCCAAAGTACATTATAGACTTTTTATTAAGACCCTAAAGAATCATATCAACTTGTGGAAAATGGGCATCCGATGACCCCTTTAATACATCCTGCAAGTTTCATTACTTAAAACGTCCTCATCATTAATAAAAAAAAAAAGCATTTATGTAATAACCCTCAGAAAACAGCTTGTTTGGATCCAAGGTGTGAGGTGTCATCACCCGGGCTCAGTCGTTTGCATAAACACTGCCTCCAGAACAACACATCGAAAAATAGTCATCTTCTCAGCATAGGCCCTGCCCACTAGCATCCAGTCGATAACGGCTGACACTTGATTACGCTGAATGCAAGTGTTGTGTTGCGTCAAAAGCAAAAAAAAAAAAAAAAAAAAAAAAAAAGAGTGCAATTACTGTTGCTATCTTGTCTACACTACCGCTTTCTGATACACACTCTTAAAAATAAAGGTGCTTCAAAAGGTTCTTCAAGTGATGCCATAGAAAAACCATTTTTTGTTCCACAAAGAAACATTCTTTAAAGAACCATCTCTTTCTTACCTTTTTGTAATCTGAAGAACCTTCTTTCGCCACAAAGAACCTGGACAGGACAAATGGAGTGAAAGAATGTTCGCTTTGGCGCATTTAGTTTAAACAGCCCATTCACGTCTTTGTACAGATATCAGAAGGTTCCCAGCATAAGGAACGAGTGGATAGTTTATTTTTAATGTTATTCTGGATCATGTCAGAGGATTGTTTCGAGTATTTTGTTTTGTGAGGAACAGTGTAATGGAGAGTTCACAAAGAAACATTTAAAGTGGTATTAGATCTGACTGCAGCTGCATCACAAACTGTAAGTAAATTATTTCATAATGGATTGTCTGGAAATGACCGTTTTGTTTTGATCATGTTGTCAAAACACTCACATGCAATAGCGGGGCAGAGGTCATTGATACTGTTTCCTATGCAATTACGTTAGCAAATCATATAGTGGCCAATTACTGACAAGCCTTAAAGGACACGCCCCTTAAAACAGGTAGTTTTAGACAGAGGGTCAGAATGAGGGTTGAAAATCATTTTTCCACATATTTTTTTTTTGTTTTTGTTTGTTTTTTTGTGTAAAAAAACTTTATAAGTAACTTTATATTAAAATAATACAAAAATCCATGTCATGACTCCTTTAAAACACATACACACACAGACACACACACACATCATCGGTTAGGTCGTCTCAGTTGATCAGAATGATGCCACACATTTCCAATTTCTGTTTAAAATTAAGTAAAATGTCTAAATTCTACTCAGTACAACACTGTAAAAGAAGGCAGTTATTTTAAGGTTGCTACTCACTCTAAGCCAGTGCTTTGAATAATAACCCTGACCTAACATATCTGTTCATGAAACATATTTCCTTTTGAAATGAAATCACACAGCGGAGTCTATAAAACACTCATAAAATGAAATGATGTTATGAACCATACAAACCTATGGTTTGTATCAATAATTGTATTGCCCACAATAAAGCAGAGAATGGCACAGATTGCACCTTTACTATTCCATGAATTAATAAATAATAAATGCACATTGTATTCACATCTATATTACACATACTATAATGTATTGCAAACCGAAACTGTCAGCACTTTCCGAATTTAGTTTTTTTTTTTTTACACTGTTCTAATGAAATATCACATATAATAAATTCCATGATTTTAAATCATGACAATGATTTATTTTGGTTGTAATGGCTTTTATTTTTCAGCGCACCTTTAAGTAGTTACTACACCTTTTATCTATATTTTCTATTCTTATTCAGTTATCCAAGTATGCTTTTAAAACTACATTGGTTTAATATAATCATAACATTGGGCTGAAGATGAGTGCTGTCCGCTGAGATTAGATTACATTAACAGTGACATAGCCCTATATAATTAAGACGGCACAAATGGCTTCATCAACTTCAGGATGTAATGACATTAACATCCATGACACAGACCAATTACAGTGTGGTGGAGTTCCAGTCCCCTTTGGCATACCAGCAGAAGGAGAAACTCCGCTACTATTCCCATGGTTTTTGTGTTGCACTGGCAAGTGCCAAGAAAATGCCTTATGGGAATCAGGAACATGAGTTACTGCAAGTTAGCTGAAACAAAAAAGAATGAATTATTGAACATCCATAAATAAAACATTAATGTTGTAAATAAAATAAGTGAGGTTTAGTTGAGTGCATGTTATGCAGTTTCTAAACTGGGCGGCTTCAGAATTTAATTAGCTTTGTTTGAAGAAACTGTTCACTACAACAAAAAAGGGACAATATACAGCTGATATCTTCTTTTTATGTCTTATTGTATGTGTCATTTTCTAATACACACACATTGCATTTTATGTTCAGTTTAAAAAAAATATAAAATGCTGGCTAGCTGTGGTTGTCAGAACTTTACCATAAAAAATACAATGACAATATTATAAGCAATACATTTTGGTGACTGTAGGTAACACTATACGTCACTAGATAATATAATATTTATTATATTACATATAGTAAATATTATATAATTAAATACACTACCAGTCAAAAGTTTTTAAACATTGAAATTTTTTTAAAATGATTTTTAATTAAGTCTCTTCTGCTCACCAGGCCTCCATTTATTTGATCCCACGTACAGCAAAAACAGTAAAATTGGAACATTTTTTAAATATTTTAAATAACAGCTTTCTATTTGAATATATTTTAAAATTTAATTTATTCCTGTGATTTCAAAGCTGAATTTTTAGCATTGTTACTATAGTCTTTCAGAAAAAAAAAAAATGATACTGACTTAAAGCTTCAAAAAAGCTTCAAAAAAGTACTCAACTGTTTTAAATATTGATAATAACAATAATAAATGTTTCTTAAACAGCAAATCAGCATATCAGAATGATTTCTGAAGACTTAAGTAATGATGCTGAAAATCTTGCTTTGATCACAGGAATAAATTACATTTAAAAATATATTCAAATAGAAAGTGGTTATTTTAAATAGTAAAAATATTTCACAATATTACTGCTTTTGCAAATAAATGCAGGCTTGGTAAGCAGAAGAGACTTCTTTAAAAAAAAACAAAAAAAACATTCAAAATCTTACTGTTCAAAAACTTTTGACTGGAAGTGTATATAATAAAATATTTATATTAAATGTATTGATAATATACTAAATCATATATAATATTATATATTTTATCAATTATCTAATATTAGTTAATATTCCAACATGTTTAAGCTCGTAAAATATTTTTATAACTGTAAAAATATAATTACCACAAGTGAAACGTTGGAAAGCCACACAAAGATATATATTTTACAATATTTTACTGTAAAAATGTACACATCAGTTAGTTAAATACAAAATAGGTCAAGCAATTTTTTTAACTTTTTACTTTCAAAAACATTTTGCATATTTACATTCATGTATTGTCTTACATTATCAATCAACAGGTTTTAGCATTTTTATTCTTTTTTCTGTAGACATTTTTAAAGAAGAGACTTTATTTTAGAAACTTCTTCATTCTTAAAGCATATAGTGTTGGATACTGATGTGTCTATGATAAAGTATGAAGACTGACGGAGGTTTTGAATATCAGTGAGAGCTGGCGTGAACATGATTTCTATTTTAGGTAAGGGTTTGATTTTTTTTTTTTTTTTTGGTCTCTGGTGCCATAAGTCCTCTAGTCTACAACATGTAGTAGGCAGAACCAGACAACACTACATGGCCACGTAAATCTGGCCCTGATGGATCTACACGCCATGGAATCAGAACGGTGCACTTACATCCTGGTTACAAGAGGATCCATCCTCTGGTTATTCTTGTACACGCTGGCACAAATTTTACTGCTGCTCTTTGATTTTCCCCTCAGAGAAAATCTGAGGATATTTCACATCTTAGAAAATCAGCTAAGAATATGTACAGTCAGAGAGCTTAAATCCACCACGCTTTGTGATTCCGCTAATCTTCATTCAAATACCTGCGAACCAGAGTTAAAAGAGAGAAATGCACAATCAGCTTTTTCCTGACAGCATCCCTAACTCCTAGCTGTCTAGAAAAGAGCATTATTTGGTTTATCCATCTTTAGGCAGTCAAACGTCTTCTGAAAAGTCATCAAATCAACCTGACAAAGTAATCAAATCAATTGATTCTAAGAAACGTAATGCTAATAAATAAAACAGCGGCAGAGCCATACTGGATTATACATGAGAATAAACGGCGCTATAGCAATTTGTCCCGAAGTTCACAGCAATTCTTTGACATAAAGGTACAAGTGAATTAAATATTTAGTTAGTGAATAATGCAGCACAACCTCAGGTTAGTTGACAGTTACTATTACAGAAGCCTTGATTGTGCATTTGTGTTCTTAAAGGGGAGTGCTCCCAAAGAAAGACCAAGGCACAGCCCCCCAGTCCAGGACGTTTTTCCCCCATTAGCTGTTGAAAGTGATGAGGCATAGCTAATTCATCAGCACTGCAAGTAACATTTGCTTCTCCATTTTACCTTAAAAGCTTTTCACCTTTGAAAGTCAGACAGGGAAGCAAGAGGTCTTTTAACAGGAAGCACTGAAGCCATTACCATCATTATAGAACAAAGCTCTGTGGATAGAAGGAGGGGGAAAAAACGTCATTCCTTTCATACTAATTTGGCCAGTGTCTTAACTGTCATGCCCTGTTTTCATAAAAGTCAAGGGAAGAGGCAAGCGTTTGACCCAAAAAGATGAGAGCGGGTTTTTTTTTAATTAGGAGTATGAGACACAGATTTTGATTTTGTGTTCTGTTCTCCACATTAAAAAATAATTCTTAGGCTGAAGTTAATTCAGTTGGCTGAGCACTGGAAATGGGTTTTCTTAACATTAAATTAAACTCTGAACTCTGTTCAGATACCTGGTGTAGCAGAAACTAAATTAATTAAAACAGCAAAATTAAACATGTCAAAGTAACCTAACTGAATTTCTTGGTGCTAGCTAGAATATGCTAAAGGTTACTTTAATTTAGCATAAGTAAACACAGTAGCTCTTATGATAATGGAAAGGACAAGGAAGACTGGTCACATTCAGATAGTAACTGTTCAACAAGCTAACAAGCTAACTTTTCATACCCATACTTAAATGATTAGTTAACTTCCATAATAAAAAAAGACATTAAGGTTTTTGAGGAAAACATTCCAGGATTTTTCTCCATATAGTAGATTTAAATGGTGGCCAACGATTTGAAAGTCCAAATTGCAGGTTCAATGCAGCTTCAAAGGGCTCTACATGATCCCAGCCAAGGAATAAGGGTCTTATCTAGCAAAACAATTTGTCATTTTCTAAAAAAACAATTACAATTCATATACATTTTAACCACAAATGGTGGTCTTGCATGAGCTCGACCTCACAAAAAGACATAATCACGCATGTGTAATGTAGGCAGAAGTACTAACCCAGTGTTTACAAAGCGAATATGCAAAGAAAGTCAAACGCCCTTTACAAAAAAAGCTAAAACAATGATGTCAGATGATTTTAAAGTTGGAGGAGAAAATGAGATGGAGTTATTCACTCTACCCTACCTTTTTGAACCGGAGTACATAGACGAAGAACTAACCACGCGTGACCTTTCCAACGTAATTATGTAATGCATGAAGATGCATATGCACATTGCAGAGCTAGTAAAAGATGAGCATTTGTGGTTAAAAAGTATGTCAATTTTAATTTTCTTTAGACAATGAACAATCGTTTAGCTAGATAAGACCCTTATATCTCAGCTGGGATCATGTAGAGGCCTTTGAAGCTGTGCTGAAATGGCAATTTGGACCCACTGATCCCATTGAAGTCCACTAGACTCTTAAAAATAAAGGGTCTGAAGGGGTGTTTTTACAGTGATGCAATAGAAGAACCATTTTTGGTTCCCCAAAGAACCTTTCAGTGAACACATTCTAAAAGAATTATTTTGAAGAACATTTTAAAAAGAACCTTTTTCTACTTTAAAGAACCTCTGTTCCATGAATGTTCAAGGTTCTTCATGGAACCATCAATGCCAATAAAGAACCTTTATTTTTTAAGAGTGCATATGTTTCCTCAAAAATCCTTAATTTCTTTTAATTTTTTAATTTCTTTAAGTCTGTTGTAGTTTCTTTGTTGATTTGCTTGATTGCTCTTACCTGTCTTGTTACCATGTTTGGTCTGTGTGTATTTAAGCCACTGTGTTTCTATTGTTTATTCTTTTATTCTTCCATGGCTGTTTCACTGGGATTACTTCGTTTTTTCCCTGTGTTTTCTGGGTTCTCGTGTTTTGTTTATCTTTGTTTTTATTATCATTTATTAATATCATCTGCACTTGGATCCTCACTTTGTTGGTTCCTCAGCCTGACAGAAAGTTGCAACATAACAAAAACTCTTCTAAATTCAACACACTCTATTCACGATTCACTGCTCCCCGGGCACCACAGCGATAGCAATATGGCTGCCCACTGCTCTGGGTGTGTGTCCACGGTGTGTGTGCGTGTTTGTTCACTTGGATGGGTTAAATACAGAGCACAACTTTCAAGTATGGGTCACCATACTTGGCCACGTGTCACATCCTTTCCTTCCTAAAGTATTTTGATTGATTAAAATAATTGGTATTTAACATTAAAGACAACACAGAAACAGTTACAAAGTTGGTGATAAAAACTGCCCTCAGAAATGTAAAAAATGACACTTGAAATCAATTACAGGAGGGAAAAATTGCCCCTTAATGGAAAAGATAATTTCTGACCCTAGTTTGTAGTTATAGTAATTCAAAAGTATGACTTAAATTGGTATGTTACTGGGATATCAAATTAATAACACTTAAAAATGTCAGTTTCTAGTTAGTCTCATTAAAGAAGCTGAGTTCATTAGAATTTGTTTCCAACTTTGTAGTGTACACTGTAAAAATAATTTTTCAAATTTGTAAACAAAACAAAGATTACTAGCCTAGGTTCTACAAGTCTTTCTACTTCAAAATCTCATGTTTAATTCAGTGTACTTGGCATTATAATTATTTGTGAAATTTACAGCAATTTCTGAGTTCAAATTGGAAATTCTACTCCAATTTTGCTTACTACAGGAGAATAAAACAATGTAATATGAACAGGCCATGTTACCATGTGCACTCAAGTGCAGTAACTGAAATAGGTCATGTTTGTCAGTAAACAGCATCCTCCTGACCAAACCAAAAGTTAAATGTTCTCGCTTACCATGAGATTTTCCTGTTCATACTGCACTTCCTCAGAAATATTCTGTTAATCTCTACCAGCGAGCAGAGATGACAGTGTACTTAACAGGGGAGTGAGAACATCAAATTATGTGGCTGATGGATTGAGACGGATGCAGCTTTGTCAGCATTATTCCAGCAGGTGTCATTCTATATAATGTGAGAAATGAATGTGGGGCCAACTGCGCGGGTTTAAAGGTGCCGTAAGGCATTTCTATCGTTTTGCAGTTTTTTCCAAAACTGTATTAGACCATCTTACATCCTTTCAATCATTACTCACCTCTAAGCTCCGCCTTCTAAAGGCGTGTCAACCAATCCGATGGGCAGCAAACCTGAATACATAAAAAGCAGAGAAGAACGTTTACTGATTGCCTAATGTACAACATTAAGAATTATTAGAATGTTTCAGCAGATATTTATTCATGGTTTGGCAAAATAACAGAGATGCTGAAATCAGGGTCAATATTAGCAAGTGAGGTTTAAATCAGCCAGTCAGCATTATTTTTATATGTATCACTTAATTCTTCATTAAGTCATTACACTCTGCTTTTATACTTGCTCAAGGCACCCTAAAGCACAAGGCTTGTTCATTTGTCAGCGCTTTAGTCTTGTTAAACGGGATAACGCGCAAAGAGATAAGCGCAGATAAAGGATCACATGAATGCCTAGCAGAACTGAGAGGGCTATGTGCAAACTTGGATCTGCCTTTCCTACTTAAATCATCCTTAATTGCCTTTATTTCAGTTGTCATAGCAACTGAGCAGCTCTTTTGTGGGTTTGGTGATGGGGGGGGGGGGGGGTTGTAATGACTCTCAGCTTTATGGGTCCACAAACATACTGTGAAGTGTAGGAACACAAGCACAACACATCAGGTGTGGAAGAACTGCTGCATGTGGAGGAATGTGAGGACAGAAGCAGTTTGACTTGGTTTTCTTAAGAGATGCCCTCTGTTATTTTGTTTAATTTGAAGGTTGGACCAACATTTGTTTGCACGGTAGGCATAAACATATCAGCAACGGAAGAAAAAAGAAAAGCTGTGATGACTTTCACCCTCACTGTGTCCCTGAAGAATACGGCAGCCTGAAACAAATATTACAAAATGATGCTGTACGAAACTGCCGGTTGGAGCCGAAAAGCCCAAATGCTCATCGCATTTCACTGGAGCCCAATTAATACAGCATTGGGAGAGTCAGCGTTTTCCTCAGCGCTAAGATATCAGCTTGGTTAATTCAATGAATGATGGATTATATTAAAAAATGATTAGCCAAAACCGCTTCAGCTCTGGACTTTCACTAATCGCTATGTGTTCTCACTAACTCACCCACTGCTTATTAATGCAAGTTTAAATGAAGAACATATTGGCATGACACAACCAGGTGCAGATTGCTGGCAGGAACGAGAGCTGAGCAGACAACATTAGGGTGAATATCACAATGCCTGTCAAAAATTTCTCCATATAGTGGACTTCAATGGGAATCAACGGTCTAAAGGTCCAATTTGCAGTTTCAATGCAGCTTCAAAGGGCTCTACACGATCCCAGCCGAGGAATACGGGTCTTATCTAGCGAAACGATTTGTCATTTTCTAAAGAAAACAATTACAATTTGTATACTTTTTAATCACATTTAGTCATTTTCTAAAAAAAAATAAAAATTTCTATACTTTTTTAACCACAAATGCACGTTTTGCGCTAGCTCGACCGCATGCATTACATAATCACACAGCCGTGATGTAGGCGGAAGTACCGTCCCATCACTTACAAAGCGAATGTGCAAAGAAAGTCAACCACTCTTTACAAAGAGAGGTAAAACGATGTCGGTTGATTTTGAAGTTGGAGGAGAAAATTAGATGGATTTTTTCACCCTACCCTACCTTTCTGAAATGAAGTACACACTGTAAAAAATGCAAATGATTATGTTTTCTGAAACATTTTGGGTCTCAAATAATAAAAAAATTCTATTTTCTTGAAACGACATAAAAACCCTTGTCAGACTGACAAAATTGCCCCAAATGTTGTCCCAACTACTCAAATCCACAGTTGTCTGAACAAAGAATTTCATATTTGTTGAAATGTTAAAGGAGAAGTCCACTTCCAGAATAACAATTTACAGATAATGTACTCACCCCCTTGTCATCCAAGATGTTCATGTCTTTCTTTCTTCAGTTGTAAAGAAATTGTGGACTGCTATGGTGCCCCGAGTTTGAACTTCCAAAATGCAGTTTAAATGCGGCTTCAAACGATCCCAAATGTGGTTGTAAACGATCCCAGCTGAGGAAGAAGGGTCTTATCTAGTGAAATGATTGGTTATTTTAATTTAAAAAATACAATTTAAATACTTTTTAATCTCAAACGCTCGTGTGTGTATTCTGGTTCAAGACAGTTAGGGTATGTCGAAAAACTCAGATCGTATTTTCTCCCTCAACCTCAAAAATCATTTCAAAATCACCCTACATCGCTGCAGAAGTACCGACCCAGTCTTTGCAAAGTGAACAAGCAAAGAAGATCAAACACCCTTAACATATAAGGTAAAACAGCGATATAGGGCGATTTTGAAGTTGAGGGAGAAAATACGATTGGAGTTTTTCGACATACCCTAACTGTCATGAGCCAGAATACACAGAGTTCAGGGAGAGCAAGACAAGACGAGCATTTGACATTAAACAGTATAGAAACTGTATTATTGTTATGAAAATAACTGATCGTTTCGCTAGATAAGACCCTTCTTCCTCAGCTGGGAACGTTTACAACTGCATCTGGGATCGTTTGAAGCCGCATTTAAACTGCATTTTGGAAGTTCAAACTCAGGGCACCATAGCAGTCCATTATATGGAGAAAAATTTCTTTACGACTGAAGAAAGAAAGACATGAACATCTGGATGACAAGGGGGTGAGTATATTATCTGTAAATTGTTGTTCTGGATGTGGACTTCTCCTTTAAGGCTTTGTGCCAGCATGCATTGCAGAAAAAATAAATTATGCAGTTACTGTTATAGGATTACTGTTTTGCTGTTTGTTTATTGTTAGTTATTTGTTGCACTGTGATGGAAAGAGCTCATCTTTTTAACAGTTGATTGCAACCGTTTTTGAGGTTTGTGTGTCTTATTTTGAGGCCTAGAGTATGTTTAACCACTTATATCTGCTTGCTGGATATCTTCGTCTTGTAAGATGTTTTACAAAGACAATATTGTCTACATATTAGACTAAGCATTAAGGTTTCTATAACAGTTCACTGTTTGTCATTCGGAAGTAAACAAAAAATCATGTAGAGTCCTTTGAAGCTGCATTAAAACTGCAATTTGGACCTTCAAACTATTGATCCCCATTGACGTCCAAAAATCCTGGAATGTTTTTCTTCAAAAAAACGTGAAGAAAGAAAGACATGAACATCTTTGACGACATGGGGGTGAGGATATTTTCAGGAAATTTATGTTCTGGAAGTGAACTAAAAACTCTTCACTAACAGGCATTTGTTAGGTTTTACAGTGCACCAAATAATAAAACAAAATATAATATTCACTCAGTAGGGCATGTTGACAGACTTTATGAGACTTGCCCATAAATGGTTTTTAAGCTCTGTTAACTCTCACTGAAAAATGGGATCTGTACTTAAACATATAGTGTGGTATGGTTTTATAAAGGTCAATATAATATTTCTTGACCATTAGCACAAAGCATGGCATTTTAAGAGAACACTGCAACACAGGCAGTGTTATAGACTTTACTAGATTCAACAATCAGGGGATCAAAAGTTCACATGACAACCAGTTTTGAAGACACATCCTTTATGACATGTAATTGGAAAGTTTTATGCGCAGAGACATGTATAGTTCAGATTCAATTAAAGAAGTGTTATAGCTTAGACAGAAGGACATTTATAAAGGTGAAAGGTCTTGGCTATTTCTAGTTTTATTAGTTGATTGGAAGCCATTGACAAGCAGGCGGCTTTGCTCATGGGACGGCTACAACTTTCAGGATCCGTCAGTAAGGCCAATTAGAAAGCCAGCAATGGCACTACTGAGAGTGCTTTTATGCTTAGCTCTCCAGCCTCCTCCAGCGAAGCTGTCAGCCCTGTCCATGCGAGAGATGTGCTCGGGCACACCTACAGTCGAAGCTCCATACCCCCCCTCGGTTCCTCTCCGCAACTTCTGCTAGGCTTGCATATCTAATGCATAATGCATTAAATAATGTAATGAATAATTTGTAATCTCACAATTAGTAATGTGTTTCTCAGCTGAAACCAGAGGATGAAGGCCATGTTGAGGTGTTTTTTTAATGTTATTTTATTCACTCTGCAACAAAATGCAGAGCTGTGCAACCAGAAAGGATGAGAAACTTCCATAAAAATAAAAAATGCAGAGCAGCATCGCCTGTTGGGTAGCTAGTACACATTATGGGTGAAGTGTGTCTCGAAGAGCTTTCTTCATGCATCGGCGGTGGCACAAAAACTTCAGTGGCTGTGCTTACAAAACAGATAATGCAAGTGTCTGAATGCATTATGCATTAGAGCGCACATACAATGAATGGTAGCTGTATATGCACAGCAGATTCAGACAAAGACTGCATTTTATATTACATCCTTTAAAATAGCTTATTTAAAGAAAAAGGACTGAAAAATGGTCAACATTTGTACTATTTAACTAAGCCTACACTGCTCTGAAACAGGCCTTTATTCTATTAAAGAGCGCATAAAAGTGAAAATATTATGTGTGTGAGTGGTACTTTAGAACTTTTAGGACAACAAAGAGCATCCGTGTGTCCTAATGGTTTGTGTTTAATCTAATTCAATTTGCATGCTCAACAGTGCAGAATGCAAACAAGAGCAACACAGAAACAGAAACGAGCAACACAGCATAAGCTCTGATTCCTTCACTTATTTAAAGGGACAGTTCAGGCAAAAATGAAAATTCTGTTATTAATTACACACCCTCATGTCGTTTCTAAACCTGTAAGACCGTTGTTCATTTTCAGGACACAAATTAAGATATTTTTGATAAAAATCCAAGAGCTCTCTGACCCTGCATAGACAGAAACACAACTGAAACGTTCAAAGCCCAGAAAGGTAGTACAGACTTTATTCAACAATTTCTTCTCTTACGTGTCAGCCCTTGACACGCATTCACTAGAGTACCATGATTTCTTTATTTCGTCTTTATTTTAATTTTGAGGGGAAAAAATTCTGTTTGAATGACACATTGTATGACATTTTGTTTTAAAGGAATATGGTATGTGACTCTGGAGCAACATTAAGGTGGGTAGATGATGTTTTTAGTTTTCAGTTTAAAGCAAATGATTTGTGAAAAGTGTGACTAGATTTGTAAAAGTTTTATTTCTGCAACAAAATTTAAATAAGCGTTGTTTTATACCTACAATAATCAATACAAAATCTACACTGTAAAAATGACCATGAATTTAAAGGAGAAGGCCACTTCCAAAACAAAGATTCACATATAATGTACTCACCCCCTTGTCATCCAAGATGTTCATGTCTTTCTTTCTTCAGTCGTAAAGAAATGATGTTTTTTGAGGAAAATATTTCAGTATTTTTCTCCATATAATGGACTGATATGGTGCCCCGATTTTGAACTTCCAAAATGCAGTTTAAATGCAGCTTCAAACAATGCCAAATGCGGTTGTAAATGATCCCAGCTGAGAAAAAAGGGCGAAACAATTGGTTATTTTCATAAAAATAATACAATTTATATACTTTTTAATGTCAAACGCTCGTCTTGTCTTGCTCTGCCTGGACAATTTTTTTCCGATTCATGACAGTTAGGGTGTGTCGAAAAACTACCATCTCATGTTCTCTCTCAACTTCAAAATTGTCTTATATTGCTGTTTTACCTTTTTTGTTAAAGGAACACTCCACTTTTTTTGAAAATAGGCTCATTGTCCAACTCCCCTAGAGTTAAACAGTTGAGTTTTACCGTTTTCGAATCCATTCAGCCGATCTCTGTGTCTGGCGGTAGCACTTGTAGCATAGCTTAGCATAGATCATTGAATCTGATTGAACCGATAGCATCTCGTTCAAAAATGACCATATATAATGACGCTATTTTTTCCTGTTTAAAACTTGACTCTTCTGTAGTTACATCGTGTACTAAGACTGACGGAAAATGAAAAGTTGCGATTTTACAGGCTGATATGGCTAGGAACTATACTCTCATTCCGGTGTAATAATCAAGGATCTTTGCTGCCGTACCATGGGTGCAGCAGGCGCAATGATATTACGCAGCGCCTGAAAGTGACCGGCACTAAGTTTGTGTAGATGCAGAGTTGCAGCCGGCAGAGTTGACGGCTGTGTAATATCATTGCGCCTGCTACACCCATGGTACGGCAGCAAAGTTCCTTGATTATTATGCCGTAATGAGAGTATAGTTCCTAGCCACATCAGCCTAGAAAATCGCAATTTTTAATTTTTCGTCCATCTTTGTACACGATGTAACTACAGAAGAGTCAAGTTTTAAATAGAGAAATATCGAAACTCTTTGATCATTTTTGAGCGAGATGCTAAAGTCTAATCGGATTCAATGATCTATGCTAAGCTAAGCTAAAAGTGCTACCGCCAAACCCGGAGATCGGCTGAATGGATTCGAAAACGGTAAAACTCCACTGTTTAACTCTAGGGGAGTTGGAAAATAAGCCTATTTTCAAAAAAAGTGGAGTGTTCCTTTAAGTTTGATCTTCTTTGCATGTTCACTTTGCAAAGACTGGGTCAGTACTTCTGCAGCGCTGTATTATGATTTTGAAATTACAATTTGAAGCCACATTTAAACTGCATTTTGGAAGTTCAAAATTGGGGCACCATATCAGTCGATTATATGGAGAAAAATCCTGAAAACATCCTCAAAAACACAATCTCTTTACAACTGAAGAAAGAAACACATGAACATCTTGGATGACAAGGGGGTGAGTACATTACATGTGAATCTTTGTTTTGGAAGTGGACTTCTCCGTTAACAGTAAAAGACTGTAAAAATGCTATAGTAAAAACCTGTTAAATGGTTAACAGTTAACTTTATATGGTGAAAAACTGTATTGGACATTGAATGTAATTTTACAGTAGTATACTGTTTTCGGAAGTGGAAAAAGAACGTAAAATTTACAGTGAATAACCGTAAATTGATGTTCCCAGAATTCCCTGCGTTACATTTCAAATTTGATGTTTTTTGTTGAAATAACTATGTTTCTTCTTAGATTTTCTTATTAGTTGTGTACATTAGGGTTGTATGTTACATCTAACGTTGTTAAATTAATGTTTATTGCATTATTTCAGTTTCATGTGTGTTACCATGATGGTGTTTATTGTTTGTGTGAATGACACTGTGCACCTTCTATATATGTTACTATTTAAAAGCTGCTGGTGATAGGCTTTGGTTCATCATGTGACTTTCTTATCATCACCAGCTTTTGGCGGTTATCAGTGTATTACAAAGGTACAAAACAGATTTAAGTATGTAAATGGATTGGTAAATTAACATTATATCAGTTAATGAAATGACAGTATTTAAATGTAAATTTAAGTTAAAAATGTAAAAATTTAAGTTAAATGTTAAAAGTTAAAAAGTTGCAACCATATTTTTTACGGTACAATTCTGGCAAACACAGCTGCCGTATTTCACAGTAAACTGTGTGGAATTTTTTTTTTTTTACATTGTAAAGGAGAATTGACTCAAAAAATAAAAATAAAAATAAAAAATAAATAAAAAAATTAAGAAAGAAAAACTAGGGTGATGTTTCAGTTATCTCTGCTTCAGATGTCACACACAGAGACTGTTGGCTGAACATCTGATGCATAAGACACCCCAAACAGGTAACACTTCAGAAGTTTTCACGCTAGGGGCAGAATAAAATGAACTGTGATCGGTTGCTTTACATGTCAGTCAGAGGGCCTCTTGGGCAGTTCTTGGCCAATGAAAGCTGTTATTGAGTCCAGACCCTCTGCCCTCTGTTTGAAGGTCTGGCTACACAAGACTATGTTTGAGTTGGAGAGAAGCTGGGTTGAGAGCTCTGAATTCAGACAGTTCATTTGCTATCCCAACCCATCTTTATTCTAAAAGAATGATAAAGTTACTTTCAGAGCACACACACACACACACATAGTACAAAAAATTAGGACAATTCCAAAATAAATCCTAAAATTAGCTCTGGATATCATCGTTGACAGTCACCAAAGAGAGCCACTGATGCACAGAAATTGCTGATGCACAATGTAGCATCATATGGAACATCATAGCCTAGTGTTGATTTCTAAAATAACAGTCACACAGGTCCATCATATTATCTCTACCCCATAACCTCTTGTTATAAGTTAGAAAAAGACCACACACTTTCTTTCATCTTGCAAAATCCTTAATTTTGTAGAAAAATTAAGTGATTAAACAAGCCTTCTGTGGCCTAATCAGTTTAATTGGAGCATGTGTTGTATAATCAGGTCATTAAATCTATAGATCATCTGTCATGTGCTTCTTCTCCAATCGTGATCTTCTTTCTAATCTCTTCATCCTTAGCAGTTTTATTCCTGATAGTTCTGCATTCCAGAGAGCTTCTAATTAACCAGCTTTAGCAAGCATGCTTTGAAGTTAATTACACTTCCAGAGACCCATTACTCTATGCAAGCTCCAATACAGCATCATACATGTGGCCAAGTGCAGGAACATTCAGGGTTTAGCACAAGTTACGTGTATCAATAGTATTTGTGGCAAAACGGTGATTAACAAAAAATATTTCACTCATTCTTTGTTTTTACTGAAGCACTTACAATGGGAGTAAATGGGGCTAATTTTCAGAGAAAATATAAAAATTGCTTACATTAATTATTATGTTTATAGGAGTCCACTTCCAAAACAAAGATTCACATATAATGTACTCACCCCCTTGTCATCCAAGATGTTCATGTGTTTCTTTCTTCAATCGTAAAGAAATTCTATTTTTTGAGGAAAACATTTCAGCATTTTTCTCCATATAATGGACTGATATGGTGCCCCGATTTTGAACTTCCAATATGCAGTTTAAATGTGGCTCCAAACGATCTCAAATGCAGTTGTAAACGATCCCAGCCGAGAAAGAAGGGTCTTAGCAAAACAAATCTAGCAAATCTAGCAAAACAAATGTTTTTTTTTTCATTTTAAAAAATACTATTTAAATACTTTTTAATCTCAAACACTCATCTTGTCTTTCTCTCCCTGAACTCTGTGTATTCTGACTCAAGAAAGTTAGGGTATGTTGAAAAACTCAGACCGTATTTTCTCCCTCAACTTCAAAAATCATTTCAAAATCATCCTACATCACTGCAGAAGTACTGACCCAGTCTTTGCAAAGTGAACATGCAAAGAAGATCAAACATCCTTAGCAAAAAAGGTAAAACAGCGATATAGGACGATTTTGAAGTTGAGGGAGAACATGAGATGGGAGTTTCTCAACATACCCTAATTGTCATGAACCGGAAAAAAAGAGTCCAGGCAGAGTAAGACAAGATGAGCGTTTGGCATTAAAAAGTATATAAACTGTATTATTTGTATTAAAATAACCGATCGTTACACTAGATATGACCCTTCTTCCTCAGCTGGGATCGTTTGAAGCTGCATTTAAACTGCATTTTGGAAGTACAAAATCGGGGCACCATATCAGTCCATTATATGGAGAAAAATGCTGAAATGTTTTCCTCAAAACACATAATTTCTTTACGACTGAAGAAAGAAAGACATGAACATCTTGGATGACAAGGGGGTGAGTACATTATATGTGAATCTTTGTTTTGGAAGTGGACTTCTCCTTTAAAAAGAATTAATTAAGCTTTAAAACTGTGTAGATTATATCTTTTAGAGTTGTTTAGGTAGTTGAGCTTTCATAGATATAATGCTACTCTCTCATGAACGTGCGTACGACAGTTAGTGGAAAGCTAGAGATTATGGTTTATGAAGCTTTAAATATGAATATTCTTCCTACACTAATGCATCGATTTGCTTCAGAAGTCCTTTATTAATCCCCCAAAGCTGTGGGAGTACTTTTTATGATGGATGGATGCACTTTATTGGACTTCGAAATTTCAACAGCCATTCACTGCCATTATAATGCTTGGAAGAGCCAGGACATTTTTTAATACAACTCCGATTATATTTTTCTGAAAGAAGAAAGTCGTATACACCTAGGACAGCTCGAGGGTGAGTAAATTTCATTTTTGGGTGAACTATTCCTTTAACATGCATGTCTCATCCCTCATGTCTGCAGGGATGTAATATTTTTGTAGGCCAAATTCTGGAAACTAGCATTTTAGTACTTCTGGTCTCATCATCCTAAAGTCAGTGGGTTTTCTGAATGGGTTTTTTGGTGAAAGCCTGAAATAAGGTCTGTGGTGTGCCACAAGCTCATTTTTCACATTCTCATATTTTCACATTTTATTCTACGACATAAAATACATCAGTAAAACCCCTTGTGATTTTGTTTTGAAAGCTTATACTTGCTAACAACTCGCTAAATGGGACTACAGAGGTTGTCAGGGACTTTAAACATCATTACAGTAAAAAGGTAAACTCATTTATTTATTAAGCTACTCTCACAGCCTCATTGTGTTTACAATCATGCTCTTACAAACTACTGTACCTCAAACTTCCAGGAAAAGAGTTTTTTTTTTTTTTTTTTTTTAAATAAAGAGTTGAAGTCACGTGACTGTGGTGTAGTTTGTTTATAGACTACATTGTCTAATTGAGCAAAATGTGTACGAATCATAAACTTTAGTTGGTCACAGAGCTTATTTTTTGCAATAATCCATATAGAAAAAACTGTTGGGTTGTTGTCAACGAAACCAAGGTGATTCTAATGTCAAGGTTGGCCTACAAAAATACAGTCAAATCAAAATTTATTCAGACATCTTTAATGTTTCTCACATTATCACAGTTTATACACTATAGTTTAGATAATGGTAATAAAATATGACAAGAACTCAGATTTAAACTGTCTCAGAACAAATTCATCTTGATAATCACAAATGAATTACAGTCAAAGCAAAATTTATTCAGACACCTTCAACATTTCTCACATTCTCACAGTTTATTCACTATAGTTTACAGAACTCAAATTCATCTTAATAATGTCAAATAACTTTGATAGAAAGGTATGTAACAAAACATGGTCAGGTCAAAATATCAAATACATTTTTTGTTCCCAAATTTTTATTAATTTGACTGGTAGTCCACTATATGAAGATTTTTTGGGTATAATGTCACAGTATACTTTATTTTGCTATGCTCACTTACATAAATAAACTATGGTGTCTTGTACCCATTAGTAAAAAAAAAATATTAATTTAAAATGTTAAAATTTTAAAAATTATATATTGAAAGTATTTTTTGTGATAATCAACATTATGCTACAAATGCTGTCAATTGAGCTTAACTGGAATATTTATTTAGCAATAGCAGCTTGTGAAAACTGACGAAAGCACTTCCTGTTTTCATCCTGTTTTTGAATGCGGTACATAACTGAATAATATTTCCCGTAATTTAAAGTGGAGCTACTCATTAACCTTTTGAATGGTCAGCTGCAATCTACGATTTTAAAAGTGACCAAAGGGTAACTTGAACTTGAGGCTTTTGTGATTTTTTTCAAACTATGAGGTCTAATTAGCTCTTGCTGAATAGTGCTTCCGGCACTGTGCATTAAAGCTCAAACCGCTTTTCTGCTAAACTCTTCCTGCCTTTCAGTGCAGTGAATGTGTGTGAGTCTATGTGAACGCACCAATGACTCCTCCAAGAAAGGCCCGGGGCAGAGCAGAAGCGCCTCCCAGCTGTGAGCCTGTAGGCTGGGCCGCAGAAGCAACACTGAGCTCCTCTTAACTTTCCTCCCTCTTCACTTTCACTTCGTTATGATCCATAGTCTATATAGTATCTATAGTAAACAAAAGTTTTAAATGCTAATATTTTGCAGTTGTCTAACTGAATGAAAAAACGTTTTTTAATTACACATTTTATTATTAGCATAACTTAAATGAAAGCCGAATTAAAAAATTACATATCAATTTCTAAACGTCTTGTTTTATGACAGCTGCAATCAATTTGACATTAACTCCACAAGTTTAAAGGAGAAGTCCACTTCCAGAACAACAATTTACAAATAATTTACTCACCCCCTTGTCCTCCAAGATGTTCATGTCTTTCTGTCTTCAGTCGTAAAGAAATTATGTTTTTTGAGGAAAGCATTTCAGGATTTTTCTCCATATAATGGACATCATTGGTGCCCCGATTTTGAACTTCCAAAATGTAGTTTAAATGCAGCATCAAAGGGGCTCTAAATGATCCCAGCCGAGGAAGAAGGGTCTTATCTAGCGAAATGATCTGTCATTTTTTTTTTTGAAAAATACAAATTTGTATACTTTTTAAACACAAAAGCTCATGTAGCACAGTCTGGGATGCGCGTCCACGATGCTACGAACTAGTGATGGGCCGTTCTTGAACTATTCTTTCATTTTAAACGAATCTTTAATGTGACTCGGGTAGAACGAGTCGTCTCGGGGAGTGATTCGTTCAGTCGCGCATGCGCAACATCCTACGTAACGTGAGGTAAATGACAGCTTTTCAAATTGAAAACAAAAAGAAAAGTGAAACTAATATGGCTTGCATTATATATTATCATATAACTTTAGCTTCAAAACCAAATCCCTCCGTCCGCCATTGTTTCCTCAAAACTGGAGTCATTTTTGCTGCGAGCTGCGTGTTCGTGCTGACGCAGCTAATTTATAAACCAGGCTCTATATCCGAATCAATCGCATGAAATGCGCCTCTCTTTACGTGATCAGTGAATTCTGCGACCACGTTAAATTTTAGTTACATAAAATATTTTGCAGAAGGCATGAAGTTTTGGTGGGTGATTGGCATACTAGACAAATAACAGTTTGATCTTGCATTGCTAGTATTGATCAGGCAGGCTTACCTTTGCTCATTGTTGTTTATCCATGATTTCAAATAAGAATCCCCCAATGGCTTTTTAGCCCAACTTATGCAAAGTAACTTGAGCATTAGTTAAAGCCCAAATTACGCAAAATAACTGAGTTGAAATCATTTGCTGACAGCTTGGTCCCCCCCAGTTAAAAAATCCCATCTGCGCCCCTGGTCACGTAATGCTGATTTTGCTAAAATGAACGAAATGACTCGAAAAATGATTTGTTCATTTTGCTGAATGAGACTAAAAGGTCAGAGTCTGTAAAATGATCCGAACTTCCCATCACTACTACGAATCATGTCTAAGTTCATCGTCTGTGTACTCCGGCTCAAAAAGGTAGAGTATGGTGAAAAACTCCATCTTATTTTCTCCTACAACTTCAGAATCGTCTGACATCGTTATGCCTTTTTGTTTGTAAACAGTGTTTGACTTACTTGCACTTTCTTAGTTTACAAAGCATTTGCTTTGTAAACACTGGGTCTGTAATTCGCCTACGTTCAGCGTGACCTTTCGACGTGATTCAATAGTAAGCAGCGTCGTAAACGCGCATCCCAGAGCCTGTGCTACACGAGTTTTAGTGCTTAAAAAGTATACAAATTTTTATTTTCTGACAAAAATAACCAATCGTTTCGCTAGATAAGACCCTTCTTCCTCGGCTGGGATCCCTTTAGAGCCCTTTGAAGCTGCATTTAAACTGCATTTTGGAAGTTCAAAATCGAGGCACCAATGAAGTCCATTTTATGGAGAAAAATCCTGAAATGCTTTTCTCAAAAACCATAATTTCTTCATGACTGAAGACAGAAAGACATGAACATCTTGGATGACAGGGGGGTGAGTAAATTATTTGTGTTGTTCTGGAAGTGGACTTCTCCTTTAAAACCTAATGATCATGTTCTCATTCAAAGAGCTTCTTGTTCTTTTCACTGAAGCAGGAACATCTGACCATTTGTATATCTGTTCCTTGCTAATACAATAATATTCCTAATATTATTAATATGTTCCCTGCTAATATACAAACTAGATCTTAATGTGATCGGTTTGATCCGTCCTGTGCCCTTTGAATATATTAAGCGTTGTCGGATTTCGCAGAGCACGCCCAACTGAACATCCCAGACAGGTACCGAGCTGTTCATCATCTTTCGCTCCATAGAAACAGATGGATGATTTGAGAGAAAGTCTGTCAGACCAAATGATAAAAAATGAATTTAAGGAGAGAAATGCCTTCCGCTGTTTTTGCATTTGCTCTACCCAGCTGTACAGGAACAGATTGGTATAATTGGGTTAAGGGTGTATTTTCACTCAAAGTCTGCTTTTGAATGTCAAAAACTGCTTTTTCACTCTGTCATTTTGTCAAAGGTTAGAATACCTGATAGTATGTTATTTATTTTTGTGAAGTGCTCACAAAACAGTGTATTTTATATTAGATTATAATATATAAGATGTTTGAGAATCCACTGTGGCGGAAATAATCATTCACACGTCTGCAGATGGCCAGTCGAATTTTATACATTTCAAATGTAATTTATTCCTGTGATGCAAAGATGAATTTTCAGGATCATTACTCCCTTCAGAAATCATTCTAATATGCTGATTTGGTGCTCAGGAAACATTTTTTTTTTTTTTTTTTTTTTTTAGTTTTTAGTGTTGATATATTGATGCTGACATTCAACAGTTGTGGTGTTTAATTTTCTTTGATAATTTATTGAATGTGACACTTTAGATGTGTTTTTTAGATTCTGAATAAAAGTATTATCTACAGCGAATAAAATGCACATTCCGGCATGCTCTCGGCTGAACAGATAATTTTTAGGACCATGCGAAAACGCCTGCCACGACCCATTTAAAAAATAAACCAGGACTGGAAAATCATATGAATCATGTGCCATATGAAGATGATACCAATTAGGGAACATCCTTTGCGCACTTTATTTGGCTCATCAACTTCTGTCAGATGCCATTTTCTTTCAAACCATCTGCATTCATGTGAGTTAATCATTTTTACCTCTGACGAGGCAAATTTAAATAGAGAAGCTTCTTGTCGTACAATGCATGAATCTGAATTTAGGATTCACAGTCCTCAGCTAGTCTCTCATCAAACAGAGGTTTAAAGTCAAACTCAAGGGAGCTAAAAAGGACATACAAGAACAACTGCTTGAGCATCTAAAGGGCTCTCCACGCACATTTTATTATAGTACAGAAAAGAAGAGATTTACTCTATTTATACCTCATCTATCAACTCGCTCCTATATCCCACAATAGAGAGCCTACCACAAAAGCAACAAGCAGCTGTCCGCCTTGTGAAAAGCTTTCCTGGATTGTGTCTGATTTGAGTCAGTTCTCTGGGCACAGACCCAGGGAGAGACAGTCTTGTCTGCACAGGCATGTGGGACGGAGCTGAGTGGGCTTTCAGTCACGGTGCATTGTCACAGTGATTCACCCTTGCAGCTCAGCCAAGCACAGTGCTATCTCTTCTCCACAGCGCCATATTCAGGACCATGGACAGGGACGGTCACAGTAAGACACAAGAAGACAGTAAGACGTTACAATGGGTTGCCAAATCAGGAGCAAGTGTGGCACTCTTATAAAAGAAACTCCAAAGCAGAGCATCTTCCATAGGGCATCCTGTTCTCATCAAGCAACCCGCTGCGGAACATGGCAAAAATAAAAAATATAAAAACACAGGCTCTGCGACAACAGCTGGTCCTGTCTGTGGGTTGGCAGATATACAGATGTAGAATTTGAGCTTTTATATTACAGTGGCAGATCGGCTTATATAGTTTTTAAAGGGCACAGATGTCTCTTTGGTAATATTTTGACTAGGAAACTTTCATAAAGTCTTTGTTTAAAGTTGAAACGTGTCATTTATGCATCACTGGTGTCACTGCTAAACGTTCACAATTAGAAGCTTTTCAGATTGCAGTATTCTTCTACACTCTAAAAAAAAATGCTTGGTTAAAACAACCCAACTTTGGTTATTTGGCAACCCAGTGCTGGGTAAATATTGGACAGAACACTGGGTTATTTTGACAGCTGATTGGGTTAAATGTTTTTTCCAAATATGCTGAGTTATTTTATTAAAGTCAACTACTGTTTAAAATTATTATATTGTTGGTTTAAAATGGACTGGAACACAGAATTACAGAGGCAAAAGCAATAAATCAAAAGATGAATATTTATTATTAAGAAAGAACACCCATGGACAAAAAATACAAGACAAATTGAATGTATTTGGGTGAATACAGCATAGTTTACAATATTACATACCATTAAACTCGTTTAACAAGCATTGTAGACTTTTGTCTACAATCTCGCTCAAAAATGACCTTATATAATAACAATATTTTAAAACTTGACTCTTCTGTAGTTACATCGTGTACTAAGACTGACGGAAAATGAAAAGTTGCGATTTTCTAGGTTGATATGGCTAGGAACTATGGATAGGAGAAATATCGAAACTCTTTGGTCATTTTTAAGCGAGATGCTAACGGTCTAATCGGATTCAATGATCTATGCTAAGCTATGCTAAAAGTGCTACCGCCAGACCCGGAGATCAGCTGAATGGATTTGAAAACGGTAAAACTAAACTGTTTAACTCTAGGTGAGTTGGAAAATGAGCCTATTTTCAAAAAAAGTGGAGTGTTCCTTTAATTCAGCGGTTGGGCAGAAACAAAGTCCCTTTAAAGCAAGTCATTTCACTCTGTGGCCATCTTTGAAACACCTCTTGGGCAGGCAAGTGCAGCTCCGATCTATTTGAATGGGGCAACATCAAATTCTCCAAAACTGTTCACCAAGCTTACGATTAAATTTCATATTTGATATCACCAATGAAATCTGACAACAAACTGCCTCATAAATATCGCTTCTTATGCTCCAATAGCGTTAAAAAGCTTATTTTTCAGGCGAGATCAGCCAGTGTGCATACGCAGTACTAAGCGCACGTCTCAGACTGTTGACTCTTTCTACAGCAGCCAGGACTTCTAACGGCAGCTGCAGTGACATGCTGACTTTACTAATCAATGATTGGCTCTTTTATTAAGAAGGCGGGGCTTCGCTGCCATAATGAGCATTGCATCTTTCCCCATTCAAAACCATAGGAGTGACTAGTCTTGGGGTATTCTATAGTCTTTGGTAGAAAAAATTAAATAACCCAGCGTTAAAAATGACCCAGCAACTTACAGAAAAACTACCCAGCACCTGGGTATAAATATTAAAAATAACCCAATAAAATGACCCAACAAATTAAACCCAGCATTTGGGTAAAAAAAAAAACAAAAAAAAAAAAAACAGCACCTGTGTAAAAATATTAAAAATAACCCAATAAAACGACCCAACGGGCTGAACCCAGCATTTGGGTTAAAAAAAATAACCTAGCATTTTTTTGTGTAGTTTTAGTAAAAAATCTATTAAGATGTTTTTGCAGGGGTCAAACTGACCATTGATTGTAAAAAAAAAAAAATAAATTGTATATATTAGATAGCAATTGCATTTATGAAATATGCACATTTACTTGGGATACAACTGAGTGTTTAAGCATCAATAATATGTCAGATTAGGTTAGAGGAACCTATTAAAAGAATTTAAAAGGAAAATAAAGCGGAGTTCAATATTGAAGTTAAAAATTAGATTAATTTGGTTAATATTGTAAAATCAATCTAAAATAAGAGTATAATATATTTTAAAATGTACTTTATTCCTGTGATGGCAAAGCTGAATTTTTATTAGCCATTACTCAAGTCTTCAGTGTCACGACACTACTGAAATCATTCTAATATGATGATTTGATGCTTAATAAGCATTTATTATTATTATTACCAATGTAAATGAAAATTGCTTATGTGCTCCTTATATTGATAGACAAATAGTGAAGTAAACAATTTCAGTGGCTGATATAAAATAAGAGATGCATAAAGAAACAAAAAACAAGGTAAACATCACACATGAGCAGAATATTTTAGAGTAAAGCTGTAAATTTGTCAAATTATGCAAAAATGTGTGAAATGATCATACATTGCAGATTTTTACACTAAAATGACACTAAGGTGAGAATTTTCATTCACCTCAGAAATAAGTAGATAAAATAAAACTGACATTTCACCTCTCATGTATGTACAGTAGTATTTTCAGTTGTTTGTGGACAAATTAAAGGGATAGTTCATCCAAAAGATGAAAACTACTTACTCACCCTGATGTTATTCCAAACCTGTTAGACCAACGTTCATCTTCGGAACACAAATTAAGATATTTCTGATGAAATTCAAGGGCTTTCTGACCCTGCATAGACAGATGTGTTGTGGTACTACTGTCGTGACGCTTGTCGAAGACTGGCATGGAAGAGAAGAAAGTGTTTAATAAAGTCGCAAAAGTTGTTTAATAAAGTCATTACGGTTGAACCACTGATGTCACATGGACTATTTTAACAATGTCTTTACTGCCTTTCTGGGCCTTGAACGTAACAGTTGCATTGGTGTCTATGCTCTTGGATTTCATCAAAAAAAAAATCTTAATTTGTGTTTTGAAGAAGATTGAAGGTCTTATGGGTTTGGAACAACATGAGTGTGAGTAATTAATGACAGAATTTTCATTTTTGGGGGAACTATCACTTTAAACTAGTTGTGAATGAAACATTCGTTTCAAGAGAGTTCATTTTCTAAATGGCCACAGGGCCAAAACTGCCCATTTGAAGAAACACCCACTTATACTAATAATAGATGTCAAAACACCCAAAAAATAAATAAATAAATAAAATGTTACTAGGATTATATCATTATGAATTGAGGCTTGGCATATGCAAGTACATTTGCTCAGTTCGAAAAGCTCCTCCAAAGTTAAGCATATGCTCCTCACGGACCCATTTAAGTGTCTGTTCACATCAAGTCAACTGTATCACGACTCTGCTCTCACTAGAACACATTTCTCATTTCACACTCAAACACTCAGTCATGTTAGCATTACACGTCTGTTGTTAAGATCAAAAGTGTGCGCATTTCCCGCTGGAATTTTTTTTAGGACGGAATCCTACTTTGATCCCCCATTTCCTTCTGTCAGCAGATTCTCCCTGTCTCTTTCTCTCTCTCTCAGCCAAGTCACACAGAGAAACAGACAGCATAGCATGATCGCAACAAGATTATAGCTTTGCTGGAGCAGAATCAAGCCTGTGTGAAATTGTCTAAAGACCAAACAATTCCAAAGAGGATGTTCTCCAAACGACTTCCACCGCACATGAGTTCGCAAGTAAACTGGCAAATACATTATATGCATGCAAAGAAAAAATGTTGATGCTTCTGATAGCTTTGGGTCAGTCTGTTTCACAAGCTTAAACTAATATGTTTTTTTTTAATTTTGGTGTAACAAAATGCTTGTGCTCATAGATTGGATCATTAGCTTGCTAAAGTTGGAAATTAATGATAAATTATTACACACACACACACACACACACACACACACACACACAGAACCTAAAAGGGTTCTGTGTGTGTGTGTGTGTGTGTGTGTGTGTGTGTGTGTGTGTGTGTGTGTGTGTGTGTGTGTGTACCTGGTATTTATCACGTTATGGAGACCAAATGTCCCCACAGAGATAGTAATACCAGTAAATTTTGACCTTGTGGGGACATTTTTTAGGTCCCCATGAGGAAACAGGCTTATAAATCATGCAGAATGATTTTTTTTTTTTTTGAGAAAGTAAAAGTGTGCACAGTCTTCTGTGAGGGCTAGGTTTAGGTGTAGGGTGATAGAAAATACAGTTTGTACAGTATAAAAACCATTATGCCTATGGAATGTCCCCATAAAACATGGAAACACAACGTCTGTGTGTGTGTGTGTTTATTTGGGCTGTCAGTTTAAGGCATTAACTTAATTAATTAGTTATGAAAATATAACACTATATTATATATATATATATATATATATATATATATAAAAGAGAGCCATTTACTTCATTCTTGAATGAATCAGCTGTTTGAACGAATTGAATGAATAAATGAATGACTCATAAAGACATTTACCGCCACCTGCTGGCAGATTTAGTTTCTTAATTACAGTATCATTTCATTAATAAATAAATAAATAAACAATATAATAATAATAAAAACATTAAAGTGATCACCCAGAAATATTAACTTCTGTCATCATTTACTTAAAACTTTCTTTTGTGGAACATAAAAGAAGGAATTTTAAAGAATGTTGGTAACAAAGCTGTTTTGGTTACCAATTACTTTGTTCATTGTATGAACAAAAAATACTAAGATGTTTCTCAAATTATGCTGTTGCAGCCTAATTGTTTATGTGTAATAAATTTTGTGTAGAATCAAATAAAATATTTCTTTCTAAAGCTAATTTGTAATGTCTACTTGATAGATTCATTAATCGAAACATCATGTAATGAATTAGATTAAAAATGTTAATCGACTGACAGCCCTAATATATATATATATATATATATATATATATACACACACACACAAAATCTCCTTTTCTACTATAAGTTATTGTTATATAAATATATATATTTTTTACATATATTTTTATAAATAGCATTGATTTAGAAAAATGGAACAATTAGTTCTTTCTAAACATGTCATTTCATTGCTAGTTTCATTTTATACATCTTAACACACATAATAATAATTTCAAACTTTTTGCATAATTTGACAAATTTACATTTTTACTGTAAAATATTTTGTGCACATGTGATATTTACCTTGATTTTTCTTTTAGTTTGTATATATATATATATATAATATATATATATATATATATATATATATATATATGACCCTGGACCGCAAAACCAGTCATAAGTAGCACGGGTATATTTGTAGCAATAGCAAACAATACATAGTATGGGTCAAAATTATCGATTTTTCTTTTATGCCAAAAATACTTAGGATTCTAAGTAAAGATCATGTTCCATGAACATTTAGTACATTTCTTACCATAAATATATCAGATTTTTGCATTGCTAAAAACTTAATTTGGACAACTTTAAAGGTGATTCTCTCAATATTTAGATTTTTTGCACCCTCAGATTCCAGATTTTCAAATAGTTGTATTTCGGCCAAATATTGTTCTATCCTAACAAACCCTACATCAATGGAAATCTTATTTATTCAGCTTTCAAAAGGGTTTTAAAAAGATTTTTAAAAAATTGAACCTTATGACTGGTTATGTGGTCCCATTTCACATATTTCCAAAAGGTGGCAAATGAACAATACCACAAAAAGGAAAGAGAGCAAGAAAACTAAAGAATTTTGGACTCCAATCAGTCACGATACGAACATAGCAGGGGACTAATAACACGTCTAGAAACTCGGTAGGACCGAAATATGTTTTATTGTAAGTGCTGACAGTCAGAGGCTGTTGTCATGTAATGGTCCATCAGTTCCTTATGGGGGCCTTCCCAGAACTAGCTATCCAACTACACAGACGGCTGCTGAGAAATGATCTCAGATGGCCATATGCAACGACGCACACACCTAACAGAGCAGATTAAAAAAACAGAAAGCTTCTGGCAAGCAAGAAATGCCAGTCAGTCAGTTTTGTTTTTTTAAACGGAGTGATTAATTACCATACAAGTTCTGCTTCATCACACATGTAATTAGGAGTCAGACAGTAAATCAACTACAGTGTATCAAAGGATGTCTTATTTGTTTTGATCCACAAACACTTGCTGCTTACAGAGAACGTATTTAATTATTAAATATTTAAGTTTATTAAATATGTTTAATGCATATAGACATATGTACAAAAAGCAATCCGGTGTGGAAAAACACAGCAAGTATTTTCATTCAGTATCAGTTCTTTCAACACATACTCTGAGATGTGCTAAAAAGAAACTGAATTTATCAAGTCGTTGGCCCTGCAGCCTCAGACTCTTATACATTTTTAAAGATGTGTAGGAAGGGTGATAATTTGTTCGCAGTGTGTGTTCACAAAGGTATCTGTTTTACCAACTAGAGCCAATAATTATGTCATTATCACTAATAGCACCATTCAGAACTTGGATAGCGGTTTCAATTTGGGCTGAGACATGTTTCGCTTCTGCTTCTGTCTTTTCCCATCTGCAGGTAGAAGCATGCCAATGAAACAGCTATTTCTAAAGTTGGCTAAATAAAAGAGCTACATGGAAGTGCCATGTTGTGACGCTCAGAACATTTCTGTTCAGATTACTGGCTCAAAGATAATCATGTTATTGTCACAAAATAGAAAACCCTTCTTTGTACATGACTTCTGGAATAGTCTCAGAGCACACTATATATAAATATTTTATATAGATATAAAATAGCAAAAATGATAAATTAATACTAATTAAAGGTATAGTTCACCCAAAAATAAAAATTCTGTCATTATCTACTCACCCTTATGCTGTTCCAAACCTGTAAGAGCAATAATCATCTTTGGAACACAAATTAAGATTTTTTTTAAAATCCGAGAGCTTTCTGACCCTGCATAGACAGCAACACAACTGACATGTTCAAGGCCCAGAAAGGTAGTAAGGACATCCTTAAAATAGTCCATGTGGTTCAACCTTACTTTTATGAAGCTTTGAGAATATAGGGTGACCATACATCCTCTTTTCCCTGGACATGTCCTCTTTTTGGACCTAAACATTTCTAAATCATCCAAAATGTCCGGGATTCGGCTTTTGCTTTCTGCAGTTGGCATTCATTGTGTGTGTTTTTGTGTCAAAGCCCTGCGCGGGTCTGTTTTCGTAATCTTGCTCCCGCTGAATTTCGGGCCATTACTGCCTGCTTACGCAATCATTCTGATATTGAATATAATTTCTGCGCATCAGGGAGCTGCTATCAATATGCAGAGTATTTAAATCACTTTGGATGCAGCTTGTGTTGGATGCAGGGTTGCCGAATCTGCATTTTTTGCACAGAATTGGGTTGATTTTATCCCGTGGGTTAAAGGTTTAAATTACTGCATAAATTACATTTGACTGAAATGCTTGTATTGAAACATTTTGCATTCTAACTATAATAAAACTGTGGTAGATGTTAAGATTTCTGAAGGATGGCCACTGGTAGGAAGTCTTTTAGCTGTGTTTATGATCAACCTGCCTATAACGGTGACTGTAAAATATGTATTTTTCATTATGACATTATGGACATGACATAAGACATAAGCCGTGGTTTACAGTGATTTTATAACAGCTAAGGGGCGTTGTTAGAAACGTTGTGAAGTGGAGTGCCTAAAAACCCCTTAGCTGTTATAAATTATAAACAGCTTTAAATTTAAATATAAACAAAGTGGTTGCCAAGCAACACACAGACGTAAACAAAGGTGTATGTTTGTAGAGCTTTGAACGTGCTTTGAACGTGGCTCAACCAATTAGAATCAAGAACCGGAACTGTCCGTTTTATAATTTGAGTTTTGACAATTGGGATATGGTCATTGCGCTACTTTGGGGGCTACTTTAACCACCCTCAAACTCAACAACCACCCTCTCTGCATCATGCCCCCACTGTCCTCTTATTTGAAAACTAAAATATGGTCACTCTACAAGAATGCAAATAATGACTTTTTTCAACAATTTCTCATCTTCTGTGCCAGTTGACGCATGCGCATGTGCACTGCTCTGCTTGTAAACAAGGTGCAGCGCATCCGTGTTCTACGTCAGAACGTCGGCTCCTGCATTAGCAGCACCACACACATGCATGGTACTATCGTGACTGACATGGAAGAGAAGAAATTTTTGAATAAAGTCATTATTTTTCTTTTATGCCAAAAATACCAAAAATAACGTGATATTTAGCCCCTGGAATGTAAATTTTAACAGGGAAACCCCACCAAAAAAACTTGTATTTTACCTCTGGAATGCAATTTTTACCAAGGGACCGTCCTCGAAATGAGAGAGCAGGTCATATGGGTTTTAAAAAAAAAAGATTGCAATGTAGCTCTCCTTCAATGTAAACAGCTGCAAAGTTTTGAATCAAAAAAAGTGCATGATAAATAAAGATATTGTCTCTCAAAAGAAAAAGCGATTTTGAATCGCCTTAACGAGTCGTCATATTTTCAAATCTTCTGCCTGTTACCGATCTACATCACTAGGTAACACATTAGCATAATCCCTGCCTGCCCACGAAATATTAACACTCTGACCTGCCCACAAACACTTCTGCTAGTTAGTGTGTTTATATCATGTCGAGAGGATGCTGAGTCCTGTGCTGTGAAAGCAAATTTATTTCATTGCCGAAAGATGATGATACAGAGAACTGCTGCTTGTAATCTTCTTTTTTGGATTAACAAGCTTCTCCAAACCACAACCTGTAAGTACAATCGACACGTTATATGTACATTTTCAAGTGAGTGCCCAAAATATCAAGTTTTTTTGTGCTAATATGTGATGTACACCTAGTGCAGCTTCAGTTTTCCAGGTAAACCACCATAATATTATTGTCTTACTGAAATAGTTCTGATAAGTCGCTGTGGACCCACTATTTCCTAAGAATGTTTCGATTAATGTCGGCTGTCGTTGTTCTGATGACTTCGTTTAATAATAAATAATGTAACTTAGACATATTTTGGTTTACAAAAATTGTTGAATAGTTTCAGTTTTGTTGAAACTGAATGTTTCATCATTCAGTCACGTTAGCACTCGGCTGACGTATCTACCATTAATGTTTTGTTAAGTGTTTACAGTTCGTCAGCTAAACTTTAGCTGTGGGCACGATTCGCTTGCCTAAGTGTTAAACAAAATGTTTTTATGTCATTATTTTAAGAATGGATTGGAGCACTATATTATTGTTTTATGTAAAGGTGCTGGGCTGCCAGGTTTTCACAACAAAACCTTGCTGACTTCAAAAACAACCACGGACTTGGCAACACAGATAGTAGCACTCAACTTGCTCAAGTAGGTTGTGGCTAGAAGGGATACAGCTTAACGTCTACACATACCCCAACCCTAAACCTACCCCTTACAATAGTGCAGAAATAGTAATTATTGTTGTACAGCGTGACAAAAATGACACTATATTGATGTGTGCATGCCCAGTAGCCACAGCTGTCTCCTTTCTAGCCTTGGCCGCTCAAGTATGCCTCTCTGTACCAATCACAACACGCTTGGCCAGCTGACCAATCAGCAGAGTAGGCTTGTGGAACGGATTCAAACGAAATCATTGACAAATGACTCTGTATAAATGCATATTCTGAGAAAATGACAATGTTTTCTGACCTTAGATGCATTTAAACCTGTTGTAGGGTACTCCAACACAATATTAGGAAACTTTAAAAAAAAAAAATAAATAAAAAAAAAAACAAAAAAAAAAAACATATGACCTACTCTTTAAATAGCAATTGGGCAGGTTTTGTTGTGAAAACCTGGCAACCCTAACATGGCAGTTGTGTTGCTGTCTATGCAGGGTTAGAAAGCTCTCGGATTTCATCAAAAAATATTAATTTGTGTTCCGAGGATGAACAAAGGTCTTACAGGTTTGAAACGACATGAGGGTGAGTAATTAATGACAGAATTTTCATTTTTGGTTGAACTATCCCTTTAAGCAACACAGTTTTGATAATAAACATTGATGATAAATGTTTCTCAAGCACCAAATCAGGAATAAAATACATTTTTAATATATATTTAAATATAAAACAGCTATTTTAAATTGTGATAATAATTTCAAATAATTGCTATTTTCACTGTATTTCTTGGCAAGCATAAGAAGCTTTTAAATGTGAAAATCTTACCCCAAACCTATGTATGAACACACACACACACACACACACACCCACACAAGTTGTTTGGACAGACTTCAGGCATTAGAGATGGACAAAGTCATCACAGTGATGAATCAGCTCTTTTTTTCTAGTAAATCTTAATGAGTTGTTTATATAGCTCTCCAGTCACTAATATAGTGCAAATGTTTTCTTGTGACCACATGTGTAATGAGAGTTTCTATAAAAAAATAATCACCCAGCTGAGCTATTTACCGTCCTTCGTTATGAATTTCAGAACATGAGCCTTTTCATCTTCATCAATGTTAACCCATGAGAGAGCCAGGAGTCCCTTTTTGGGGAAAGGGTATGAGCAGACGAGGAGAATCTCTGATCCTAACAAGTCATGTAATTAAAAATAATTGTTCTGAATTTTGAGGAGAAAAAAATAAAGTTTAATGAAAACATGCAACAGAGAGAGAGAGAGAGAGAGAGAGAAACTAATTTTTTACATCTAATATAGTGATGGGAAGTTCGGATCATTTCACCGACTCGGACCTTTGAGTCTCGTTCAGCAAAATGAACGAATCTTTTTTCGAGTCATTTCGTTCATTTCAGCAAAATATAATTACAATATTACGTGTTACTTCCCTAACACATCTACTGCTTACACAAACGTAGATCATACTACAAACAAGACAAAACTATAATGCTATAAGAAACAGAAAAGATTAATTCATTGTTTACCTGGGTCTTTAGTCTATGATTAACTCACCTCACCTCTTATTTGACAAGTTTTCGGGTTTGAGTCGTTCGTTCATCACGTGATTAGCTTAAGCAATGCAGTCCGAGCAGGAAAAATAACTGATTAGCTCATCTCTCGAGTCTTCGGATTCGCGTCGCTCGTTCATCACGTGACAGGCCTATAAGATGAACGAACGACTCGAAACAGGTGAATTAATTCCAGTACAGAACCTAATAGAATGTTGCGCATCCGCGACGGAACGAATCACTCCCCGAGACGACTCGTTTTTCCCGAGTCACATTAAAGATTCGTTCAAAATGAAGGAATCGTTCAAGAACGACCCATCACTAATCTAATAACGATTAGATTCATTTTTACTGGTCATTGCATATTAAAGCAAAGGTCAGTTTCTTTGTTTTATAATTTTTTTATGACAGTCAGACCAGTTTAAAAATGTTTTCCAGGTATAATATTGTGTCCACAATTGTTCAGGCAGTGTGTACTTGTGAAATCACAAGCAAATGCATTATTCACCCAATGTATTATTCACTTTAAGTGAGGACACGTTCAGCAGAGTACAAAGGTACACAACTTCAAAGCTCAGCCATTCCCAGCATGCATTTCCTATGAAGTGCTGGACTCTTCCAAACTGAAAGATTCAGACCACTCTGGACAAAAGACTCAAAACAATTATATTTGACAAAAAACATTAACTGCCATGCATAAATAGATTGTTTAAAGTGCCTTTGATTTGAATGTAGAGCCTGTGTTGAGTAAGTCATGCAATAAGAAATCCTTTATGCTACCAGATGGAAGGAATGAGTCTTGCCGTCCTCTCTTGATGCTGTATTTATTCCTCAAAGCCCGGCTGAGCCCAAATTATAACCTCTGTGGAACGATGTGTGGGACATTTCAACTCAGCAGAGCTTTTAAGAATAAATAAAACGTACAATCATTGAGGTACTTGAAGGGTAACAAACAGTGAAGTGTAATCAATTAAAGCACTCTAATGCACTTCTTTGGCAAAACAATTCCCAGTCAAGGACTTTTGAGGCATAATTCTCCAGCCAACTTATTCTCCATCACCATCTTTTTTGTTTATGACAACCGTGTGTCCACAAAAATCTACTCCAAAATGACCGCTAAGGACTTTCAAACACCTTGTCTCTTCATTAAAATGCAAAATTCAAATGTACAGATCTGACTTGCAAATACTGCCATTTACAATCCCTAGTGTGACCAACATCAGAGTCGTCTTTAAACAGCGAGTACAACTACAAAGGAAGCTCCCATTACAAAATTTTCAAAGGTAAAATGAAGCAAGAATAGTGTGAAGGTCATTATCATGTTCTGCTTGATTTAAACTAATATGTCCCTTTAGTGCAGTGCCAAACAGCAGGCAAACTTTTATCTCAGACAGATGCCGTGAAGTAGATTAGATTTTAATTATGTATTTTATATTTTTAAGTAGATTATATTTTAAAATAAGAACAGCTCTAAAAAATACAAAGATCTGACTACAGTGAATCTGATCCTACAAATTAGTTCATGAAGAGTGAAGAATGATTAGTATTTTTAAAGACTTTAATTTAAATAAAAACCATTTTCGGTAATAAAATTAAATAAAATTAAATAAAAATATTAAATGAAAAAATTTAACTTAGAAAAATGCAAGAAATGTTGCCTTATTTAATACTAACTGAAATAAATAAGATAAATTACTAAAACTAACACTGAAATAAATAGAATGAAATCTGTATACCAAATAATAATCATTAGAAAAAAAGAATGACAAAATAAAATGAAACGAAATGAAAAAAATATTAAATGAAAGGCTAACACTTACAAAAATGCAAGAAATGTTGCCTTATTTAATGCTAACTGAAATAAATAAGGTAAATTACTAAAACTGAAGCTGAAACAAGTATAATGAAATCTAATCTGTATATCAAATAATAATCATTTGAAAAAAAAAAAAAACATTTAAGTGACTAAATGACAAATAAAATAATAAAATAAAATATTAGATGAAAACTTAATGAAAAACGTGTATCAACATTAAAATTTCCAAAATCTGAGAAATGCAATAAATTAATAAAAACAATCATTAAATATTACAACTGAATTAGTTAGGTATGACAACAATAACGTACATTATGAAAAATTGATATTCATTTTAATATTTGATAAAGATTACATTCAAAAGTTATTAAACGAATAGTGTTTTTAAGGATTTTAGTCAGTGTTGTTTTTGTTAACTAAAATTATTAAAAACTGTTGTTGGTAATTGATAAATAAAATAAAGTAATTAAATATTAGATGAAAAATATTTAATACTAATTGAAATAAATAAGCTAAATTATTCAAACGAAAACTGAAATAAGTATAATGAAATCTGTAAATAAAATAAAAAATAAAATAAAAAAATTTAAAAGAAATACACGAAATGTCAAAATTGTAAAAATAAAAGCTAAATTAAGATGTTAATAAATACTATAACTAAAATAGTACTAAAATAACACTGACTTAAAAATTTCTATTAACATTAAAATGAGAAATGCAATAAATAAAGGTAGTTTCCTAAAGATCATTTAAATGCCACTATCATGATGACAAAATGTTTCTTTTCAGCTTATGTGCTTTTTCTGTTTACATGACTGAGAGATGGAGGAAGGGACGGATGCTAGAGGTTCCTATTCTGAGTCACCAGCCGTTTTTAACCTATTGCCCCCTCCACTTTCTCTGTTTGTACTTCTACTATGTGCTCTATATCCTCTATAGAGAATGAATGCTCAGTTGACTAACAGGATTTCAAAGTCCGTCCAAAGCTGATGCGTGTGCATTTCTCCTTCAGGTGAAATGTAAGGAATCGTAATAGAGAAACTGTCTGGGAAGGCATTTTCAGTGCAAGAAAGTGCCGCACATGCAGAACACCACTACCTCATAAACCCACCGAGACCCCAGTGGAGCTCTAAACACTCAAACATGAAAAAAATAAAAAACATCTATGAGTTGTCCTGCTAGCCTTGCATTGTGTTTCGACCAGTCTTGACTAGTTAAAAAAAAAAAGCCTCAGGTAAGAGCAGTAAACACCAAGATAACAGATGAGAAAACAGAGGCACTTCTCTTCACTTACATAAGATGGAGATTTTTTCAAAATGCACCTGACAATGAATACATAATTGTTTACTAAGGCTTTTCCTCAGGCAATTTAATTCTCTTCTCAATTTACTTTTGAATTTTCATCTTCTTTTTTTTTGCATCTCATTTCATATGCATGAATCTTTATGTACAGAGCCCTCATATAATGTTATTTTAGTATCATTGAGATACTGTTGTTTTTATTTGTTTATTTTTTTGGGGGGTGGGGTTCTATTTAATTTTTATAATTTTTTTATTTCAGTTTTAGCTATTGTAATACATCAAGTTAAACTAAACGAAACTAAAAAATGTTGCCTTAAGCAACTTTTTTTCTAGTTAACAAAAAGGAAAAAAAAAAAAAGTTTTTTAGTTTTAGGTAAGTATAGCATCCATGTTTTGGTAAGACCCTAGACTGACAATATCAGCTAAAAAAATATAATAACACATTTCATTTAGTCACTATTAGTCACTATAGACAGACAGACAGACAAACAGATAGATAGATAGATAGATAGATAGATAGATAGATAGATAGATAGATAGATAGATAGATAGATTTCAGAATTCAGAACTAGAGAATTAGAACTTACTGAGACTGAACTAGCTGATAGAGCTGCACGATTTTGAAAAAGGAATTGTATTAGAATTGTTTTACATTTTTTTTTTTTTTTTTTTTTAAGTATTTGAATGAATTATTAAACGAATCAATCATTGTTCCATTACTTAAGTCGTTCTTTCACCTTATGGGGCTGTCACGTGATGAACGAACGACTCCAAAAACCCGAAGACTCAAAACAGATAAAGGCTGCGTCCGAAATCCTAGTCAGCTGACTTGCTGCCTCGCTGCCTCATTAGGCAGTGACTTCAAAGGTTGCGAAGGCAACTCTAGAAACAGTTTCGGACAGACTTCAGAGGCAGCAGAACGTGACACCGTTGCTAGGTTACCTAACGGTTAAGTTGTAGATTTTGTAGAAAAACGATCTTATACAGCTATATATAAATGCTTTAATAATACATAAAGACCTCAATGTCATTACCCATCGAAGGTCTGTGCGTCGGAGAAGACGACTGAGAATGGCAGCAACTTTTTGCTTAAAAAAATAAAAGCACTAATGCAAGTAATATCGCAGAACAGGTCACTGTTATTAGTGGCTGTTTCGTTATTATTGGTAGTATATTGTAAATATTATTCTTATTCACTACTCATTTGAACCCTTTTAACGTTTTATTAAATACTACTATTACAAACAATATTATTTATTATGCTTTTTACACTATTACGATTCATAAAGTCATGGTCAAGATCTCATCTATTATATAAAGTAACAAGTCTAATTTCACCAGAATATCTTTATTTATATAGCCTATATGACGCACACGCACAGGACTGTGGGAAAGGATGCATCTATGCTGCCTTCAAAATTCCATCAGAAGAAGGTACCTCCGGAGACAGGAAGTGAAGCAGAATTAGAATTCGGACGTGCCTTGATGCCTTCCTGCTTTTGAAATTGTTGGATTGAATTGTTGAGGATCGTTTTCATTTTAAAACACTGTTTTAAAACGAAAACACACTAGAGTAAATAGGGCCTTAAGCTGTCTAAACCAGTGTTTCCCAACCTTTTTTCTGTCACGCCACAGTTTTGATAAGTAAAAAAAAAAAATAAATAAATGAATAAAATCTCACGGCACACCACTAAGCAAAAAAAAAAAAAAAAAAAAGAAAGAAAAAAGATAAGGAAAATAGAAAAGGGGGGAATTTTTTTTTTTTAATTTGGATTTATTTATGATTTATATGAGGACACTTGCAACTAACATTTTCTGAAAATCATGCTCAAAACAAGTTTTTTTTTGGACGAGCGAATGACAGAGGTAAAGTTATGCGTTTTGTCTTTCATTAGAACGGTCGCATCTGAGGCAGGAAATTAATCTCATCAAAGTTTTCATCAATTTACGGATTATAAAGTTCATTGTAGCTATATGGGCACTCAGTTTTTCTTGCTGTTTAATATATTTGGCCAAAATCTCATGATATAAAAGATGAACCGCTATGCACAGGATATCTAAAATGTACAAAACTATATTGGCTACAATTAGATGGCAAATGCTAAAACTCTTCTCCGCTCTTCAAACACACAAAAACATTAGACTTTAGAGACAGTGTTTCTTGAGTAAAGAAACACTGTACTTATTCAAACATCAGTTCTTTATTTACCCTTGCATTGCGAAGAAGTAGGCTTATTATTAGCCTAATATTATTAGCCTAGTATTTCACCTACCTGACCCGAAAATGATAAGAACAAACGCAAATGTTGTCAAAATTCTTGCCCTGAAAATCCTGGTTCAGTTTGGCCAACCACAAACGCCTCTTCTTCTTGATTTGTTATAACTTTTGGCAGTCTATAGTACTCCAATTTGTTTTTCCTGGTCTGACCAATTAGTACAGCCCAAAACATGACAATAATTGACAATTTTCATCAACAATAATCAGCAAAATATACTAGTTTTGTTCATTTCAGTGGCATTGTTTAAGTTCAGTGTCGCTGATTGATGACACATCGTGAAATCGCTCTATTGTGGTGGGTTCAGTTCCAAAAAACACACAAACTGATGAAGTGTATCATTAAATTTAAAATCACATACTAACATACTACTCTTACTGTTTTTTAACAGAGTTCTAAGTCAGAAGTAGATGAGATTATGCTAGTAAAAAACTATTTAAAGAAAGTAAAAGTCCATTAGCTCCCAGAGTGAGCTAAGTATTAGAAACACATGAAACGGTTTCGCAGTTTGAGCTTCTGGCACATGCTAATCTTATGCGATTAGCATTCTCGCAGTAAAAGCCACCTGAAACCCAGCTGAAATTTCAGATTAAGAAGTTCAGCGGGTCCTCAGGCAGAACGTTCCTGGAGTCGAGTCAGCTCTCTGTCCCTCACGTCAAGCCAATGATAGAAAGTCAGAAATAGTGGAATCATAACAGGAAATGGAACATCTGCTGACAGCATGACACATCTTCATCACCAACCCTCAGAAAATCTGTCCACGGAGAAGCGAGAACTAAAAAGAGGACAGCGATGCTCTCGACAGCCAAAAAGATCACGGAAAAGAGATGGAAAGATGAAGTCCAAAGGCTGCCAAAAACCATCCAAACGCTATATTTGATGAAGAAAAAAAAAAAAAAGACAAATAGCCCTCGAGATGGCGTTCTGATGGCTTTCCCACATTTTATTTTAGAAGTGTTACTGCACTGCTCACAGATGGAGAGGGCCTCCCTGTGTTTTTTGTGTCAGGAGATGCCATGTTGCTCTGCAACATTTCCTGACATGACGGAATGAGTAATAGGTTCCTCTGCTGCCCATTCCTTTAATCCATATTTAGCTTTACATTTGCAGAATGTATGCCACAGTGCTGTTCACTTTCACAGTTAATGCTCATTTAAACCCACTGGGACGACGCCACCTGCACATGGACTGCTAAATGCATGTGACTGAAGAAACAAGGCATTTATGTCCTAACTATATGTTTAGAGAGGCGCTGATATGAAAATTCAAGCTGATATATTCACGTAGATGAGTTTGTTTCCTTATCAAAACAGATTTGGAGAAATTTAGCATTTCTTGTTTACCAATAGATCCTCTGCAGTGAATTCCAAACAGCTAATAAAAACATCACAATAATCCACAACTAATCCAGATGACTCCATCCATCAAATATAATATTTTACATAGCGAACATTTCAGCTAACTTTCATTTTTGGGTTAACTATTTCTACACTATTCAATAAAAATCTGTAATATTGGCCAGTAACCTATATGGTGCCAACATATTGTGCATCCCTGTTTTGCATGATCTATAAAAATCATCTCTTGCTTTAAAAAAGAGCTGAAGAGGGAGTGTGACAAATCGACCTCTGAATCATTTGACTTTTTAGCCTACGCCAAATGTGCCACAAGGAATCAAACTGACAGGTGGGTGAAGTTAGCAGCACAAATTGGTTACCAGATAACCTAATTAACAAACATCCTAAAGCAAAAACACGCTCTGAAGATCAAATTATCGCATGGCGCTGTGAAACCGTAGGTTCAAATCAAATAGTAAACAACACTCTTTTAGTGTCATATGGACATTATGAATATTCATCATAAATGTATCCTTCTTGACAGTAAGTTTTTCAAGCTTTGACTCTTTCTCAAGAAAAACAGAGATGGTGAATGCACAGACGCAGACGGATTACATAACTTGATCTCTATTCTATACTTATTCTTCCAACAATAGATTATGCAGTATGTCTTTGTACTCCAAAATAAGAAAAACAGCTCAAAAGAGTCGAAAAATGAGCTTTTTATGTTTTGCATCAGTCAACAATCACAAACCGACTTAAGAAACAGATATCCAACAATCCTATATTAAACCTTCTAAATCTGCTTTTATTTCTAAATGTAAAAAAGAGATGAAAACAGAGTCCATGATGGATGAAAGCCAAGGGATTGCGACAGGTCTGCAAGAGTTTTAGCATAATTGTCTAGAATGTGGAGTATAGGGAACTGATGTTGTTTGGCTTTGGACATTTACGTGAACTTGTTTGACTTTAAAATGTAATCCCCTTTTTACTTTAGTTCATTTGATGCTCGGGTCTTGTTGGATCCCACTCATTAAACAACTTTAGTCACATGAGTGGGAGGACGATGTAAGGGAGGGCAAATTTATGCACTATTGACAGAGGGAACGCAATTTCATCCCTGTTCTCTAATGACTGTAATCAAGAACTGAGAAATATGGAGAGCAGACCATTGCAGACATGCTTAATTATTGCTCAAGGTTAGTTATCCAGTTAATGGGACATTTGGGATATAATGATGGTGTAATATGCAGTGATTCTAAATCTAATATTATAGCGCGTGTAGGAACAAAGAGATGCATTGCTTGTTTTCAACTCATCCAAAAAATATTAATAAACCATTCTGTTTGTCCTAATTGCTTGCGTTTTTTATATTGATAAATTGCATTGATGAATTTGATCGACGGTCGTGATTGAAGAGGACGCCGGTTTTCTCCAAGGTGATATTGTTTATCTGGCTTGTATTTATGTACCACTCAGCAAAGACAGACAACTAATCATTAACTGGCCCAGTACTTACCTCATTAAATATTCAGGATCCGGGAGCACAGAAACGCTACCGCAGGATTTAAACCCAGCGTCTGACGGAATCCGTTTGAACAACGACTGTAAACGCGATAGACTACGGTCACGAAGCGACTATTATTTTGTAGGACGTTTCCGACCGACATTCAGAGCAGATTTATATAGCAATATTTTCACAAACACACAAGAAGTTATTAGAAAAACTCGAGGCATGCCCGTTGTGAATTGTCTTTTTCCAGTCAACGTTATTGACCTTATTAATAAGCAATAAGAACGTAAACCCGAGAGGTACAATGCGAAATCTTAAACAAAAATTCATTAATAATGGAGAAAATAAATCACGTCTCTTTGAACCGGAAAAACAACTAACGTACGTGCGTGAAACAATAGCAACAATCAAACAACACTGGCGATTAAAAGTTTGTAATATTCAAGATTTTTTTTATGTTTTTAAAAGAAACATCACCAAGATTTCAGTTTTTTGACAAAAATTCAGTAAAACAGTAATAGGCTACTGTAAAATATTATTATTTAATCAGATTTATTTGACCAATAAATCTGGATATTAGCTTTCAGAAGGATCATGTGACACTGAAGTAATGGCTGCTGAAAATTAAGCTGCCATCACAGGAATAAATTACATTTTAAAACATATTAATATTAAAATAAATTATTTTAGATTGTAATAATATTTCACAATATTGCTGTTTTCACTGTATTATTTATTTATTTATTTATTTATTTATTTTTAAATGCTGCCTTGGTGCCTTGGTGATATTAAAAGATGTTTATTATTCCAAACCAGTATATTAGCCTACAAAAAACAAACAAACAAAAAAAAAATTAATTTAGCACACATTTTCACACAAAAAAAATGAATACAACTAAAAAACAAGAATATTATATTGTTTTATGTTAAAAAAAAATTCTTCTATGACCTTAAAAAATTCAATTAAATTATGAAAACCCTAACATTTTTAACTGCAATGACAATAACGAAAGAAACTCTGATTTTACATCTGCAAGACTTGCTTTTTAGAGTGTTTGCTCATCTGCAATACGTCTATAGGACGTCTCCTATCAGATGTCAAATAGACATTTATTAGATGTTTAATTTAAGATCATTTAAGATGTTTATTATTTAGAATGTATGTAAAACTGACAACATGCAAACCTTTTGCAAACCTGCAATGTTGCCTGCTAGTGTTCTTTACCTTTAGGTTTTCCCCATCCTTTGTAGGCAGCAGGAGGGAGACACACAGGTAGTTCTGTCAGTACGTTCTGACCAGCCTTTGACAGAAGCTTGCACTGTCTCTCTGGAAGCACTGAGTTCTTCCGAGTCGTCCTACCTTGAACATCAGTTCTGCTGAAATCTTTTATGATGACTAAGGCATTTTTGCTGTCAGCCTCAGCAAGAGAGTCTGCAGATGCACTCACATTATCCTGTGTTTGTTTGGGACTTCCTGGATGCTACTGTGAGACTTTGTTCTCTTAAAAATATTGATAGTTCAGTTGTTGTCGGGGAAACTTTCTGACCACTCTCACACTTTTTTGACACTGACTCTGCAATTCATTTCTGAATCTCCTCTGAATTCTTCTCATAGGCCTATAAATACAACACTTCATTGTTGTCTGCACTATTACAATGCATTTTAGTAAAGACTTTAGCAGTGTTTTTTTTAATTTATGCTCAGAATTATATCATGTTGGGATTTTAAATACACAGATTTTTAGGAATTTTTAAACGGTCTTAACATTTTTAGGGACAGATTTACTAAACAGGGCAAATTAGCATTAGAGCGCAATTCCATAAAAGCAGCAATGGGAGGGGAAAAATCTGTGTGTGATTTACTGACAGTGCACACTTTAGATAACAGATGCAGCCAGATAATTTCCATAATGACCAGCGCAATCTATCGAGAGCAGCGCCTGCTTTAAGACATGCTTTTTTGGCCGTTAAATAATGACGCAAATACCAGTAATTTGACGTGTGCAAACATTAGTAAATCACATTGCATGATTAATTTTAAGACTCTGTCAGTAAATCTGGCACCTAAATGTAGGTATGAATTAAACTGTAATATTTACTCAAAAAAGGTTCGAAATGTATGTAAGCCCATTTCCACCATTGAATAAAAAAAAATAAAGAAGGTAAGTGTGACCTTTTTTCCTCACAATTCTGACTTGTTTTCTCAAATTGCAAGTTTACATCTCGCAATTTTAACTTTTTTTCTCAAAATTGCGTGACACAAACTTGCAATTCTGCCGTTTTTCTTCAGAACAGTGAGATATAACAGCACTATATCATGGCCAATACGTAAGGATTTTACAAGGTGGCTAATTCACACTAATAACAACCTCAATTGTACCATTTTGTACGATTTGTCTTGACCCTAGTAACAGATAGGTTTAGGTGCGGGGTTAGGGGTTGGTCATTCGGACAAATTCATACGAATTGGGCAACTTGTAAAATATGTACGATTTAACAAAAATCATACAAATTGTATGAGTGAGGTTGTACCAATTTGTACGAATTAACCCCCTGGTCAACACGTTCTCACTCCCAACTCGTCACATATTGACGATTGGTCAGGACCCCTTTGGCGTCACTTTTTGATGCTCAGGGTACCCCTTTAGTGTAATTTTTCGACGTGCAGGGTCCTCCATTGTTTTTAGTTGTTTGTCTTAATTTAATGGTTTGCATGCATTTGTAAAAACAGAAATTATTTTATATAAATGTATACTTTAATTGAAGCACCTAACCCCACCCCTACCCTAAACCTCTGAAAAATATAAAAAACGCAAAAGGCAAATATAAGCTCAGTCACAGGTATTTATTGCAAAAACTGACCATAAACAAGCAGTATAAAAGCATTACAAACAAGTTGCATTCCGAGTCTTCTGAAGCTGTACGACATCTTTATGCAAATAACAAGGTTTTAATCGCAGAAAATGATCCCGGCCACTCCGTTAACGCGCTCACATTTCATTCAAAAAGATAATCCCAAACATTAGCATGACGCAATCCGTCACGAGGCACATAAGAGCCAATGGCATTTCACAACAGCATGACGCATTCGGTCATGAGACACCCAAGAGCCAATAGCATTTCACAACCAAGGCTTGCTTCTTCTGGCAGCATTTTTTGAATTCACGCACAGACTGCAGTGCAGCACACAGGACGGAGGACGGAGACGGCGATCGCATCTATTCTTCTCACAAATTAATCGTTTTGCTTCAGAACACTTGGAATATTAATACTTTTTGATTAAATTATGAATATAGTTGAATCTGCCTGTTATAACTTTTGTTTTGTTTTGTTTTGTGTTGTTGTTAGGTTTAGGGGCAGGGGTTGTGTTAAATATGTAAATAGAGTAGTGTAAATGAAACTGTTGTGACTGTTTGCATTGGAAAAAAAATCACACCCCAACATATATGCAATAATAGCAATATTATTACCCAGTATATAATTTAATCATGACGATAAAATTCCCAGTGCTTTTCGCGTCCGCACATTACGCCAAGGGTTTCTTATGTAAAGTATTGGAGGACCTGCATGTCGAAAAATGATGCTAAAGGTGTACCCTGAGCGTCAAGAAGTGACGCCAAAGGGGTCCTGACCAAACGTCAATATGTGACGAGTGAGAACATGTTGCCCTGGTAAGATATGTATGAATTTCCATGAGATCTGGTTGAATATAAACTTGTGAGATATAAACTTGCAATTCTGAGAAATGAAGTAAGAATTCTGTGATATAAAAATTCTACGAATCCGTACAAGTGAGGTCGTACGAATTAGCAACCTCGTAAAATATGTACGAATTGCCATGGGATCGGGCTGGATATAAACCTGCAATTGCGGGTTATAAAGTCAGAATTCTGAGATACAAACTTGCAATTCTGAGAAATGAAGTCAGAATTGCATGATATAAAGTCAGAAAGTTTATATCTTGCAATTGTGACTTTTTTCTCATAATTGGACAATTGGAGTTATTAAATCAAAACTGTGAGATATAAACTCACAATTCTGAGAAGATATCAGTCTTTTTTCCCTTAAACTCTCTTTGCGAGAAAAACTGTCAGAATTGCGAGTTCATATCACGCAGTTCTCCGAATTGTGAGATAAAATGTCGCAAAAACATTTTTTTTTTTTTTTAGTTCCACTACTGATTACTTGTGGATTATTGTAATGTTTTTTTTTTCAGCTATTTAAACTCTTATTCTGATGGCACACATTCACTGCAGAGGATCCACTGGTGAGCAAGTGATGTAATGCAAGTTATGAATTTCTCCAAATGCATTCCAATGAGAAACCAACTCTTGGATGGCCTGAGGGTGACTCAATTTACGGCCATTTTTCATAATTGGATGAACTGTTCTATTGTGATTCTACTGTGTATGTGTCAGTTTTTTAAAGTTAGTAAAAGGGTGCAGTGCAATGTCTGTGCGTTTATTATTCATGTATTTTTGTTTATTTATTTATTTGCTTGCACAAATAAATTTTGCAAATACCTTTATATACCTTTAATGTGTGCAATTTGTTCAATTGTTATGGCGTCTACTTTCTTCTTCTCTTTTCCGGTTCTTTTTCCACTTTCCTCTGGCAGGTTCTGTTAAATAACACTGCTGAACATCAGTGATGACACCCCTGGTGTGATTGGTCAATGGGAGAATGAGTCCCTGGGTAAACACCCAGCAGACACTAGACCTGCAATGCAACTAAACCTCCTCCTGATTGAATCTGGTGTTGCAGTTATTGCTGTAAGTGTTTACCCTTTTGTTTGTAATAGCATGGTACCATAAGTTGGGAACACTCCATAATAATTCTCATTTGTTTTTGTCTAAAACCTTCATTGAGATTGTTGTAAATAGAGATAAAAGGTGCCCGTAGGAGTGCAATTTGAAGTCTGGGTGCAATTTTCTTTTTTAGCAACTTCATTTTCTCCTGTTTCTGGCCAGGAAGGCGCAATTTCCGTTTATTTGTGTTTTTTCTGTTATGTTCTCTCCCACATAGTTAGATGACTTTTCCCCCTACTAAAATTGCTGTTGTTTTCTGCGATTTTCATTTAATTAATTGGTTTGTTTGGCTTTGCAAAACCTCACAGTGTTCTTGAAGTGCTGAGATGGAAGAAGGAGCTCAAACCGCAACCTTTTTATTACTCCTCTCCAACTCTAAGCTGGAAAGAGAAAGGCTGGTTTCTGTTGAGATGTCGCTTTGAATTCGATATAGGCCGGTGAAAAACTTTCCAAAGACAGGCATGGCTGTTCAGACAGTAAGCTGACAGCAAACGAAGACCAGTAGGACATATTAAGCAAAAACTCCGCTTGACACATGCACATACTCATATACATATTTATGGGATTACATAACACAAGTAATCAGGACAAACATCACTGATTTATTAAATATGACAAATCCTTAAACCCTTAATTAAACCATGACAGGCTCGTACCGTTTTTGCAAACAACCACTCCTTTCTAAGGTTAAACCACATAAATATTCGAGCTAATTCGCTCTTTTCCCAGTGGGATATTACATTTTTATCTGTGCATCTCGAAAACATTATAGGCTAGCATTTATGGGCGAAAATGCTTATGTGTTTGGAACTGGGTTTTAAAAGTCAATTTACTGACTTCCTAAAAATGGCTTGTCATAGGTCATAAGGACCAACAAAATGCTAAGCTGTGAGTCTCAGCAAAATTAGGAAATTTGGTGGGTCAATGCAGAAGCAAAAAGACATGTCTCATAGAGAAGGGTAACCATAGCAACAAGCATCCAAAGACGAGTCTCAGAGCTGAAAATCTAAGTACTCTTAATGTGTATCATCAGAGGATAGTACTCTATCCCACAGAAATCTGACCAATGCTAACTATGAGCATGCAGCTTATTCAGCTGATGATTAAAGGAGACCTATTATGCCTCTTTTTACAAAATGTAATATAAGTCTCAGGTGTCCCCAGAATGTGTCTGTGAAGTTTTAGCTGAAAAATACCCTACAGACAATTTATTAGGCTATATCATTTTGAAAATGCCCATTTTGAGTGGAAGCTGAAACATGCTGTTTTGTGTATGTCTCTTTAAATGCAAATGAGCTGCTGCTCCTTGTCCCCTTTTCTTGAATAGGTCCAGGGTTGCCAGGTTTTTACAACATAACCTGCCTAATTGCTACCCAGAACTAGCCCAAAACTAGCCTAATCGCGTTTCGGTGAGCATCCCCAAGCAAAAATCGCGTTGCCGGGGGTAAAATACACGTTTTTTGGTTGGGTTCCCCTGGCAAAATTCACATTCCAGGGGCTAAATATCATGTTATTGGGGTCGCTTCAACCCACAAACATGAAAAACAACTCACAGCAGCAGTGTTAAAGTAGCCCAATTCTGCGGGAAAATCGCGGACTTGACGACACTGAATAGGTCTGTGCCTTTACTGCTAGTTTCTCAGATACTCTGCTAAAAAAAAAAAACATCTGTTTGATTTTGATTATCATGTCTATCATGCTGAAATCATGCATTTTAAATCGGCGTTAGAACTGGTACACCATTGTCGTTTGCAAAAACTAAATTACGCCACTGTATGTGGAAACAGGCAGATTAATGGGCGTTAATATTAAAATCACAGGGGGAGCAAAATCTGACACGCTCGTTTTTTCACATGTTTGCAGAAAAAGGCTTACCAAAACAAAGTGCGTGTGTAGATTGAAATAGCACACATTCAAAAGTATATTTTTGGCATTTTAAAATGTATGCATTTGATTAGTACTTTCACTGTGGCAAACTATTACAACTCAGTTATTTGTGTTCCGTATTAGAAAAGGCCAAAGGCCACAACAACACAAAAACAGATCAATCACAGACTTACAGAACAGGTCTACTTCTGTTTAAAGAGTTTTATCCTTTGGCCTCATTGATTTATCACAAAAGCCTCTTGGGAATTAACTTGCTACATGTAGATGGGAGTTTTATTTTAAAATTGGCTAATCGCACAGAAAAAATGTGTTTTGCCCAAAAAGCTTAAAGCTTAAAATGATGAACTTTCATGTAACCAAATGTAACAGCTATTAAGAATATTATGGGCCTGGAATCTAAAATTTACATATAATATTCCCTACTGTCAGTCCTAAAATACTTAAAGGGAAAGAACACCTGTTCGCGTATCAGCGGTACTCTCCTGAGTGTGTGTCAAAGACTGACAGAAAAAAATTAATTGTTGAATAAAGTCATTACTTTGGTTTTCTTTGCACACAAAAAGCATTCTTATAGCTTTATAAAATTATGGTTGAACCACTGATGTCACATGGACTAATTGATTGATATCCGTACTACCTTTCTGGGCCTTGAATGTGTCAGTGGCCTTGTTGTCTATACAGGGTCAGAAAACTCTTGCATTTCATCAAAAATATAAATTAGTTTGTATTCAAAAGATGAACCAAGGTCTTACGGATTTGGAAGGACATTGGGGTAGTAATTTTAATTTTGGGTGAACTATCCCTTTAAGAAAATGTATCTGTATTTTTGTCCATATAATGTAAGTGTCACACCCCAGGACTGTTTGTTGTGGTTTCTCCATCTTGTGCCCATATTTGGTTATGTTCCTGTTCTTGTTCCTGCTCTCTTAGTGTCATTATTAGTTGATCCTCCTCACCTGTCTGTCCCTGATTAGCACCCCTACTTAGTCAAGTCTGTTCATTAGGTCTTCGTCTGGTATTGTTAGCGTTACCTAGTGTGTGTGTGTATTCCTGTGCTGTTTGGATTACCCTTGTTGTAGAATCATTAAAGATTATTGTATTATTCATCTTCGTCTTCGTCACACTCGTGACAGAATACCGGACCCAAAACAAAACAAAACAGTAAGCGGCACCTTTATCCCTCATTTTGTTTTTCGTTTAGGAAAGATTTTCTTTTGATTTTTCCATGGATATCACCCACTTTTTCACCTCCCTAGCCTGCAAAAACCTTCCCCTTTTGGACTTTGCTGTTGAGTTCAGCTAGCTCGCCGCTGTAATAACATGACATGATGACATGACGCTAAACTCACTGTTCTGGATCGGGGCAAATTACCATCGCCCCATCGACCTCCCAGACACTACTGGACTGTGCTGGAGGGAGGCAATCATCTGGTGTTTGGAGAACGTCTGGCCCCGATCCAGAACCACTCTGGACCCAGAAACCGAGCTGCCCAAGCCCACCGCAGATGGAGAGCCAGAGCCTGCCGTGGTCATTGAGCCATCAACATCAGGAACAGCAGAGCTGATGATCACCGTGGAGCCTGAGCCCCAGGTGTCTGACCAGGTTCGAGAGCCAACAGCACGAGCGATGGTGGAAATAGTTGTGGAGATTGCAGGGGCAAAGGAAAGCCCTGCCCACTGCACCACCGCTGGGGGTGAGCACAAACTGGACTCAGGAGATTTAATAGACTTTCACTTAGAGACACCCGTCCATCAATCTTAACCTGAACTGTTAACCTGTGAAAATATCCCAACCAACCTCCCTCTCCCACTGCCTCTCATTGATCTGTTCCCTTCCTCAACGCCCTTTCCGCTGGATCATGTCAGCTCCTCTGTTCACCCTCAGGTGTCTCCATATCCAGCTCCATTGGCGTTGAGTCTGGAGGATCCCTTGACTCTGCCTAAGTCCTGTGACCCAGCGGCTCCACCATGGCTTCCAGCTCCCTCGTCTCTACCGGAGCTCGTTGGTCCACAAGTTCCGCCGGTCTCCCTAATCCTTCCGGCTCCGCCTTGGTCAGTCATCCCCTACTTCCACCTCAGGACTGCACTCCTTCGGCTGCACCTTGTCCCTTCGTCCCTCCGTTTCTGTTGGGCTCTTCCTTCCCTCCAGCTCCACCACAGTCACTCTGTCACTCCGGCTCCGCCGCGATCGCCGAAGCCACCAGCTCTGCCTTGTCCCTACGGATCCTCGGCTTCAACCTGGCTTGTCAGCTCTCTGCTTCAGGCTCCACCACCACCTGTTCCGCCACCGTCGGTCGGCCCCCTGCAGTTGTCAGCCCTTCCTCCACCTTGGCTCCTCCCTGCATCAGCTCCACCATCATCAGTCAGCCCCCTGGAGTCATCAGCCCTTCCTCCACCATGGTTCCTCCCTCCGTCAGCTCCACCGTAGGTCGCCATCATGGCTATGGCCTGGGTCCTGCCAGGCGCCTTCTGCTCCAAGCCCCCCCGTCTTGGACTTTGTTTGCCGTCCTCCTCCCGGGTGGCCACCCCCCACCCAAGCGTCCTCCTAAGTCCCCTCCATCCCTCCTTCTGACTCTGCGGTGCGAGGTCATGCCTACTGGGAGGGGGGCAAACTGTTACATCCCAGAACTGTTTGTTGTGGTTTCTCCCTCATTCCACACACAGAGTCGCAACAGTAAGTCAGTGGGGTCCAAATATTCCTTACTTTCCAAAGAAGAAAGAAAATCATAGAGGTTTGGAATGATATGAGAGTAAATGATGACAGAATTTTAATTTTTATTTGAACTATCACCTTAATGTACAGTCAGGCAATCATTATCACAAATTAATAATCCAATTTAAATAATGCCTTCCTTCACCTTCCTTTGTCTAATGTTATAATGGTTCTCAAACTTGCCACTTAAAGAGCGACTGAAAACTCATTTGTCCGCCCACTCACACCATTAACACAGACGCACACAGAACGCACAGTGCTGATGCAAAAATCCCTCTTTTTCTTTTCTCTATTATTGCTTGTATCATGTTTTTTAGTGTTTTGCTACCTTTAGCCTCTTCCTATAATCCTTTGTAGTGTGTGCATCCAAAACGCTGCTACATTGAAGCTAAGAAAAGTGGGAAAATGCAAGGAAAGAGCATTATAGTCGAGTCCGAGATGAAATAAGCATTAGTGTATAAGGCTTGAAATGCAGCAGCTCTGCCGCAGCCAGATAAGACATCACTGCCAAAGATGTTCTGTCACACAAACGGGAATGAAGATATTCAGAAAGCTTGCTGGATTGTGCCAACAGGAAAAAAGAGTGCTGCATCTAAACGAGTGAATAATAAGCATCTGAGCAGAGAGTGTGGATAGCGCTTCAGTGGTCATTGATTTAAACAGCCATCACCAACAGCACCAGCTGCAACCCAATAATTGAGCGGAGTTGAGAAGACGTTCACATTCAGGCCTGTTTGAAGATGTTTGAATGGATAGACGCAGATGCAGTTTACTCCTACAGCGGTCAAACTGTGGAGCTGAGTTCACAGACTTGGCAGCAGGTGGTAATAGTGTGTTCAAAGGAGATTTAGCAGTCCATAACATGACTAGCGGAGCTGCACGCTGCAGTTGTTTCCCACATAAAAAAGGCTCTTTGTGTCAGGAAGCAGATAACATGCTTCTGATACCACCACACTGCTCTTCTGGGAGTTGGAGTTGATACAAAGCAGAGAATAGCAAGGCTGTATAGAATTGAGAAGTGAAAATTCAGGTCATTTATAGTTTATAGAGAGTGTGAATTTGAACTGAATTATTCACACCCCACAGGAAGTTAAACTGGAATTGGAATTGGAATGAAGGAAGATAAATTCAGTGAATTATACACCTTGATCCACAAAACTTTATAAAGGTAATATAATATTTTATATAGAAATATAGCTCTGTCTGTCTGTCTATCTATCTATCTGTCTGTCTGTCTGTCTGTCTGTCCATCTTTCCATCCATACATCTATTCATTCATCCATCCGTCCGTCCGTCTCTACTTATCTATCTGTCTGTCTATCTATCTATTTATCGGTCTGTCTATCTTGTCTGTACTTATCTATCTATCTATCTATCTGCTGGTCGGTCTGTACATCTGTACATGTCTATCGATCTATCTGTCTGCCTCACTGTCTATCTCTCCATCCAATCCGTCCATTCATCCATCCCTCCATCCGTCCACCTATCTATCTATCTATCTATCTATCTATCTATCTATCTATCTATCTATCTATCTATCTATCTATCTATCTATCTATCTATCTATCTATCAGTCTGTCTGTCTGTCCATTTGTCCATCTGTCTATCCGTCCAACTGTCTATATTGTCTGTATTTATCTATCCGTCTGTCTGTCTGTTCGCCCACCTCTATCTATCTATCTTTCTATCTATCTATCTATCTATCTGTCTGTCTGTCTGTCTGTCTATCTATCTATATATCTATCTATCAGTCTGTCTGTCCATTCGTCCATCTGTCTATCCGTCCAACTGTCTGTATTGTCTGTATTTATCTCTCCGTCCATCTGTCTTTCTGTCTGTCTGTCTATCTATCTATCTATCTATCTATCTATCTATCTATCTATCTGTCTGTCTGTCTGTCTGTCTGTCTGTCTGTCTATCTATCTGTCTATCTTGACATTTGTCTTTCCATCCGTCCATCTGTCCGTTTGTCCATCTTTCCGTCTTTGTACATCTGTCTGTTGGTCTGTCTGTCCGTCTGTCCATCCGTCTCTCTATCTATCTATCTGTCTGTCTGACATTTGTCTTTCCATCCGTCCATCTGTCTGTTTGTCCATCTTTCCGTCTGTATATCCGTCCGTCTATCTATCTATCTATCTATCTATCTATCTATCTATCTATCTATCTATCTGTCTTCTGTCTGTCTGTCTGTCTGTCTGACATTTCTCTGTCCATCTGTTCGTCGATCTATCTACCTACCTATCTATCTATCTATCTTTTTTTTAAATTTTCAAACAAGGCTGTTAAGACAATATTCATAGGTAAAATTAAATTTCAATATGAATGTCTTTGCATTTCAATTTATTTTAATTCTATATTTTCTTACATTCTGATTTGAACTGCTTTTCTGCATCCTGTTTACTACATCAATTTAAATACAGGAACTGGAATTTATAAGGCATTCTTGATTTAGTTCTAAATAGCACCCCTGCAGAACAGAACAGAATAGAATAGAATCCTTATTTAACACCACATGACCAGCGAGTCTCTGTGTATTTCACAAGATGTCGCCACAGAATATCGCCATGACAGCACAGTCCCTCTGGACCAGCCCTGCTCAAGGGCACACTGGTAGCAGCTCTTTACAGGGATCAAACCAACAACCTTCCATTCACCATTTCTGACCATGACACCACAGCACAAAAATATTTTTTTTTTCTTCTGACACCATGTAAAAAAGATAAGTTTGTCGCTGAAGCCTGAATGGGATTTCAGTTTGCACTCCTCCGGTCGCAGTCAACAAGACACACAAGTCACATTTGAAAGACATTTGCTTCACAAGTCCCACTCCCACTTGAGGTCGTCTATAACACGGTATTGATCTGGATATAAATAAACCCTCTCTGGCAGGCATTTACGTAAGCTGACATTTGTGAGGATCAGTGACAGTAGATCATAGGTCATTCACAGAGGACATCAAAGCTAATGTAGTCATAGTCACATTCAGTCTTCATGTTTGTCACCTATTCATAATTGAGGGCAGCAAAGGCACATCCGTTCCTTTAAAGCATCCATTAAAAACTTCATAGAGATTTTGCAAATGGCTCCTTAAGAACTCATTTAGGACTTAATTGAGGGCACAAACGATTTCCTCTCCCCTAGCTGAAATTCAAAGCGCGGTTCTAATTCAGAGACGCTTTTCCAAGCTCAGGCGGGGAGGAAGACTGACGGTTGCTTTATCTGTGCCGTTTCAGTCATATGACTGTAGCAGGCATTAATCATGCCTGTCAAGTCATAAAGGCGGCACTTAGAATGGTGAGGAATGTGAAATCTTCATATGTTAGGTGACATTCATTAACTATTAATACAAACTATGCAGAATCTATGAGGGCAATTTAAACAGAATGACATCTGTGTGCCATTGGGAATCCACCTGCACAGCATGTTCTGCTGTACTGAACTACATATATCAGAGGTCACCTGTCCAGATTCAAACTTGGGATTGGTTTAATTTGGACTGCAAACCATTTGTCATCATTTAATAAAATTATAACCACAGCATTTTTTTCTCCAAACAAAACAATCACATAAGTCACTAGTTTTTTAAAAAAGAAACATTGTCTTGCAGTGACACCAGCAGGTAAAGTTACAGCAGGAGTCCTCGTCTCTCTCGCCTCCCCTGAGCCCACTGAATTTTAACAGACCCCCTAAACCGTGCAGTCGGGGGTAATTGAGAAGGAATGAGCGAAAGTCATGTGAGAGGAGGCAATGCCTCCATCGCGATATGTTTGGATATGACTGGCTATGTTGGGCTATGATTGATTCATGTGATAAATCCTGCCTCTTGTGCTAATGCACATTCCACATTCACAAATCAGTCTGAATGAACATTATAATGGCGTTAATGGGAAAACTAATTTTAAAAAGTAAGTAAACAACTCATACACTTAGATATAACCACTTTGATACATCAAAATAAGACTTGGAATGGCCTGAAAACAGGATCTATGGGAGTTTTTAGTGAGTAATCAGCTTGGTAAAATTTAAAGTAAATCTCTGTGTCTGTGATCAATATGTACCAAGCTTTGATGACTGATGATACAAAAAAAATACTTAAAAGTGACTATTAAAAAATAGCTGAACAGAAGTTCACAAATAAAATTATTTTTTAAATTGTTACTGCCTTGAGTTATTATTTTGGAATAAATGTAAAATTCCTAAAAACACTAACTTGAAGAGATTTATACTTTTTTCTTTAAGAAATAGGCTATTGATTACATTGTTAATGTAAAAATATAAAATAGAATTTTTTATTCTGCTAGGGTAAGTAATGTTTATTTATCCAAGAAAATGTGACTGGGACAGGAATTAAAAAAAAAAAAAAAAAAAAAAAAAAACTTTGAGGACTTTGCCTCCTTATTCAGAAAACCACTGCACACTATTATAGATATATATATATAGATAGATAGATATAGATATAGATATAGATATAGATATATAGATATATAGATAGATACATATACAGATATATAAATAATAATAATAATAATAATAATAATAATAATAATAATAATAATAATAACAATTGTAGTGAATTGATTTGCTCAGATGGTTGAAATGAACTTCAAAAATTGAGTTATGGATTCATTGCATGTCCCATCACTGAAATCTGTTTGGAGTCCTGTCTTTGAAGATAAAAGCTACTGTTTATGTTTTCAAGTTGAACAGAGAAATTGTTTTCATGTTTTACCAGTTGTATTGTTTAATGTTGTCCCCCTAAATAAGATTCCTATTGTTTTTGTGCCAGATCAATACTTCATTATCATTATTTTCAATGTTACCTAAATAAAAATAAAAAATTTAATTTGGTAATTTATTTTAATTACCAAATTTAATTTGGTAATTTATTTTAATTACCAAATTTAATTTGGTAATTAAAATAAAGCTAAGCTTAAACAAGAGATAAATATTAAATGAAAAACTTAACTTAAAAACCTTAAATGAAAATTATAAATTCCACTTTCCACTAAACTGAACTAAAACTACAATAAAACCACATTAAAGATATACAGAAATATTTAAAAAATGCAAATGCTTTAAATGTTACTAAACCTAAAATTAAAATATGAAACCTGAAAATATGAAAGTAAAAACAACTTTAAAATATGAATACATAACGTAATAAACTAGATGAGTAAAGTTTAAGAACAAACTTTGAGTTAGCTTGAAAAAGCTTAGCCTGAAAGTTTGAAGCAGTTGCAAAAGTATGAAAGTTGATGTTGCTATCATGATATAGCACATTGCTTACATGATTTACCATGTTGCTAACATGTTTTAGCATGATTAGCTTGTTGCCTGCATTTTTATAGGACTTATTACAATGTTGTTAGCATGATTAGCATGATTAGCAAGTTAATAGCATGATTCTAGCATGATTAGGAAGTTACTAGCATGTTGTTTGCATGATTAGCAAGTTACTAGCATGTATATAGCCTGATTAGCATGTTGCTAGCATGTTTCTAGCATGATTAGCATGTTACTAGCATTATGTTAGCATGAATAACAAGCTACTAGCATGTTGCTAGCATGATTAGAAAGGTAATAGCATGCTTAACATGTTACTAGAATATTGCTAGCATGATTAGCATGTTACTAGCTTGTTGCTAGCATGTTTCTAGCATGATTAACATATTACTAGCATGTTGTTAGAATGATTAGCAAGTCACTACCATGTTGCTAGTATGGTTAGCATGTTACTAGCTTGTTGCTAGCATGTTTCTAGCATGATTAACATATTACTAGGATGTTGTTAGCATGATTAGCAAGTTACTAGAATGTTGCTAACATGATTAACACGTTACTAGCTTGTTGCTAGCATGTTTCTAGCATGATTAACATATTACTAGCATGTTGTTAGCATGATTAGCAAGTCACTACCATGCTGCTAGCATGATTAACAAGTTTCTAGCATGCTTAGCGTGTTACTAACATGTTGTTAGTATGATTAAAAAGTTACTGGAATGTTGCTAGCATTAATAGTATGTTACTAGCTTGTTGCTAGCATGTTTCTAGCATGATTAACATATTACTAGCATGTTGTTAGCATGATTAGCAAGTTAATACAATGTTGATAGTATGATTAACAAGTTACTAGCATGTTTCTAGCATGATTAGCATGTTACTAGCATGTTGCTAGCATGTTTCTAACATTTTAGCAAGTTAGTAACATGTTACTAGCATGATTAGCTAATTACTAGCATTTGTTAGCATGATTAGCGAGTTACTAGCATGTTGCTAGTATGATTACCAAGTTACTAGCTTGTTGTTAGCATGTTTCTAACATGGTTAACAAGTTAGTGGCATGTTACTAGCATGATTAGCAAGTTGCTAGCAGTTGTTAGCATTATCACCAAGTTACTAGCATGTTGCTAGCGTATTTCTGGTATAATTAGCATGTTATAAGTTACTGACATGTTGCTAACATGATTAACATATTTCTAGCATGATTCCGTGCTGAAAAAGCCTAGGCTGGTTGGCTGGTCTTAGCTGGTTTAAGCTGGAAGTAACTGGTTTTAGCTGGTCTCCCAGCCTGGCTAAGCTGGTCAGGCTGGTTTTAGCTGGTTGTTCCAGTCTGAGCAGCTAAGACAAGCCTGGATGACTAGCTAAAACCAGTCAACCAGCTTAGGCTGATTTTAGTTGTTTTTTTTTTTTTTCAGCAGGGTTGGCATGTTTAAACCAGCTAAAACCAGTTGATTCAGTAAAAACAGCGAAAAAAAAAACCCAACTTAAACCAGCCTACGCTGCTTGTCTAGTCTTAGCTGGTTTAAGCTGAAAATAGCTGTTTTAACCTTGGCTGGTCTTTTAGCAGATCTCCTCGCTTGGCCAGCTAAGACCAACCTGACCAGCTAAAAAGTGTCCAAAACCACTTTAAACCACTTTAAAACCAGCCTGGAAGACCAGTCAAAGCCATTCAGCTTAGGCTGGTTTTAGCTGTTTTTTAAGTAGGGAGTTGTTAAGCTTTGCTATAGCAATAAACAGCTTAGATGCACCATAGTTATCTTTGTATAAAAGTTTTCACCCCCTCAATGAAAGTCTATGGGATTTTAGGTGGATTTGATAGTCCGGTTTTCAACAACCGTAAGCCGGATCAGTTAGAAAAAATATAGCAACTAACTTCAGACCAGTCTGAAGGTCGGATCCAAGTTTGGTGGTTGTAGCTTTAAAGCTCTAGGAGGAGATACTGACTAGGTTCTGGCTCAGAAGAAGAAGAAGCAGCTTATAGCAGATCAGTGAGTTGGCTTTCTCAAGCCAATTTAGTAATACTGAAATAAAAATATTTTGGTTACAACAAAGTATATCATCTAAAAAGATATTTCTTCCTCAAATAGCTTTATTGTTTAGTTGCTTTAGTCAGTGGCCTGCAGTGTAGCTAACTACTTAAAAGAGCAGTTTAACTACTTTAAATTACGAATAGCTTGTAGCTTACAAATCCACAATTCCCCGGGACCTTTTAATGCCATGAAACAGTAGAAATGTATCAGTGGTTGATGTTTACACCCCCGGCATATACGGTGACATTACATACAAATGAACTGGCCCTTTTTTTTTAGCAGTTTCTTATCTTTTCTGTGACTTTCAACTCCATTTCCAAGCCGAGGCATTTGTCACAGGTCACAGCGGTCCGAGCGCTGTCTGCCCAGAGGATCCATGTGTCCTTAACTCATTGGCTCATTAGGTAAAACCCCTGCCCTCTGGCTCAGAGAAACATGACATGAGACGAGCCCAGACTCCACTGTCGTCTTTTCAAGCCTTCCTGTAATTAAATTCGTCCCTGCTAATCACAGCTGACCGTCACCATGACAACACACGGAGGGGCTAATTATGGTTAACATGAGTTTAACTGGGGGGCACACTTGTAGAGTTTTGGATTCAGGCTGGAAGTACAGATGGTAAATTGCATTACAGCACTGGTCTTGGGACATGGCAGGGCAGCGGTGGTTGATTTTACTCACTCGCTGTATTTGAAACCATGCATTAAAACTCAGATCAGTGGTCTCGGCTTTTGTCATGCTGCTAAAACAGCCAAACAGTGGGTGGACGGGGCTCTCGCTTTCAATTGTTTCGCTGGGTGACAAAAGTGCGGGTGGTAATTTGAAGCGCTTTTTCCCAGGTGCAGCATGCAATCAGATGTAGAGATCTGTCACTCAGGTCTATATGGAAAGTGCAGTGACTGGTGCAGCTCTCCACGCCCACCTCAGAGAACAGCACGAGAAGAACTCCATTAAAAGGACCTGGTTTTTTATTATATTACATATAATATCACAGAGATTTAAACAGTTTTGTGTAACAGTTTTAGAAAGTTTGGGAGGATTATGTCTATAAATCAAAGTTGTTTGCCTCACCTCATTTTAACATTTCTTCCAGTTTCTTTATTTTTAGCAGTAGATTTACAATTTAAGAAGCAGCAGCTCCCTTTGAATTAAAGTGATGGAATTTGAATTGCACTGGCCACATATCACAGGATATTATTGGAACTTGAATTGGAATAAAAGGAAGTAGAATTATTAAAAGGAATTCCGGTAACACTTTACAATAAAGTGTCATTTGTTAACATTAATGTAATGACCAACAATGAAAAAAATACATTTATTACACTATCTATTAATCTTTGTTGATGTTAGTTAATAAAAATACAGTCATTCATTGTTTGTTCATGTTACTTCACAGCGAATTAACTAATGTTAACAAACACAACTTTTTATTGTAATAATGCATTAGTAAATGCTGAAATTAACATTAACTAAGATTAATAAATGCTGTAGAAGTATAGTTCATTCTTAGTTCATGTTAACTAATGTAGTTAGCTAATGTTAACTAATGAACCTTACTGTAAAGTGTTACAAGAATTCCGTTTAATAGGACTTTGCCAAAATTTAGCCAAAATTAAAACAATTAAACACATAATTAAAAAAATATTTTTGACTAATTACACTATTTATGTAGAATACATTTTTTCTTATTTGATGAAACAGCCACAGAAACAGACTTTATTTTTGCTATAAATAATATATCTCTATAAATTAATTACAGTATTTTAATAATTAAAAACAAAAGGAATTATAATTTATTAATATTCTCTGAAGTATCCATAAATATCCTTTGTAGGTAATTCTTGCTTTAAAATGAATGGATTGTTAAAAACTACTACAGCATTTTGAGGATCCTTAAATTTCATACCATTTTAATTTTGCTTCCTTGAAAGAATAGTTCACCCAAAAATGACATTTTCTGAAAATGTACTCACTCTTAAGCCATCTAAGATGTAGATGAGTTAGCTTTTTTATATATCAGAACAGATTTACAGCATTACATCACTTGCTCACCAATGGATCCTCTGCTGTAAATGGGTTCACCATATCTGTCCCAGTGGAGAAACAAACTCATATACATATTGGATGGCCTGAGGTTGAATAAATTTTCAGAAAACGTTCATTTTTGAACTATTCCCTTAAATGTAAAATTTTGAATTACAAAAAAAAAAGTGTTCATTCAATTTTTAAGGCAGCATGAACGTACTTTTTTGAAGTTGAAACAATATTTTGTATTGTTTGTTTTTACAGTGAAGCCTTTCTCAATTGAACTCTTAAAGGGAACTCTGGGTATTAAAACATGTATGGCTTAATGTAATGTAAATCTTACTGAAATACGTAGTAGAAAACCCATGAAAGACTTACGTTATTTAAAAAATCCACATCCTTTTATATGTCTTTTGGACTGTGGGGGGCGCCATTATTTCAATTACGTCAAATGGTCGCACTCGAAGAGCTACTGGCGCTAACCTGTTGCTATTTTTACCACAACACAACTTGGAAAATAAAATACTGATAGAATGACCACAGCTATTGAAAGAGCTTACAGGTGGCGATGGATATGAGCGTAGGCTTAAACCAAAAGGCGTACCATCAATTTTCCTCACAACGAGTCTAAACGTGACTAGATATCGAGTGAAATCCGTGCTGAGAAACTTTAGTGGCCGCGGCGTCATGACAAGCATCAGTATGTTTTCATCCTACCAGGATGGCATCTAGCGTTTCTTGTCTCTGACGTTTGTAAGCTCTTTCAGTAGCTGTTTTCTACTAAAAGCCTCAAAGGCATCAATGCTTCTCTTGTTGCCCTTCAACTGAAAATAACAACCAAAAGCTGCACAATGTGGCATCCTATTAGTATTTTATTTTCCGAGTTGTGTTGTGGTAAAAATAGAAACAGGTAGTGTCAGTATAGCTCACTGACTGCAACCATTCCACATTGTCGAAATAATGGCGTCCTCCATAGTCCAAAATATGTATAAAACAATATGGATTTTTTTAAATAACATAAATCTTTCACTCTACTACATATTTCAGTATGAGACATCATGTTATATTAAGCCATACAAGTCTTATAAGTCACAATGTGAAGATACAAACTGGCAATTCTGTGGAAAAAGTCACAATGTGAAGATATAAACTCACAATTCTGAGAAAAAAAGTCACAATTTGAAGATATAAACTCACAATTCTGAAGAAAAAATCACAATTTGAAGATATAAACTGGCAATTCTGAGAAAAAAAGTCACAATTTGAAGATATAAACTCACAATTCTGAGAAAAAAGTCACTATTTGAAGATATAAACTCACAATTCTGAGAAAAAAAGTCACTATTTGAAGATATAAACTCACAATTCTGAGAAAAAAAGTCACAATTTGAAGATATAAACTCACAATTCTGAGAAAAAAAGTCACAATTTGAAGATATAAACACAATTCTGAGAAAAAAAGTCACAATTTGAAGATATAAATTCATAATTCTGAGAAAAAAAGTCACAATTTGAAGATATAAACTCACAATTCTGAGAAAAAAAGTCACAATTTGAAGATATAAACTCACAATTCTGAGAAAAAAGTCACTATTTGAAGATAAAAACTCACAATTCTGAGAAAAAAGTCACTATTTGAAGATAAAAACTCACAATTCTGAGAAAAGAGTCACAATTTGAAGATATTCAATAATAATAGAGCATAAACCTAGGAAGCAGAGCTGAAGGAAATGTGTGTGTTGCTGCATTTCAGACAGCAAGCCATACTTGTTTATCTTTTTACACATTTATTTACATGAAACTCCTGAATTTCAGCCTAAAGACCAGTCAAGAAGTGACAATTATCAACAGATAATTGCAATAAACATATGCAGTCTAAAGTGTGAGAAATTAAATATTCTCACACTGTAGTTCTAAAGAAAGGAATTGTGAGTAAAAAAGCAGTCATCTTCTCTGTCTTTGAAAGCCTATGAATAATTCTCATCTCCCAATACTGGGAATGGAGTGATTTGCATTACTATTGAAGAATACATCAGGACGAGAATAAGCTATCAGAGGGGGATTTCAGATGAGTCTGAGAACCGGTGCTAAGTAAATAGTTTGTGAAGGAACAAAAGGAATGAGGAAACAGACAGCAGGTTCATTCAGGGATTGCAAAGATCAATCAAAGACAACAGAGGCCTGTAGATTTGAACATGGCTGATTTCCCTCCCAAAAATGAAATCTTTGTCAAGCTGTGAGACTATGAATACAAATAGAGGTACTGGTCGTTGAGATATTTCTCAAGAAAATTAAAGCCCTTCACAAAAATAAAAATAGATCTCGACTGAAAATTCCATGGAATATTGTGGAAGCCTGCTTCCGCCACTGAATAAAAAAATAAAAAAGGTTATTGCAACTTTTATCTCACAATTCCTCCTTTTTTGTCAGAATTGCATGATTTAAACTTGATTTAAATTTTTTTCTTACAAATGCGAGTTCATATCTCACAATTCTTTTTTTCAGAATTGTGAGATATAAACTTGCAATTGCGAATTATAAAGTCCAATTTTGAGGGGGGAAAAAAAGACATATATTCAGAGTTCCGAGTTTATATCTCACAGTTCTGACTTAACTTGCAATTGCGATAAATAAACTCGCAGTTCTGAGAAAAAAAGTCACAATTGCAAGATATAAATTTGCAATTTTGAGGAAAAAGAATAATAGTGACTTTTTTTCTCAGAATTGTGAGATACAAACTCACATTTCTGACTTTTTTTTCTCAGAATTGCATAATATAAACTCACAATTGCAAGAAATAAAGTCAGAATTGCAAGATAAAAACAATTAGCAATTCTGACTTTTTTCTCACAAATGCAAGTTTGTATCTCACAATTCTGACTTCTCAAAATTGCAAGTTATGAAGTCCAGTTTTGTGGGGGAGGAAAAGACTGGTATGAGTTTATATCTCACAATTCTTACTTAAAATATAAACTCACAATCCTGAGAAAAGAGTCAGAATTGCAAGATCTCACAATTCTGAGAAAAAAAGTCACAATTTGAAGATAGATATTTGCAATTAACAAAAAAAGTCAAACTTGCGAGATATAAACTGGCAATTCTGAGAAAAAAAAAAGTCACAATTTGAAGATATAAACTGGCAGTTCTGAGAAAAAAGTCACACATGCAAGATATAAACTTCCAATTCTGAGGAAAGAGTCACAATTTGAAGATATAAACTGGCAATTCTGAGGAAAAAAGTCATAATTGCAAGATATAAACTTGCAATTCTGAGGAAAGAGACACAATTAGAAGATAAAAACTGGCAGTTCTGTGAAAAAAGTCACAATTTGAAGATAGAAATTCACAATTCTGAGAAAAAAAGTCACAATTTGAAGATATAAACTCACAATTCTGAGAAAAAAGTCACAATTGCAAAATATAAACTTGCAAATCTGAGAAAAGAGTCACAATTTGAAGATATAAACGCAATTCTGAGAAAAGAGTCATAACTGCAGGATATAAACTGGCAATTCTGAGAAAAAAGTCACAATTTGAAGATATAAACTTGCAATTCTGAGGAAAGAGTCAAAATTTGAAGATATAAACTGGCAATTCTGAGGAAAGAGTCAAAATTTGAAGATATAAACTGGCAATTCTGAGGAAAGAGTCACAATTTGAAGATTTAACTGGCAATTCTGAGGAAAGAGTCACAGTTTGAAGATATAAACTGGCAATTCTGAGGGAAAAAAAGTCATAATTGCAAGATATAAACTGGCAATTCTGAGGGAAAAAAAAACACAATTAGAAGATAAAAACTGGCAATTCTGAGGAAAAAATCACAATTTGAAGATATAAACTGGCAATTCTGAGAAAAAAAGTCACACATGCAAGATATAAACTTGCAATTCTGAGGAAAGAGTCACGATTTGAAGATATAAACTGCCAATTCTGAGGAAAAAAAGTCATAATTGCAAGATATAAACTTGCAATTCTGAGGAAAGAGTCACAATTAGAAGATAAAAACTGGCAGTTCTGTGAAAAAAGTCACAATTTGAAGATAGAAATTCACAATTCTGAGAAAAAAAGTCACAATTTGAAGATATAAACTCACAATTCTGAGAAAAAAGTCACAATTGCAAGATATAAACTTGCAAATCTGAGAAAAGAATCACAATTTGAAGATATAAACGCAATTCTGAGAAAAGAGTCATAACTGCAGGATATAAACTGGCAATTCTGAGAAAAAAGTCACAATTTGAAGATATAAACTTGCAATTCTGAGGAAAGAGTCAAAATTTGAAGATATAAACTGGCAATTCTGAGGAAAGAGTCACAATTTGAAGATATAAACTGGCAATTCTGAGGGAAAAAAAGTCATAATTGCAAGATATAAACTTGCAATTCTGAGGAAAGAGTCACGATTTGAAGATATAAACTGGCAGTTCTGAGGAAAAAAAAGTCACAATTAGATATAAACTGGCAATTCTGAGGAAAAAAGTCACAATTTAAAGATATAAACTTAATTCTGAGAAAAGTCATAATTGCAAGATATAAACTTGCAATTCTGAGAAAAAAAGTCACAATTTGAAGATATAAACGCAATTCTGAGAAAAGAGTCACAATTGCAGGATATAAACTTGCAATTCTGAGAAAAAAAAAGTCATAATTGTGAGTTTATATCCCGCAATTCTGTCTTTATAACTAGCAAATTCAAGTTTGTATCTCTCAATTCTGACTTTTTTTCTTGCAGTTGCAGGTTTAATTTCAACAACTCCAATTTTGAGGAGGAAAAAAAATTGATGAGTATATATCTCACAATTCTGACTTAAGATATAAACTTGCAATTCTGAGAAAAAAAAGTCATAATTGTGAGTTTACATCTTCAAATTGTGACTTTTTTCTTGCGAGTTTATATCTTAAGTCAGAATTGTGAGATATAAATTCAATAACCCGCAAATTGCAAGAAAAAAATCAGAATTGTAAGATTAAAAGTTGCAATTACCTTTTTTATTTTTTATTCAATGGCGGAAACAGGCTTCCATAGAATACTGTACTGTGGTCCCAACAAAATATTCAAACATTGGGGACTGCAGTGGACCAAATATAACAGATATTTGATATAAAAACAGTTCTTATATATTAAGTATTAAATATGTTAAGCATTAAATACGTTATATCTCTGTAACATAAAAGGTGTAATTCTGCTCAAGGACATGTGGAAAACAGTGATGTGCAAGTGCGACACACACGGTATGATACATAGTGCTTAATATTTATGCAAAAGGATGTGACTCACATATATATTTCAGGAGGAGTGGTTCCAGGCCTGTCTCTGTTTATTTCTCTCTCTTTCCCTGTATTTTTCAGCACTTGTCATTTCATATAGAGAAGAAAAATGTGAAAGTTAATCCACTCTAGGTGCTGTCATTAATACATTGGGAAGAGTTGGATTTACAATTCTAATGTGTCGATTTGCACCAGGTCCTGCTTCGCAGAGATATTACAGCCGCAGAACTCACTGGAAACCAGAAGCAATGTATAGAATGGGTAAGTTGGCACTTCTTTGATCAACACAACAAAGGAAAGAGCATTCTGTTTAGTCACGAGGACGATACACCCTGTTTTGAGTGAGGCAGTAAACACAAGACTAACTTAATCTTAATTCCTCTCTGACTTTCCCAGCTGCAGACATTTAAATTTTTTATGTTTGTAAGCCACTTATTGTGTTTCTACGTTGACTTCTGTCCAGAAAGCCAGTCATGCTCTATTTACTGAGCAGTGTGAACAGCGGTAGCTCTGTGATCCTCTGCTCTACCTCAGGGCCACACGCTGCCCTCACAGAGCTTCTGTTCACCAGCCGCCTGCCTGGAATGTGATAGTAGGCTGCTTTCTCAGAGGACCTGAGCCCTGCAACATCTGTAGCAGCTTCGGCGCTGGAGAACTCGTGTGTCAGAACATTTAAAACCACTTCTCTGGGGTGCATAAGGAAAAATAGCTCCGGTGAAACCTGCAGCAAAATATTCCTGTCCCAAATGAAATCACAGATAGTCGTTTCCAGGTCATCATCTTGGCTCTTAGGTTTGTTTCAACCACACTTCAGTGGGAAATAAGAAGACAACTAAAAGGGGGAAACTGTTGCCTGAGCTAAATATTCACTCAGCTGCACTGTACTGTACTGTAATAATATGAAGGAATTTCTATGCATTTCTATACATTTTCTCTTTATTTATTTATTTAGTAGAATTGCTGTAATAGAATAAATTGAACTGTAATAGAACTTCATGTAAAAATTTCATGCTAACGATTTTTATAATTTGCTATATTAATAATATATTTGGTATACTATTATTTCTATAACATTCTCCAATAGTCTAGTATTTTTAAACAATATATACATTTGAAGTCAAAAGTTTACATACACCTTGCAGAATCTGCAAAATGTTAATTATTTTACCCAATTAAGAGGGATTGTACAAAATGCATGTTTTTTATTTAGTACTGACCTGAATAAGATATTTCACATAAAAGACATTTAAAAACTGTCAACAAGAGAAAATAATAGTTGAATTTATAAAAATGACCCCGTTCAAAAGTTTACATACACTTGATTCTTAATACTGTGTTGTTACCTGAATGATCCACAGCTGTGTTTTTTATTTTTTATTTTTTTTTGTTTTAGTGATAGTTGTTTGTGAGTCCCTTGTTTGTCCTGAACAGTCAAACTGCCTGCTGTTCTTCAGAAAAATCCTTCAGGTCCCACAAATTCTTTGGGTTTTCAGCATTTTTTTTGAATTTGAACCCTTTCCAACAATGACTGTATAATTTTGAGATCCATCTTTTCACACTGAGGACAACGGTGCATTAAGAGCCAGGGAGTGAAAACTTTTTGAATTCGAAAATTAGGGTAAATTTAACTTATTTTATCTTCTGGGGAACATGTAAGTATCTTCTGTAGCTTCTGAAGGGCAGTATTAAATGAAAAAATATATTATTTATGCAAAATAAGAAAAATTTCACATCTTCATTCTGTTCAAAAGTTTTCACTCCCCGGCTCTTAATCATCGTTTTTTCTTCTGGAGCATCAGTGAGCGTTTGAACCTTCTGTAATAGTTGAAAGGTGTGAAAAGATGGATCTCAAAATCATACAGTCATTGTTGGAAAGGGTTCAAACACACAAAAATGCTGGAAAACCAAAGAATTTGTGGGACCTGAAGGATTTTTCTGAAGAACAGCAGGCAGTTTAACTGTTCAGGACAAACAAGGCACTCATGAACAACTATCACTAAACAAAAACACAGCTGTGGATCATTCAGTTAACAACACAGTATTAAGAATCTAGTGTATGTAAACTTTTGAACGGGGTCATTTTTATAAATTTAACTATTATTTTCTGTTAAACCAAACTAAAATATATGTAAACGTTGTGAAATATCTTATTCAGGACAGTACTAAATAAAAAAAATAACATGTATTTTGTATGATCCCTCTTAAAATAATTAACATTTTGCAGATTCTGCAAGGTGTATGTAAACTTTCGACTTCAATTATATATATATGTATTCCTGAATGACAACGATTTAGCTATGTCTATTAGGACTGTTTCACCTCGTGAGTGTCAGTGGAGGGTGAGAAGCACGTTTTGTCGCTGCCCATGTTAATGAATCAGAGAGGGTCGGGGTAAATGTGAACGCAGAAAGTGCAACACAAACAGTCTTTTCAACCACATTATAATCATTATTTCTGTGTTACAGACATTTAAATAATAAAAGTACTGGGATAAAAGTTTATAGTTTGGGTATACACACTTATTGTCTACAGTAGCGATCAAAACGAAATATCTTAACAGTTGTATGCATTGTAATGGTTATCCTCTTCCGCCCGGAGGTGGCGACAACTGCCCGTTCAAAAAAAGTATGTCATTGAATCATTCATTCAGGAAATTTCAATAGTCAAACAAGTCTTAATGAAGTGAGACACTGACTCCTTCATTGAATGTTTTTTTTTGTTTGTTTGTTTTTTAATGAATAATGAATATATTTTTAAAAGACTTAAGCAATGAGAAGTTTGTCAGAACCACTAGTAATAAATTACGGTATTTTATCTAGTTTTCTAATCTTTTTTCTCCAGAATCGTGAGAGAATCATGGTCTCCAATTTATTAAAAACAACTGGGATTCTCAATTTATCCAGAATCGTGAAGCTTGTTGTTTATTACTGCATATATTTCATTATATATATACACACACAAATATTACGTAAACACAAACTTGAATTTTAGATGCGATTAATCGTGATTAATCTACAGTACTAGATTTTATCTATTCATACTCTACTGAACCATGTTCACTTTAATTATATATATAAAAATACATTTTAAATTAAAATCAATTATTTTTTAAATGTATTAATATGTATAAACATATTAATAATTGACATGTTATTAATATTAAACATAATATTAAATAATATTAATATGATCAATCTATCCATACTCCAGCAAACATGTTCACTGCATCACATTGCAAAAAAAAAAAAAAGAAGAAGAAGAAGCAAAACACCAACCTCTCATCACTGAAATACACATCCCTCACTGCCAGTCTTTATCATCTTTCCTATACCATCACCAGCTCTTGAGCCCACACTGAAATAAAACCAAGCAATACAAAGTCAATGACACCATGGAGAAATTATATCTAGTTGATACATATATAACAGAGCATAAAATAGACAGGCATGATGGGACCACAGTCCACATCTGTGATCAGAAATTCCCACTGGGATCTATTTCTCAGTCTTGAACCATGTTCGTGAAGACTTTGTGCGGTTAATGCACACGCAAGACATGCGTGACTGAGCAAAGAGGAAAATACAAGGACATTTGCCGTCTTGGATTATTTCTACTCTGCAGGGGCTGATGCCCTACTCATGACCTTAAAACAATGGAGGAATCAAAAAGACAGCAATCGTTTAATACAAACATTAGATTTACTGTACACTGAAACTCCACATAACAGCACTGTCACACCAGAATTTCAGCCAAAAAAACACCCTGCTGAGAAGTCATTTTTAGAAAAGCATGTCATACTTGTCAAAAGCATGTCATATATGTTATACGAGTGCTTAATGTACATTGTCAGTTGACATTTTAAAAAAAAAATTATATTTGTACCATTGTAGCCGCTATGCTAAGCTTGCAAAACCAGATCCTGTGCAAAATACGACAAACAATTTTGAAACTGTCAGTTTTTCCGTTGCACAAGGCTTTTCTTTTTGAATGCTGAACTTCAGCATCTTTCCCACAATCTTTTATCATTTCTGAATAAGAATCAATGAGAGCGAATCCATGGAAACAATGTTATATATTTGTTTCATATCATGACTAAATAGAAAATTGAGACCTCAAAAATGCATAAAGGTGTCAAATTATGAGGAACTCAATCACTGTAACAATGAAACATAACAGTTCCTCTTCTGACAGAACAAGGAGAACCTGCTGGAAACCAGGAGAGACGAGGCCTCTGAAAGCTTCAACGGTTGTTCCTCACACTTCAGATTTTCTGACAACTTTTCATGACAAGGCAGGTAGAGAGAAACGTTTTGGAAGAGTTTGCAATTACTATTCAGGTTTTGTGTCTGTTGTCAGATTTCACATTTTGAACTCACCACTATTTTGTTGTGTTTGCAAGCGCCACGCAGCCCAAGCAGAAATGGTGACGGGGAGCTGTGGGAAATGTTTTGCTGATTTAAGCAGTACGGCAGTGTTTTCAGCATTTTTCCCTTGAGAGAGATAACAGAAAGTGAAATGAACAGCCTCTTAGGCACAACACAAACCTGACCGTGTGACATTTCACACTTCTGCAGCTGTCATTGGGTGTTAAGAGAACAGAATATGAAAACTTCAGAGCCACTTAATATACTGAATGTATAATGAGAGATAGTGAGAGCCGCATTTTGCGACTTGAGAGCCTAGGAACATTTTAAGTAACAATTTCACTTATTTAGCTGTTTTTAGGAAAACCATCCTGATGAAATTGCATTAAGTGACATATTTATACATCATTATAGCTAGAAAGTGGCTACCTGGATGAAGTAGGGTGTTCAAGCGAGCGTACAAAATCAAATCCCATCACACTGAGAAAATACTTTCAATATTTAAAACCCAGGTTTATGCCAGGCCCATTTTAGTTTATATTTAGTTTTTGTTGCAGTAAGTCGTATTCTTTCAGACTCAATACCTCCTTCCACTTATAAATATAAAATGGTATATCTCAGTGGTTGCCGTAGGCTAAAGACAGTTGTTTTCGTACTTCTTCTCAATATTCTAAATAGTTTTTGAGTTTCTATATACAGTACAGTGGAGGTCAAAATTAGAGAACACTGCCTAAATTTCTAGGTCACTGCTTAGTCCTATTTGAAGATATCCTAACAGGGGTAGAAGGGCAGTTTTTACAGCATATTTTATAAATGAACTGTATTCCGAATCACAGTATAAAAACTTAAATGAGATATCTGAAAAAAGCTCTGATTAAAATTAGAAAACACTTACAGATACCTCCAAGTTATGTGGTTTTAATCTGGCACCTGGTGCTAATTTCCATAATTATCTGACAAACCCTAACTGGCAGCATTCCTCCAATTTTCAATGAAACTGCTAGATGCCTGGGACAGGAGGTTGTCCAGATGAAGGCCAAAGGGATGACACTTTCAGCCATTGCTAGAGAAGCTGGTCATTCCAAATCTGTGATTTGTCAAATATTGCAGGATTACGATGACACTAATTCAGCCCCCGAAAAAGCTGGTCGTCCACATAAGACAAATGCATGAGACTCTCAATGGGGAATTGGTTCAGCACTGCAGCTGGAATTGCTTGTGTATTTGAAGTTATCCTAAGAGGAGTAGAAGGGCAGTTTTTAGAGCACATTTCATAAATTAATTGTATTCTGAAACACTGTATAAAAACATAAATAAGATAAGATGTAAGAGAACACTTACATCTGATACACAGACACCTCCAAGTTATTGGTGTTAATCTGGCACCTTGTGTTAATTTCTTTAATTACATGGCAAACCTTATTTAACTGGCAGCATTCCTCAAATTTTGCATGATGGCAGGCCGCGCTAAGGTGACTGAAACCCTGCGACAGGAGGTTGTCCAGATGAAGGCTAAAGGGATGACCCTTTCAGCCACTGCAAGAGAAGTTGGTCATTCCAAATCTGTGATTTCTCAAATATTGCAGGTTTACAATGACACTAATTCATTCAAGTCCCCCCAAAAAGGCTGGTCATCCACCTAAGACAAATGTGCAAGTAGAGAGGATAATACAGAGACTCTCAATGGGGAATCGGTTCAGCACTGCAGCTGGAATTGCTTGCTCGTTCAGTGCTGAACATGGTAAGGATCTGTCTCGGGACATTTACGAGAAGTCGGACTAAAAGCGCACTCTGCAGTGACCAAGCCTCTCATCAGCAGAAAGAATCAAAAGGCTGAGCTCACCCTTAAGGAGCATGTTGTAATAAGAGAGGAGAACTGGTCCAAAGTTTATGCTGGTCCACTTTAGTGATGAGAGCAAGTTTAATTTATTTGGGTCTGATTGGAAACATTTTGTTTAGTGTCAAACTGAGGAATGACTGAAGCCCAAGTGCGTAAAGAAGTCAGTGAAATGTGGAGGAGGAAGTGTCATGGTTTTGCGAGCAGTGGGAGATTCTGCAGCAGGAATTGGGCCTCTTATATAGATACATGTCAGGGTGAATGCAAATGTTTATCAGAACCGCCTTCCTTCAAGCATCTCCCAATCAGCCTGCAATTTTCATGCAAGACAATGCCCCTGTCACACCGCAAAACATGTAAAGCAGTTCTTTGAAACTAAGAACATTGAAATAATGAAATGGCCAGGCCAAAGTCGTGATCTAAACCCGATAGAAAATCTCTGGGAAATTCTTGGCAACGAAGTTATGGCTAAGAAACCCACTACAGTTACCAAACTTTGGAAGAGAGTGGAAGAAGCAGTACGAGAAACTAGTGATGTCCTGCAGTCACAGATGCGCTGAAATCATTCAAAGCAAGAGCCTCTACACTTGCTACTCATTTCTGACAGCTGTAACCCTCCAATATGTTATTTGTAATCTTCTTTCATGCTACAGTGGTTACTGTTCTCTAAATTTGATCACTGGGATTTCCACAAAATAAAGGTTTTTGTTGCAATGCCTTGGATATTTTGTCAAACATGTTAAGTTATCATACTTAACAGTATTTTTGTAGTAACAGATCTGTAATTCAATATAATTAAAAAGGACAACTATGTACTGTCAATTCACCAAAATGTGTTAAACACTAATCACCATAGTGGCGACTTTGAGTAAGCTGAAACTACTTACACTATTGTAATGTAACTATGTTTTATTTTTGTTTTTCCTTTTACAATTTCTGTTACAGATCTCATTGCATTCAAACGTTTATCTCCAGTCAGATGGATGATATTTTGTCCTTATCAAACGCAAATCAAATCTAGAGACCAGAAGCATGAATATTTTTGAAAAGAAATTAGCGTGCTCCAATATGCTTGTGCTTCAATTTATAAGAGTTCAGTCTCACCCACAAGCATGCAGATGACAAATTAAATGCAACATTCTGATTGTTCCTCCTCCTTTATTCATATCTCACTGGGAGCATACTGTTCGGGAAGCGAGATCAAAATGGCTTCACTTAATCTATGCCTCTGAAAATATTTCCGAGAAGCCTTTTCCGCAGCTTTCAGCATGACTCATTTATTTCACCGCAGTCCATTTATACCATCAAAGTTGATCCTCTCAAAGCACGGTTGGAAAGAAAAAGTCAGCGTGCAGATTTGTAGCAAGAATACTGCCTGTAAGGTGCTCATGAGAGCATGCAAACACATGTGTAGCTCTGCATCAACACCAAAAAGTACTTTCTGTACAACTTTTGGTTATTGCTCATTTACAGAGCTAAATAAAAAAGCAACATAGTGTTTTCATTCCACTGAAATTGCTCACAGAGTAATTGGCAAATTCAACGGCTGTCCTTTTGCAGTACAATATGTAATTGCTGCTGACCCCCTCGTCATCGATCTGTGGGAATGTTGATGAAAAACGTCTAGACTCTCCTTTGTAAACCTTATGATTTAAGATTATTATAGTTAACCCAGCCATGAAAATGCAATAAAAAAGAAGAATGGCAGCTTGTACTCTGCACTGAAATTGGTGCCTACAACTTGAATGACTCATCCAAATATTGTCTAAACAAAATGGCTTCTACTCTCAGTAAATCTGTTTGAAATAGTCTTTTGTGCACCAACAGAGCCATTTATTTTCATTACCTTAATCACCAAATCAATACGGTGCCAAATGGCTCACATTCATCTCAGCTGAAAATAATATATGGTGGTACACGCAAATACAAACCATTGCAATAGGCACAACCAGATTAACTGCACATAAAGGCGAACAATTTAAAATAGATTTGCGATGAAGGCGGGGCTCAATAAATATTTTTTTGTTGACAGAACTGTGGGGAGGCATCACTCTTTTCAAAGAGCTTCCTGTTTTTATATTAATTACGGTACCAAGTTATAATACGCTTTAAAAACGGAGGTAGGCTGCTTAAAATAATAATGAAAAAGCAATTACTAAACAGGAGAAAATAAGGCATAATCCCCAGATGACAATGAACTAAATTAAGGGGTTTCAAATAAGAACTGTAAAGAGAATTGCTTTTAAAAGTGCACTTTAAGTTATTTCTGGTAAAAAATAACTTAAATTTAATTATTGAACAAATACATAAAACTGTGTTTTACAGATTTTGTAATCCAGACTATCAAAACCACCAAAAATCCCATAGACTTTCATTGAGGAGGTGAAACATTTTATACAATGAGATTTGTGGTGTATTTAAGCTGTCTATTACTATAAAGCAAAGTTTAACAACTCCCTGCTGGTCTTATATGGTGGCTGGGAGACCTGCTAAAAGACCAAGCAAGCTTAAACCAGCTGCTTTCATCTTAAAGCACCTAAGACTAAACAACCATCTTAGGCTGGCTTTAGCTGTGTGTTTTGTTTGTTTGTTTGTTTTTGCTCCATCAGCTGATTTTAGCTCTAGTTTTCAATATTTTTTTTTTTTTTTATTCTTCTGAGAAAACATTTGGACTGTAACTCAAACCTCCAACATGCTAATCATGTTAAAATATGCTAATCGCACTACAAACATGCTTAAAAATACTAATCATGCTAAAAACATTCTAGTTTCTACTAGTAACATAATAGAAACATGCTAACAACATTAAGCATGCTATATAAACACACTAACAATATGCTAATCATGGTGAAACATGCTAACAACATGCTTATCATTCTAGCAACATGTTAACAACATTATCATGCTAGTAACATACTAATCATGCTTTTTTTGTTGATAGCATGTTGATAGCATGATTTAACATATTGTTAAATCATGCTGTGATTTCACATGCTGTTAGCTTGTTTAGCATGAATAACATAATCATGCTACAAACATGCTAACAACATGTTAATTGTCTTAAAAATATGGTGGCAATATGATAATCATTCTAGCAACATTCAAATCGTGCTGAAAACATGCTAGCAACATGCTAATCATTCTAGCAACATGTTAGCAACATGCTAATAATTCTAAAAACATGCCAACAACATTAAACAAGCTGGTAACATACTAATCATGCTAGAAATATGATAACAACATGTTAAATCATGTTATCAATATTCTAAATCATGCTAGCAACATGTTAATCATTCTAGCAACATGCTAATCATGCGAGTAACACACTAATCATGTTAAAACATGCTAACAACATGTTATTCATGCTAAAAACAAGCTAACAGCAAGTTAAATCATGTTATCAATATGCTAAATCATGCTAGCAAAATGCTAATAATTCTAAAAACATTCTAACAACATTAAACAAACTGGGAACATACTAATCATGTTAGAAACATGCTTGCAACATGTTAAATCATGTTATCAGCATGCTAGCAACATGCAATGATTCTAGCAACATGTTAATCATGCTAGTAACATAACCATGCTAAAACATGTTAACAACGCTGTATGCTAAAAACAAGCTAACAGCATGTTAAATCATGTTATCAATATGCTAAATCACACTAGCAACATGTTAACAACATGCTAATAATTCTAAAAACATTCTAACAACATTAATCATGTGAAAAACATGCTAATCATGCTAGTAACACACTAATCATGCTAAAACATGCTAATAACATGTTATTCATGCTAAAAACAAGCTAACAGCATGTTAATTCATGTTATCAATATGCTAAATCATGCTAGCAACATGCTAACAACATGCTAATAATTCTAAAAAAACATGCTAATAACCTTAATCGTATTAAAAACATGCTAACAACATGCTAATCATGCTAGTAATATACTAAAAATGCTAAAACATGTTAACAATATGTAATTCATGCTAAAAACAAGATAACAGCAAGTTAAATCATGTTATCAATATGCTAAATCATGCTAGCAATATGCTAACAATATGCTAATAATTCTAAAAACATGCTAACAACATTAATCATGTGAAAAACATGCTAACAATGTTATTCATGCTAAAACAAGCTAACAGCATGTTAAATCATGTTATCCATATACTAAATCATGCTAGCAACATGCTATTAACATCTATTTATCTATCTATTTATCTATCTATCTATCTAAATGTTCAAACTTCAAGCTTTTACAACTCTTCAAACTTTCAGGCTATAGGCTTTCTCAAGCCAATTTCAAAGTTTGTTCGCAGACTTTACTCATCTTATTACTGTAACTTATAAATGTAACTACAGAAGAGCCAAGTTTTAAATAGGAAAAATATCAAAACTCTTTGGTCATTTTTGAGCGAGATGCTAACGGTCTAATCGGATTCAATGATATATGCTAAGCTATGCTAAAAGTGCTACTGCCAGACCCAGAGATCGGCTGAATGGATTCGAAAACGGTAAAACTCAACTGTTTAACTCTAGAAGAGTTGGAAAATGAGCCTATTTTCACAAAAAATTGGAGAGTTCCTTTAAGTTGTCAGTCATAAATAAAAAAAATAACTAAACATGCAAGTGTGCAGCTTATGCAAATGAGAGTAAATAGGGGTAAATTCTTCAGGATTCATGAGCTTATCAGTGGAGTGCCTTTTTTTTTTTTTTTTTTTTTTTTTTGGTAGATAAATCAATGTGATAGTTCTTCACTTTTGATTCTCCAGTTTAAATGATCATGAAACATATGTGCAACTTATCCTGGGGCGACAGCATTCCCTGTCCATGAAATGCTGGAATTCAAGAACTGTGCAAAACATATGTGAAAGATAAAATATGTCATATGAAGAGGTAATGCTTGACAAAAATGGCTATTTTTATGTATACAGCCATTGATATATTCCCTTCAAGAAAATATTACTACTTGTGAGTTGCTGCAGTCCTGGAGCTACAGACTTTTGCAAAGGTAAAGCATATGCTCTCCTCAGAAGTGCATCATAGCCCATCTGCAGGCATGAGGGAGCATCTTTATTCAGTGTGTGCTCTGTCTGTAGCCATAGCTGCAGGGCAAAAAAAAAAAAAAAATCAGAAAGAAAGAGTTTGGCTACCAACAGAACCCCAACAAATGCTCAGCAAGCAATGGCTTCATAAGAACTTTCTACAAAATGAGGTCATTTACCCATATAATGAGAGTGGTAGAAAGTGAAAGGTATATGGAAGAGAAAGTAATGTATTTAAGAGAAATCTAGTAAACTACTGTGATTCAGTCCCTATAACCAAATTATATGAGCTCTATACATTACCATATTCCAGTCTCACCACAACAGAACTATTAAGCAATTCTCCCTGACAGGTTACCAGTTTACTAGTCTAGTTGTACAGACAATCAGAGTCTTTCTTTAGATCATTCTCAGATCATGCTGGATGATTGTCAGGTTTTACACAACTTGTCATTAATACAAAATACAAATAGATATTCTGAAATCTTGTACTTTGATGCTATTAATATGATTTGTAAAACCTTTTCGAGAAAACAAAAGCAAAATAGAAGCATTTTGACTAGTGGTCTCAGACTTTTGCATGTCATAAACATACCTAACACAAATAACTCCTTCTATATTAAAGAAAAGCAAACCTTATGGTGAGCACCGAAGGGGAGATGAAGCGTGGCACCTCTAGGTGTGACGGATTTCTGAAAATATCACTAAATTGGCCTCCCTCATTCCAAATTACAACAAAATGTCCTTCCAATTGCTCGTAATCTGGAGGTCAGGCTCCGGTGGTTCTGGTAATTGGGTACATGCGATTTAGGGCAGAGGGAGGCTATGCAATTCAGAACCTCAATTCATCTGCTTCCATTCACATCTGTCCAACAGGGCAGTACCAGAAAACCACAGCACTTAAACACCAGGTAGCCTGGATTGAAATCATATTAGGCAAATGAAAAAAAAAAAAAAGCTTAGGTTTGAAAAAGTATTACAAATTGTGTGACTGTTTAATTTAATGCATTTCTCACCTCAGTTTAAATGCTAAACATCAAAAAAAGTCAAAAGGTAGATTCACACACACAAACTTTATCTTATGTCCTATTCTTTTACACAGAGAGGGCATTATTATTCATTAATCCTATGAATCTTATAGAACCACTTGTGGAAAAGTTATGAAATTTGGCACAGGGATAGAGGACAGTCTCATCATTTCCCACAGCAGATTTGGAGTCTCTAACTTAAACTCTCTAGCACCACCAACAGGCCAAATTTGCAGTCATGATTTTGCTAATAACATTTGAACCTTAAAAGGTTACTCCACCCCAGAATGAAAATTTTGTCATTAATCACTTACTCTCATGTTGTTCCAAACCCGTAAGAGCTCAGTTCGTCTTCGGAACACAATTTGAGATATTTTGGATGAAAACCAGGAGGCTTGTGACTGTCCCATTGACTGCCAGGTAAATACCACTGTGAAAATACCACTGACATCGTCAAAATAGTCCATCTGCCATCAGTGGTTCAATCAGAATTTTATGAAGCGGTGAGTATACTTTTGTACACAAAGAAAAAAAATAACGATTTTATTCAACAATTTGTCTCCTCCATGTCAGCGTAGCGCCATTTTGGAGAGTATCTGCTGGATGCAAATTGTGTACGCCGTTCTGTGTCATTTGCACCACATGGATACATTTTCTACATATATTTACGCTTTGATTTGAACGAAAACAGCGTATCTGGCGTATACTTCATAAAATTCAGATAGAACCACTGATGGCAGATTTAACCTTTTATCATATTTTAATGAATCTTACAGATCTTATAGAACTGCTTGCGGAAAAGTTATGAAATTTGGCACACGGATAGAGGACAATCTCATCATTTACCACAGCAGATTTGCAGTTTTTATCTCAAACTCTCTAGCGCCACCAACAGGCCAAATATGCACTCATGTTTCTGCTAATAACTTTTGAACCGTAAGGTCTAAAAGCAAAATTCTTTTTTCCTCTGATTCCTTGGCTCATAACAAATACCAAAATTAAAAGAGTTCAAGATTTTTTTACAATTTTTAATTGTGAAAAATCTACGTTTTCAGACTTGTCCTAGATGGTTTGTCCACTTTTCTCCAAAATTGGCTCAGATCATCTTCAGACCATGCTGGCAAAAAGTTATCTTGAACACTTGAACACACATCAGCATGATAAGAACTACCTAAAATTCTTAAGAAAAATTAATTTGAAGTGTAATTAGATTTGGCTTATGTCCCATTCTTTTACATGGAGAGGGCCACCGGTTTGACTTCACTTTCAGGATGTGTGCGCCACACTTGGTGTAAAGATGCGTTACACACACACATTTAACTGTTGCACCGCGCCTTGCTGCTTTTACAATGTACTGCGCATTAGCACCACATTTTACATCCAAAATCGCATACTCTCTGGGTAGATACTCCTTTTGGATAAGTAATTACTTCATGGCCTTTACAAACACTGTACACCTTGGCTGTGTCTGAAATTGCCCCCATACCCTTAAATAGGGCACTATTTAAGGGAACAGTCATTTGTAGGGGTGTCCAAAAACATGATGAATGTTATGGCATGCACTTGTTCAATCCCATAATGCACCGCAATAACAAGTGTACAACCAATGAACACTCAACATCTAGTGAATAACCATAATGCACTGTGAAGGTCATGACGAATGAATTCTCACGTCTCACCAGAAGATGCCACCTGCATCTGAATCATCCATCCATTTTCCAATCCGCTTTTTCAATTTGTGTTGTTAAATAGTTAATTAAGGTTTAAACAAGCTAGTTTCCATGACAGAGTTTGAGATAATTATTTTCATTACTACTGGAGCTGCATCTTGGGATAGTAAAAGTGAACCAAGAATCAAAATCTCACTGAATGTAATAGGTCATCCTGGTATTTATGCCTATTTTTTATGAATACTGTGAATTCAGACATACTACACTTGTATAGTAGGGTGATGTGCATATTTGGATTCATATACACCCTCGAGTCAAGACCCTGCCATGTTTTCCACTCTTTAGCGACACGTCTTGCGTTTTTAAATGCAAGGACACGTTTTGGGTGAACGGCATCTGCAATAACACACACCTTTTGAGTTGACTGATGTACAGCTGCTTTATCATACACCTGTCAACATATTTCACAATATGATATGATGTCTATATTTCACACACCCACACTTCTTCCTGTCATTTTTCAAAAGAATTGCCTTCTTTCTGAGATTATAGTTCATTGTGCAAGTCAGATGAAAAATACAGAGCGGTAGGTGGCAAGACGTTCACAACTGACACTTTGGGATGATAGATTTTTGAGCGGGGGGTTAAAGATCTGTTTTAGCAGGCACAATTTCCGCAGTTTCCCTTTGTCTTCTCTCGAAGGACCCTGATGCTATAACCAGTGATTATGCATATCGCACAAAAAAACGCAGCTGAAAGGTATTGAGCGATGGGCTGTTATGTTTCTTCATCACTGTCCCTGTAGGGCCTCCCAGAGAGCTGTGACGCTGAGTCATTTTGATTTGATAATAACAGCCATAGATTCTTTACAAAGTAGGCGTCTTTATTGTGAGTCACACATTTGTGCTTTTGAATGCTTTTGTTTTATCTTTCTTTAAAAAGGGTGGCCTTTTTCCTGCCACCATTCAAGTTAGCCGTGCTTATAAATGAACAGGCACAGAAAGCAACTTCCTGAAGCAGAAGCATCTTGTTCGACACTAATTTATTCCATGTAAGTTCATCTAATCCAATATAACCAAGCCCAACTAGGATTTATATAATGGCAATAATTGTGTTGTTATTCTTTAGAAATGTTACATAATGTGAACTCCAGGGAGATTTGAATTGGATATCAGGGTGTCTCTCCCTCTCTCTCGTTCTCAGTCCCTAAACATATTTGCCAACAGACCATTAGGCTCTCTTGGGGAAACAAAGGTAAAACTCCTGGGACCTTGTGTTTCTGATGTTGCCACACACTATCCCTATGGGTATTTTCTTGGAACAGATGTGTCTGTGTAAGTGTATTAGCCAAAGGCAGTTTGCGCAACAGAAGAACCTTTTAGCTGACCGCAAAATACACTGTCAGAACAAACACCACATCCATCACATCTTAAAGGCATTTTCACATAGGGTACAAAATGGGCCCTAAAAAAACATTTTCTTTTTCAACAGATGACCAATGAAATGTTCTATGAAGTTTAAACCTCTAATTTGTGTGGTTTTGGAGGGCTTTTCTAGGGCTCTTCTAGGAATGAACATTAATTAAACACTCCAATTAAAAAAAAAAATCAATTATTATTTACTGTTACACTTCTAAGTGTTCTTGTAGCTCATTTGTGACCCTGGACCACAAAACCATAAGGGTCAATTGTTTGGAATTGAGATTTATATACCATCTGAAAGCTGAATAAATAAGCTTTATGGTTTGTTAGGCTAGGACAATATTTGGCCGAGATAGAACAATTTGAAAACCAGGAATCTGAGGGTGCAAAAAGAAAAAAAAAAGTCTTAAAAAAAGCCTTAAAAATTGTCCAAATTAAGTTCTTAGCAATGCATATTACTAATCAAAAATTAAGTTGTGATATATTTACGTTAGGAAATTTACAAAACACCTTCATGGAACATGATCTTTACTTAATATCCTAATGATTTTTGGCATAAATGAAAAATTTTGACCCATACAATGTATTTTTGGCTATTGCTATAAATATACTCGTGGTAATTAAGACTGCTTTTGTCGTCCAGGGTCATGGGTTATATTCCAGTGCAATGCATGTATGTTTTTTAATAATTAAATTACTTAATAATTAAAAAATACCCACCAGTCCATCCACTTTCCAAACAGCTTGTCCTATAGCAGATGCGTCCAAATCTATTCCTGAAGGGCCAACGTCCTGTGGATTTGATGCTGCGTCTGATTTACCTTGGAAGTCGGATGTCAGAGCAGGGAGTGCCACCACAAACAAGTGGGCCATATTCCATTAGAGAAGTCAAAAAACCAAGAGGGACGTGACCATTGTTAACAATAACAGTCGATTTAAAACATTTTTTTAACACAAAAATCTGTGCACATTTTGCACAAATAGTGTCATAGCATGATGTCCACAAACAGATATTAGATACTATGTGAACCACCAAGTTCACTGAGACACAGACAAACATAAATGCTAATAAACAATATGTTACTGTTTGCCTTCTGCTGATACACTGAGCAGCCATTTCAGATTCTGAAATTTCTGTGATTCCTCTGAGATTCCGAGTTGGAACTCCAACTTGGGAGGGACTTCCAACTTCCAAGTACAAATGGAACCAGCATTAGCTTCAACCAACACACTTGCCTATAAGTTTCTAGTTCCTACGTCCAAAACCAAATACATCCCTACTTTACAGTATGCAAAAAAAAAAGCAAAAACACAGTAGGGCTGGGTAAAAAATACTGATTTCTCGATTTTTCTCTCATTTTTACGAAAAGATATTAATTGTTAAATCCCAAGAATCGGTTAGTCTAGCTTATTTTCAGTTAATGAATGGAACATTGTAGCACACCTCCCCATCCAATAAAATGCAATAGGCTTTGTGCTTTGTTAGTTTAGATAAGTATCTATCTAACAAAAGTATCAGATTTCAAATGATGTCCATTTTATTACAGAATTCAAACAATAAATTCAGTTTTGGTGCTGTTTAATGTGGAGTGACAGATTGCTGTAGCGCCTCAGATCAAGAGAAGTGCCAGTGCCACCGGTATCTCACGATCAATTTGTACATATTTTACGAAGTGGCTAATTCATACAAATGTGTACGATTTGTCTCGACCCCAATGTGTGGTAGGTTTAGGGGCAAGGTTAGGTAATTCGAACAAATTCATACAAATTGGGAAACTCGTAAAGTATGAATGATTTAGCAAAAATCTTATGAATTTATATGAGTGAAGTTGTACAAATTTGGACAAATTAGCCACCTCGTAAAATATGTATGAATTGCCATGAGATCGGGTTGTTATCGTCTACTCCACTTTAATGCCAGTTTCAAAACAAAATAAACATGAATAAACATCTGATGGTTTGTTAAAAGAAAGAGTACGACTTGCCGAAATCCGTATCCCATCTCATGTAATCGCTCAATCAATGTTTCAGCCGCATAAAGATGTCAGTATAGCAGCTTGTAAACAACGTCACATTTACCTCAGACAAAACATATTTGGTAACCATACAGAGGACAATTAGTAACATTAGTAGAGAGATTTTTTTCCTTAAGAATATATGGCATGTACTATACCTGATATGTATTAAAAAGAATGGATATCAAATCAAACTGAATGGAAATCGAATCAAATCGCAAGATTGTGCATTAGAATCTCATCAAATTGTAAAATTTGTGTCAAAACCCAGCCCTAACAAACAATATGCCAAAAGAGTATATCCAAATTCATAGCATTTGAAAAACAGTAGGCGAAAAGTACCCGGATGACTTACTAATTCCACCTGGATTCTTAAGTGCGGATTCAATGGACACTTCCCAGATAGCACATGTATGTCTGCAAGATGTCTGTTAGAGATCTCTTTCAGATGTCAGTTTTACATATATTCTAAATCATAAACATCTTAAAGACATCTAATATACGTCTATTTGACATCTGATAGGAAATGTCCAAAAGACGTATTGCAGATGAGATGAGCACTCTAAAAAATACGTATGTCTATTTGATATCTGATATTGCAGATGAGCAAACACTCTTGCAGTTGTAAATACAGACGTCAAATAGACATCTCCATGATGTATGTGTGCTTTTAATGGGGTTTACTATCCCATGAGGCCACGAAGAGAATTTATGAATGGCAGTAAAGCAACACAAAACTGACGCTAGTATAGGTCATGTAATAGTAACAAAGCGGTGGATGTAATACATTCGAATTTCATTCATACTACCCATATTTATAAAGCAAGTTAGTGAAGCAAGTTCAAATTCAAATTTATATGATTAATATGATTTGGTGGGACACCAAAGTATATATTAATATAAAATATTCCTGCAAAACACAAAAGTTTATAAAGCACTCCACTCCACATCTTATGTTTTAAGCATCCATTTCAGATGCAGTTTTGAGAGTACTTTCATCCCATTTTTCCAGTGGAGAAATTTTTAACCTTCATTTGACCAAGGTATGTGTTTATAACCCCATATTCTGATTGAAAATGTTGCCACTGGGAGCAAGAAAAGTCTGGTTGACCAGAGTGCCATATTGAACCCCTGGAGAGATTTGCAGGTGAGTTCTTTTCTCCTTTGAGCCAGTCACGAGTCATTTCCCAACAAATGTAGACCGTTTCTCCTCTGCCTTACTCTTCAGGCACAGTTGGGAAAGAGACATCTAAGTTATTGCAGGCAAATCACCACCGTTACTCCAGCTGACAGAAGACGAAGAGAGACAGGATGCATCTCATAAGCAGGGGGAACATGGTGTGATATGTCAGGCACAATGCAGCATTGTAATGCAGCTTTGCACTATACAGCACTTATGTAAACCTCCTTCACATCCACGGCGCGTTTACGTAACCGAACGCACCTTCAGACACCCTGCGATGCCAGGGCTCTGATCTCTCTCTCATGCACTCAGACTGCTTGTCTCCATTCTGTCACTATAGACAGCATCTGCACACAGCTGGGCATTCAATACTGTTACAAACACGTCCAGCCTTTGACACAGTCACACAAGACTTGCAGAAAACCAGCCTCTTCACCATCTCCGCTCCGCTTTTGTCCTCACGCATTCACAGCCGCTTGCCTGTGACTCTGTCAGACCTGGGCGGCGTGTGCAATCCCTTTGTCATGACTTCCATTAGTACACAGTTGCCATGACAACTGGCTCTTATGAAAGCTCTCCACGGTTTCCAAGGATGGATGTTCTATTGGCTCTTTTGAGATTTAAACGAAGCTTTTTGGCGCAGACTGACTCGCACGTCAGTGCTGCCCTAGATTAGTTTTAGCGGCAGAACGCTTTGTGATTCACACCTGTTGGCTGTTTCTGATGGTCTGTTCCAGCAGTATAAGGTCAGGAGAGTTTTAAGGCTGAGTGACAAGTACAGAATAGTCTTAGAGCTGGAGTTAACGGAACATTCCATGTTCAGGTTGGTTTTCTTTAAAAAATCTAGGGCACGACTGAAGTTTTTACAGTTGTTTTAGGGTTTTACATATGTTGTCATGGCAAAAAGCATATTTTCACACTAAAATAAATGCATATTGTTTACATATTGAAACTGTGAGTATTTTACCTTTTACTAATTGGTCCCATTAACTTTCATTGTTCTAATCTGTCAATCTGTCAAGTTTCTTTAAGTAACCCAGATTTTTGCTTTTTGAGATTCAAGATGAAATTTATTTAAATAATAAATTTAATTAAATAGTATTTATTGTAAATGATTTTCTGTGCACATCTTTTTTTTTTTTATTCATTTGCACTTGTAATTTTTAATCAAAAATATTAACCTCACCTCCTCTCAACGACATCATGATGTATGACTCAAAAAAGGGGGTGGACTATGCTGGCTGTCCAATGACCAAGCCTTTGGCACCCTTCGCTGGGAATTTGATTGACACGCAATCTGACCAATCATAACATTGAATTTGGCCATTTTGTTCAATAAACAAAACAGACCGGAAATGTAATAGATTAATGTCAGTGGCATTGAACTTGAACAAGGTGTATTGACGTCTTTAGTTGAGACAAAATACAATCTGATGTTCATTCATGTGTATTTCATTCTGTAACTAGCAGGAAGAAATCAATTCACATTTTAAGCGCTAGAACTAAGGCGCTTCAGTGATCTGTCACATTAAAGAGCCCCAAAAATAATATTTATTACTTGAATTTCTTTCAAAAATGACAAAATTTGAAAGCTGAGACTTTGTTGTACACTCTTAAAAATAAAGGTGCTTCACAATGCCATAGAAGGACCTTTTTTGTCTAAATGGTTCCAAAAAGAACCTTAAACATCTGAAGAACCTTTCTGTTTCACAAAAGGTTCTTTGTGGTGAAAGAAGGTTCTTCAGATTATAAAAAGGTAAGGAAGAGATGGTTCTTTAAAGAACCTTTGATTGAATGGTTCTTTGTGGAACCAAAAATGGTTCTTCTATGGCATCACTTGAAGAACCTTTTAAAGCACCTTTATTGTATGAGAGAGTCTATACCAAAAGTAACCTGCTCTGTCTCTGTCTCTGTCGGTGTCCTCTTTGCTCCACAATGTATTTTTCACTGAGTGATGATGTGTGATGTAAGAATGCAATCGCCTTAATTGAAACACCATGTGAATAGATAATCTCTTCCTATTTACTACTAGTTATACCATGAAATAAACATGAATGAACATTAGAGTTATATTGTCTCAACCGCTCCTGTTTGGGTTGTTTGTCAGACAAAATGTCAGAATTCGCCACTATAATTGGTTAGATCCTGTCAATCAAAGTCCTGGCAAAGGGTGAAATCCCGCCCTACATTCCAGAAGCCGTTTCACTCACATATACATCACAATAGGGAAAAACGATTGTCGCAATGTCTGTTTCATGCCAACTTTAAAGGGACAGTTCACCTCAAAATATAAATTCTGTTATTAATTACTAACCCTCATGTTTTTCCAAACCTGTCTGAATGACTTTCTTATGCAGAACACAAAAGAAGATATTTTGAGAAATGTCTTAGTGTTTCCAAATAAAGTTTAATTATAATTTTATACCAGTAAGTCTTAAGTGATATATCAGTACAAAAATTAGCCATGGTTTTACTATAAATAAAACCAAAAAAACATGGTTACTAAAGTTAAACCATGGTAACCACAAATTAACTATGGTCTTGCTACACAAACCGTAGTTTATCCATGAAATTTGTAGTAAAACTATGGTTGTAAAAATGGTAATCAATGCGCCAAAAATCATGGTTACTACACTTTTACTATAATAAAACCATGGTTAATTTTTCTAAAAGTACTAATGTTCATTAATTTTAAGTATGCAGTAGTGGATCAAAACTTTTCAACAAAGTTGTCCTAAAACCAAAACAATACCCATTCTTGACTTAGGACAACTTTGATGATTTTTTTTTTTTTTTTTAATCCACTTCAAACATTGACTACTGTGCGCCTACTTAGTATGAAATTAGGTAAATTATGGTATAGTTTATTTTTACTAGGGTTCCAACATGTGGTTACCAAAACATCTTATTGTACTGAACTAGGAATATTTCTTTAAGACAACAATTGTACAAATAAATAGGGTTATTTGGATGTCCAAGAAACACTTACTGTGATGAAATTGTTTTAGAGTAATTGTGCCGGAACCCATCCTTCCAGCATGAAAACCTATTCCGTTCTCTTTTTTATAGGTTAAATAAGCAATTGTAATATTTGCGGTAGAGTTGACGGTTAATAAGCACTTCACTGCTTGTGAAAGTTTATTCCTATTCAGCACTTGTTATTGATGTCTGTTGTCGGTTTGTTTTATCCCGACTTGAATCTTTTATATATTCCTATGGTTATTTTATTACTCTGTGGTCCAATGAACTCCAATGAACTTACATTGTGGGGCTTAGAAACAATCTAATTTACGAACCTGAGGATGAAGTGAAGTTCTCAAAAGTGGACGGAAGACGGGCAACAACTGTCAAACCAACGGATGAACTGAATAAACCGTCTGATTTCAGGTGTGGAGCATATTTCCATCATTTAGCAGTTACAGGTGGTTTCTACGTCAGTTATATTAAAGTCTTATTTCACATGCCACTTCTTTTATAGGCTGCCGCTGGCAATAAAAGGTGATTCGTGGACTTAACGTGTGTGAAGTTGTTGCTCTTGGAGTTTAAGCGAAATAAATCACCTTTTAAGACGCGCTGCAGACGACCCTCTCAATAACGATGTTTGATGTTGTAAGGATGAGGAGGTGCAGGAGTGAGGCAGGTTCATGTGGGAAGTGGACTTTGAAAAGGGTGAACATTGCTTTGCTCTGCTGAGCACAGCTGCGGCACGTCGAGCGCAGTCTGCTTGAAGAGCGAGGGGAAGGAGGAGAGGAAAGGGGGTGATTTTTCTGCAAATGTGAGGACAAATCTCTTAACACAGCCCTAGGGCTTTTGTGGGGTTATTCAAAGGTTATGAATAAACAGTCTCGACTCCATTCAACTCGTTAATTGTGAGTAAAAGTCAGGGTCGCTATTATTCAGTAGGCTGTTTGCCGTTGGACCAGCTGTCCTCAAAGCAGATTATATTGTGGGGATTTTTGCTTGTACGTGAGAAGCATGTTCCAGGATGATACACGAGGAGTGATTTGTGTCAATGTTAATGTGCCAGCTTAAGATTTTCAGTGAATAAAGCTAAACAATCATATTCAGTGCTCAATACATTAGAGTCCATCACCCTTAACGCCATCTCATCTCCCTCTACTGGCTGTTTTCATATAGACGGTTCCCAAGGGATTCACCCACACCTGTCATTTGAAGACCAAAGGCATGTTGAGCTAATTGGTTCTGTTTCATAAACAGTAAATGATACCCTTGATATGGGGATGGTAAAGAGGATTCTGAGTACAGATGATGCACACAATGAGTAACAACGAGCAAATTATACTCCCCCAACACACACAATGGCTCAACTGGACAGTTTTCTCAGATTTAGTCGTTCAATATCAGAAGCTGAAAGCGTTTTGAATCATAAAGGGCGATGGTATCTACAAAGATTTAACTTACAATGAAAAAGACTTTAGTGTAAATCCTGGCCACATGTTCTAACGCATTATTTCTGGAAAATGCGCTGTGGCGCTTGTGCGGTTTAGCACAGAGAACCTTGCATTTGTGTTACTATGGGTCCATCTGGTGGTGAGATTAGAAAAATGCAATTTGTGAGTCCATCTAGAATATAGAAAGAACCATTCATTTGAAGTTATTAAACTTATTAATAAATACACTACCAGTCAAAAGATTTTGAACAGATTTTTAATGTCTCTTCTTAAAGTCTCTTCTGCTCACCAAGCCTGCATTTATCCAAAATACACCAAAAGCTGTAATATTGTGAAATATTTTTGCTATTTAAAATAAGTGCTTTCTATTTGAATATATTTCAAAGTGTAATTTATTCCTGTGATCAAATTTTCAGTATCGTTACTCCAGTTTACAGTGTCACATAATCATTCAGAAATCATTCTAATATGCTGATTTGCTGTTCAAGAAACATTTATTATTAATAATAATATTTAAAACAGTTGAGCCCTTTTTTATTCTTTGATAAATATAGAAAGATCCCAAGATCAGCATTTATCTGAAATAAAAAGCTTTTGTAACATTATACACTATACCATTCAAAAGCTTGGAGTCCGTATATTTTTTCTCTATAAGAAATTATAAAAAATAATACTTTTATTTAGTAAAGATGCTTTAAATTGATGATAAAGACATTTATAATGTTACAAAAGATTTCTATTTCACATAAATGCTGTTCTTCTGAATTATTCACCAAAGAAACCTGTAAAATTTTACTCAGCTTGTTTTCAACATAATAATAATAATAAATGGTTTTTTTGAGCAGCAAATTAGAATATTAGAATGATTTCTGAAGGATCATGTAAGTGGAGTAATGATGAAAAAAATCAGCTTTGAAATCACAGGAATAAATTAAATTTTAAAATGTATTCAAATGGGGAAAAAGGTTCTTTAAAATTGAAAAATATTTCAAAATTGTACTGTTTTTTACTGTACTTTGGATTAAATAAATGCAGGCTTGTTGAGCAGAAGAGACTTCTTTAAAAAACATGAAAAATCCTACTGTCCAAAAACCTTTGACTGGTAGTGTACATGTAAAAATTATTCAGTCAAACATTCGAAAAAGTTCTACTGGTTAAAAAATGCTGCTAAACAAAGTTTCTTATGCTCACCACGCTTGCATTTATTTGCTCAAAAATACAGTAAAATTGTAAAATATTATTACAGTCTGAAATAACTGTTTTCTATTTGAATTTAGATTAACAACAGCTATTTATTTTCTATTTTCAACAGCTATTACTCCAGTCTTCAATGTCACATGATCCTTCAGAAATCATTCTAATATGCTAATTTGATGCTAAATTAATATGAATGCTCAGTTATTAATAATGCTTCCCATTATGATCAACGTTAAAACCAGTTTTTATTTTCGTGGAAAAATTTTTTCAGTATTCTTTGATGAATAAAAAGTTCAAAAGAAGAGAATTTATTTAAAATATTAAAGGAATAGTTCACCCAAAAATGAAAATTCTGTCATTTATTACTCACCCAACCCATGAGATCGTCGTTCGTCTTTGAAGCTTAAATTAAGATATTTTTGATGAAATCCAAAAGCTTTTTGACCTTGCAGACAGCAAAGCAACTGACAGGTTCAAGGCCTAGAAAGGTAAGGACACCGACAGAATTTTAATTATTCCTTTTAACTTTTTGTAACATTGTAAATGTTTTCACTGTCCCTTTTGATCAATTTAATATGAATGAAATATATATTATCTATATAATATATATATATAATATATAATATTATCTAATGCTGGAAATATTGTCATTTATCAGGAAAATGCAGACAAAGATGCTAAAAGAGATTTGTTTTCTCTATTCCTTCTGAAGGTCGAAGGTCCGTCTCTCAGGGACAGGGCCTAGAAAGGGACAGCTGTGTGGTGCTTATAGATCTCTGGTCACTTCCTCCCCATATGTATCAGCTCAAGCACAGCTGCTCTGAGGCACCGTGTGTCTGGTGTTGGATGACTCTGTGTGTATGGGATGCAGCAGCTGAGCCAGGGCACACACCACTTTGTGGTTTCAAGCAGTTGGTTCATGTATGTACACACTAAAGCTTATGTTTGCCCACATGCAGAGAGTCATGCAAGTCGAGAAATCTCATATCTGAAGTGATGAGAAAAAAAAATGCAAAAAATAATGCTTCCTGAGAACCAAATCAGCATATCAGAATTATTTCTGAAGGATCATGTGACACTGAAGACTGGAGTAATGATGCTGGAAATTAAAAAAAATAAATAAAATAGTAAACAGTTATTTTAAATTCAAATAATATTTCACATTTTTTACATTTCTTCTTTTTTTAGATTGAATCTTGTTCCACTCCCTGAATGTTTCACATAATTGGGTCTCATTTCCCTAACTAAATAAAATCTGGTACACTCCTCTCCCATGCAAGGTCAGCAGGTTTACACTCAAATCTGCTCCTCCCTTAATTTCAAGATCATGAATATTTCATGTAATGTGAGTGAAAAAGAAAGACAAAGAGGGGTGTGGCCAATCAAATAACCCTGGGGACAGGCGGTGTAGCCCCCACCTCATAAGACGGAACCTGCTGCTTCATCCCCCCACACAGACAGACCGACACTTTCTCATTCAGCTCTCGTGTCCATACACTGCATCACGGTAAGACTTTTTACATTCCAATATTCTGGATGCTTTTAGAGGTGGCTTTGTGGTCTATCTACTTATTTTCAGAAAGACAGTCTGAAATGTCTCGAGATTTGAAGTGAGAAGCAGAGAAATGACTCTGAGACGCATGGCACAGAACAAAGACAGAGGCTAGACATTCCTATTTCCCTTAAAGACAGGATGGCTAACAGACTTGGCAGATTGAAAATCATTTTAAGGAATACACTCCTAAATATGAGCAGCAGCTTGACAATGTTTCATAGAATGAATTATTATAGTTTTACACAATTTAAATAAAAAGAAGAATGGGTGGGACATTGGTCAAATGATGCCCTCACTAAACTCCACTAAAGACGCTTTCGTTCACTTTTTTTTCTGTTTGAGCTTAATGAACAAATACGAATTTATTTGTGTAAGTAAAATTACATATAGCCTATTAAACTTGCATTTTCTTTGGTATATAGCGCAAAAACATGGCTGACAAACCCAACATGACGGAAATCACATCCTTTGATAAAACTAAACTCAGGAAGACAGAGACCCAAGAAAAGAACCCCTTGCCAACCAAAGAAAGTGAGTACACTTATCCTGAAACAATGAAGCTATTGTAATTAAATTATGATCAATATTTTGTTTAGTTTTTAATGTATTAGTTATCTCTCAGTTAAAATGTATAAATGACAGTGATTCAATTCAGGAAACCTATTGCATGTGAAATGAAGTAAGTATTTTGATTAGCGTGTTTGTGTGATTATCCAGAATTATTAATTCTTTTTCATAATTTGATTTGGAAAGTCCTCAACAAGTCTTTGAGTTTTTTTTCCCTTCTTGCTCTACAGAATAAAGCCAATTCGATCTTTATTCACTTAAAGCACTTCTCAAAGCCTGTGAAACCATTTCTTTCTTTCAGCTATTGAACAGGAGAGACAAGGAGAGTCCACGCCTTGAATGGTGTTTTCAGTCACACACAGCACAGAGTGAAGTAAACGACTACGATCAACCAGAAGAGAGACTTTGAGAGGAATTGAACTAGTAACTGATGTGTCATTTGTTTTATAGTTGTTTGTTTGTTCGGGGACTAAATAAAAAAGAAATGTACGAATGTATTTTATCCAGTGGGGCCAGACTATCATTCGAATGCATCACGGCATGAAGACGTGACGATTGATTGCTAATCAACTGTGCTCTGCACGCGTGGGTTCGAATCCCATCCTTGTCGGAAACTAGCATTACTGTTATAATTTACACGACAAACATTCAAAACACAAAGAGAGGTAAATCACATGCGTCGAAAGAAAATCACTGGTTATTTCTTAAGTATATCCAAAGGTTTTAATGGCGTTGTTTTTTAAGTGGATGTTCACAAGACATATTAACAGTGACGTCTATAAATGGTAAGAATGCTGGAAAGAATGCGTCTACAATACAAACGAATATAGACCCAATATTTATTATTATTTTATCAGTAAGAACTCCTGACACGTCGCTTCATTTTACCACTAGATGGCACTATAGAACATGAATAATGCTCACTACCATTAAACGCTAACTGTAGCTTTTGTTACTTTATGAAAACTGTAAAAGACCGTATCTGTATCACACCTAGCTTCAGAGACACCTGCACTGTTTTAATTCTCTTCCTTTCATTTTAATTCTCTTTTGTCAAAAAACTGTTCTTCCCACTGAGAAAACACAAAGCCTGAAATTAAACACTGAGGATGAATTTGCCGAACGAATTAAATTATAATAAATTAATTACAACCACAATGTGAGTAGTGTTTTTTTTTTTAACTTTGTCTTTTTGCGTTTTGGACCGCTGTGCCAAGAGTGTGTTTGCCTTAAGTAATTTAGTAAATATGGCAGCAGTACCACAATATTTTTAGAATAAAGTCAACATTTTGAGCTTAAAGTTGTGTTATATTACATGAATAAAGTTAATCATTGAGAAAACTCCACCTACTCCAAAAAAAAACTGGCTGTTAACTGACTGATTTATGAAAATAATAAAACAACATTGGCAAATAAGTGTTATTGTTGGCGTTTCTGATGTTAGGACTGTTAAGCTATTTATAACCAGTTGTTTACTGACGATTTTCAAACTCTGAGTGATCGATTACATGAGACATTCGTTTTATTAACTTGTGCAGATTTTTTTTTAAGTAGTAGACAGAAAAAAGAAAACTATGATGATTCACATGCTGCTTGAACTGAGGCGAACAGCCACATAAAGAGCGGAAAAACACATTTATTGTTTGTATTTCGTGATTAAATTGACAGAATTTGTTATATTAAAAGTATACAAAACACTTATAAATAATGAATAGACTTGAAAATGTTAAATATTATTTTCAAGCATTGACCGTCAAATAAAAAGCTTGTGAACAGTCATGTAATGTGGTTTACCTCAGAAAAGACATCAAAAGCGTTGGAGCCCACATTAACCCCGGGGTTGCTGCACATTAACCGGGGGACTTGCTACACCACTAAATTACATATCATTGAATATTACTAGCCTACAAGTCCACAGCGGTCCAGTCCATGAAAGATGTATTTGTTTTTGTATTCAGTCTACTATATTTTCAAGTTTATGTAGGCTAAACATGCACAGAGGTTACTGGATGCTGCATCTTGATGGATTTGAATCATGAGTTTGAAGTGTTTAAATCAAGACAACAACACAAGCATCATTCAAGTTCAGCTCTGAGTTTATTGCATGTCATTGAATATTTTATGTATTTTAAAATCTTTAGTAATTTATTTTCCTCATTACTTTGAATATGTATTTTATTTCTATCTACTCATATGGTTTATAGCAGGTGTTAACAGCGATTAACAACCATTACTAATGAAGGGCGGGGTCGGGTGGGGTTGCTATAAACCATTAAAGCTCATTTGGTTAGAGAGAATAACCACCCCGTCCTCCGGTTGTCAATCGCCGTGTCACACCCCCCACTACACACAACGCACTACACCACACCGGTCATTTACGACTCTACACGGCCCCCCCTGCACACCTACAGACCACAACAGCCCGGCAGGGGGGGCAAATATACCGACTTCACGTGCTTTTACATACCACAAGGGGTTTGCACGTGAAGCTGGGTGCAAACTCGTGCCTGTCAGCAGGTAAAGTGCCACGGAGTTACAAAAGAAAAACGTGTCAGTAATCCTGTGAGAACAGGTTAACCATCCGCTGAACTTAAGCTTTTAACTTACCAAGATTCTATTTAGAACGCTTCTTTCCAGATCACTTTAAAAGCTTTTTATGGCGTCATATTAGCCTAAGTCGTCTCGGATTTACGTAATACGTAATGTCTCCAATTTAAAGGACACAACGTCACTGCTGTAATATTAGGCCATAAATAGCGTACCGACATAAATACCAAGAACACCTGCACACATGGTGTTATAGGGGGATCATATTTAGCTTAAGTATAAGAATATATTGGCCATTTTGGTGTAAACTGCGGTCCCACAACGAAAAAACACATTTAAAAAGCATTTAGGAATTCAAATCTTATGTTTACTAAGATCATTCTATTATCTATTGAAACCCATGATAATATTTAAAATGTAAGGAAGCTTAATGTGTATAAAAACATAATTTATTGGGTACTTTTGGAAGGTGGCTGTCTTGAACCCGAACCTCTACATTTTTAGCTAACCATGTGCTGATTAGCATCTTTGAGCTGGGATCAAAAGTATCTAAAATTGTCACTTACCGAAACATGTCATCGTCATTTCGGTAGTGACAAAAGGGAACACACAATCCTATTTGGCGGAAATAAACAAAATTTTAGTACAGTTATACAAATACAGTTATAGCACAGTACTTTAGTATGTTTTAGTAGTGTTTTAGTATGCAAGTTGAAATTCTGTAATGTGATGTGGTCGAAACTGTCAAGTCAAACTAAGGTGTTGTGATAGAGTTTGGTTCAATGTATATTCAAACTTCCTAAACTCTTCCTTACTCTTCAATCTTTCAATTAACATTAACTATAGAATGTTTGAAATTATGATCCAAACAAAGGATAAAATAAACAATTTCTGCATTTACTTTACTTTTTCGAAAAAGTCCTGAAGATGCAGTGTTACTACACCACAGCTATTTGAAGTTTTTTTCATAATTATTGGATGGCTAGTGCACTACAAATAAGGAACAGACTTAAGAATGTTAAATATTTTTTCCAAGCATTTATACCATCAGTAAAACAGCTTGTGAATAGTCATGTAATGAGATTTACCTCAGAAACTACAACAGTAATGTGCTTTGGACCCCACATTAACCTATAACATTGGGGGGGCCCCTACAAATGTTTTTGAATATGGGCCCGGGACTGTCGCCACTGTATAAGGCTAACGTTAGATGCATTCAATTTAGCTAAAAACAATTAAACATGAACATTCAGAATGACATGGTAATGGATTAACAGTTAAACTCAGTATCTGTCAATCTGACGCAAATTACTGTAAAATAGCTTTTAAAAAGGATGAGAGAAAATTACGCTGACACCAGGTGGTGTAAACATTACGTGATGCCGGTAAGACCAAGTCACAAAGAACTTTCAGGACTGAGTCTCAAGGTTGAGAACGAGAGGAATGTGATAAAGAGAGTGTTAAACAAAACAACAGGTGGCTTTGTGTACTAAAGACACTATCAGTAGGGCTCTCTGACATTACTGGCTCTTTATTACATCACGTGAGTTCACATTACTCAGATTGGAGCTGATCCATACACGCTTTCAAAATCAAGAATGATCAATAATAATATTCTGATTATAAACTTAAAAATGCTAAGGGAGATATTATACATAGAAATTAATACAAAACTCTGGCATAATACTCCTTTTTCTAGACAAAAATATACACGCTTATGCTCGCATTTATTCAAGATGCAATGAAAATGTATTATTACGTTTTTACCCAATATCAAAAATTACCTTTTATTTTAGAGTTGTTAAATATAAACATTTGTTGAAAATGGTATCAGTTTCTTTTTCAAAATGAAGTGCGTGTATGTATAATATATATAATATTAGGGCTGGCAAACGATTAATCACATACAAAATAAAAGTATGAGTTTGCCTAATATATGTGTGTGTACTATGTGTAATTATTATGTATATATAAATAAAAGCACATTCATGCATATATTTAAGAGATATTTATATGTATTTATTATAATTTGTATAGAATATATATTATATATAAATAAAAAAAAAATGTACATAAATAACATATTTCTCTTAAATATATACTTTAATTTGTGTGTATTTATATATACATAATTACACACAGTACACACACACACACATATTAGGCAAACTCAGACTTTTATTTTGAATACGATTTGTATTTGTGTTTGACAGCCCTAATATATATATATATATGTATATACACTGTAAAAAAAAAAAAAAAAACACAATTTGTTGAGTCAGCTTAAAATAATTTGTTGCCCTGCATGTCTTAAAATTTTAAGTTCAGTCAACTAAAATAAGTTTAGTCAACTTGAAATGTTAAGTTGTACTAAGTAACAACTAAGATATTTGTGTAAGTAACCCAGCTGCCTTAAAATTTTAAGTTGATTCAACTCAAATATCTAAGTTGTTACTTAGTATAATTTAACATTTTGAGTTGACTGAACTTAAAATTTTAAGGCAGCCAGTTTACAAATTATTCTAAGTTGACTCAACAAATTGTTTTTTACAGTATATATATATATATATATATATATATATATATATATATATATATATATATATATAGTAGTCAACAGTTATCGTTTTTAGTTTTGGGACAACTTTGATTAAAAGTCAATATAAAAAATATATATTTATTTTTTCCTCATTTATGTCAATGATCTAACAGGGAAAACAATCATCTATCATTCTCAGACACATTTGTAATGGCACATGTTTAGTTTATGAGAAACAAACTGTTATCACAAGGACTGGCCAGTAATGGTCACCGTTCAGGGACAGAATAGAGGTGCAATGTTTATTACCCTGGCAGCACTTTATTATTTCTCAGTATGAGCAAAGTGGCTTCCTAGGAACATGACAGGGTGTCCATGTGTGGCAGAAATCCCTCTCTCTCTCTTATCATGTGCATGCTTTAGACTTTCTGTATTGAGGGTAGAAAGACGGAAATGACATTACATGAAACTATAGACTTTGATACTGAGTGCACGAGTTGTGCTTCAAAAGAAAACATTGATATTGTTAAGCTTTGAAACGGCTGGCATGCATGTGCATCTGCCATGAGGGCTTTCTTCACATCCTCCTTATAGCTAATGATATTTCATGCATGGGAGAACATGCATTATTCTGCATCATGTCATTTTTAAAAAATATATTGGTTTAAAAAACTGGGTTAAATGCAAAACTGCTATCCTAACCACAAACAAAAGCACTCCTGATATTACAGATGACCTGTCTTCATTACAGTGACGTTAAGGTGTCCAGTTCACCGATCACGTTCCAGTGAGTTTTAATGAAAGTCTTTCTTACAAGACTACAGTGTTCTGGTTCTCAGGAGCTGCCGTTTTGTACTTTGCACCATGTGACATCAGGCAGGACACGCTGTTGTTGTTGCTACACTGATCTGATGTGAATGCTGGAATCTAGGCTGGAGGGTAAAGAAGTGATATTTACAATCTTCATCCTACAAACTAGAACAGTGTTACATATTTTTGCTGACTTGTGTACTTACATTATCCCAGTTGTTTCAAAGTTTACATCCAGAAAAATAACCAATTTTAACTAGAGGCCAGTTCCTTGTCATTGCAACGCCTGCCAATTACGTTATACAACATAATTTTCCATTTTATTTTGACGCGTTTTATTAGACACGTGACGAACGCACAGAGTAAGTTAGCATTATAACAGAACTTTCAACACAACCAAATGTATCCAGCATGATAAAACAGCGCTGCTTTACACCGCATACGCATGACCGGAAGGTGCGGAATCGGTCGACTGTGGCATAATAAAAGCTCTGCCACTTTTGAGCCGTGTGTGCATTCATCTCTCATTAACAATCGCTCCAGCCTCGTTTCACTTATTATTCGCTTACTAATTCATACTATAGTGACCTTACTAAATCTTTAAAACATAGCTCATCCATGAACATTATTTCTGCGCGAGTCCGTTCGAAATGCATCGGCTGTGTTACAAAGGAATAATTAGAATTAAACTCAGTCAACAATATTTAAGGCATAAATTGCTATGGCTATCATTTGTGGCCTTATCTCAAATTATGCTAAAATAGGTTACAGAGGTACTTACAATTAGGGCTGCAATGATTCCGCCATTTTTTCCCCGAGTATTCGATTTTTAAAAAATCCTTGATTGCATTTTGCCGTGTCGGGTAATCGGCAAAATACCGGAAGTGACGCATTCAAAATATTAAACCCATTTAAAAATCATAATGCAATTAGCCTTTTTCACACTTCCGTGTTTCTGGCTTCCGGATTGGCGCTTGCAGGGTAAACGTTTTTCCGGTGACAGCAGCGGCCGTACTGAACAAGAGTAAGTTTATTTTTACAAAATAGATACTATGATATATACCGGTGTTTTACTCTAAAAATAGCAAACATTTATTCAAAAACTTTGTGTCAGCGTCTGGTCATCACAAATACTATGTTTATTTAATTATGAATGTTAGCACTTATAATACAGTACAGTTTTAAGTTTTGCCGTACTGTCTATTTGGTGCTGGCTGTGCATTATGACTCTTCACATCATTTTTTTTCGCGATTAATATTATTATTATTATTATGAAAGTAATATTGTATTTTCTACTTGCTCTCCTTTGCATTATTAACTTTGGGGTGTAAATGTACGTTGCATAATGTGCCCAGGGATATACATAATAAAATAATATAATACTAAATAAGACATGACTCCGATTAATGGCTTTATTCCTTTTGGATCTGGATTACGTTGTTGTATTGAGTTTATGCATCATCCGGGCTCAGAATTGTTTCATTTATTCTTGGGGAAATGTGCATTTGGATATAAACGCTGTCGTAATTTACCATGATGTAGTGATTCGAGTGAAATGACTGAGTAAATTGAGAAAATACGCTTAAATATACTAGAGATGGAGAACAGAAACTATAGCTGGCGCTATGTTGGGCATATATTATATTGACCAGTACCGGTCTGAGTGCCCATATAAATTACAAACAAGTAAAATGTTGTTTCTTTGTTGATTATATAACAACTTGCAAAAAAGAAAAGGTAAAAGGCATTATTTGAGACAAGAGCATATTAATATAATAGGCACAGACCTGTAGCTGAACTGACTTTACCCTGCGCTGACGTCACTTCCGATTTTTGTGAAAAAGGCTAATTGAGAATTCGCAAAAGCTACTATTAAATTAAATAAATATATGCAGGTTTAATGTATGCGTTTTAATTATTTACATGCCTGTAGGTTAGGCATGTGCGTCTCAGGGTGGCTCTGTTCACAGTAAATGCTGCTACACAAACATATCATTTATATGTGTGGAGCATTTTAAACTCCATCACTGCATGTTGTTGTGAGTTTGGGTTTATTATAATATAGGAACGTAGCATACACTGCTTCATCAGATTTGTTTGACAAATCATTTATAAACCCATGCAATCACATGAGAATACATTATCTTTCTAAATGTGCTAACTGTTCATCGCGATTTCAAAATAAAAGTGTAAACCCTAACTCCTTATCCACGTTCAAGAAATTACAGTGACTGTAGCTTTTTAGTGGCTGTATCATAAAGAAATAGCCAAATATTAAAGATAAAGTGGACATTTGAATTTAATGTTGTTGAGTCAACATTAAACATGCATAAGTTCGCACAGTAAAGTGTAAAAACAACTTGGCACCCTCTGCAGGCATTTGTTATAATGTGTAATATACATTAGCTCTATTGTTTATAATAATTATGTATTTAACAGTTTAGTTCAATAAAACCATTACTTGCTTTTGATACTTTATTTGAACTATTTACTACTATTGCCTCATTGATATCAAATATGTATTTTAAGTCATTTTAAAGGCTATTGTTCACTTAGGTCTATTTTTATTACAATATATATATATATATATATATTTTATATATATATATATATATATATATATATATATATATATATATATAATTATCCCATTACTCGATTAATCAACAGAAGTAAACATTAGTGACAGCCCCACTTACAAAAGAAGTGAATGGAGCCATTTTCTGCAATAGTAGATACAAGTAGATACAATTTTAGTGTAAACACTGAGCATGAAAATAGTGCTTGCTAACCTATTCTGTGTACTTTTATACCAAGTTTTACAACTTGAACAACATAACACCTAAAATCCTAAAATGCTCATAAAAATGAAATAAAAATGTGAACTTCACAGCTCAAAACACAATTTTTTAAATGATAATTTCAAGACCCAGAAATGTATTAAAGACATCAAATAGTCCATGTGACATCGGTGGTTCAACCGTAATTTTATGAAGCCACGAGAATACTTTTTGTGCGCTAAGAAGACAAAAATAGCATGCTGGTACATGTGGAAGAGAAGAAATCGTTGAATAAAGTTATTTTGGTTTCTTTGCACACAAAAAGTAATCTCGTAGCTTCATAATGGTTGAACCACTGTGGTCACATGGACTATTTTATTGATGTCCTTACTGCCTTTCTGGGCCTTGAACGTGTCAGTTTGGACATGTCAGAAAACTCTTGGATTTCATCAAAAACATCATAATTTGTGTTCTGAAGGTGAACGAAGAACTTACAGGTTCAGAGCAACATGAGGGTGAGTAATTAATGGCAGAATTTTTATTTTTGGGTTAATTATTCCTTTAAAGAAGAGACAAGTGAAAAATATATACCATTTTGTTGTAGTTTTATTTAAAAATGTCATATTACATCCAGAGAATGAACAGCAAACAGTACAAAAATCATCATCCAACTGTTTATTCCTGGCATATATGACTTAAATGCCCTTTATAGGGTCATAGTTCCATTACAAAAATGAAATCTGAATGAACTATCCTCAGATAGTGAAAATGTAGATTACATTCAGTCGCCTTCAGAATGGTTGTAAATAAAGAAGAGTAACGAAGGCAATGAATCAAACAACAGCAGAAGCTGCATTTTCACCATAACATCCACCAAACTCAAAACGCTCCTCCCCACAACAGAAACACTTGCTCTGAGCATTTCATTATTTATGTAAAGTAAAAGTAAAGCATGGAGGCAATAATGAAGGAATCCACAGCTGGTGTGATCATCCCCTCGCATCGTGAGCACTGGTAGAACAGGCTGAGTCAGTCCGTTTTTCCAGACAAGCTGCAGACATCCATCACATATCCATCACAAACTGGTTGTCATCAACTGCGGAGAAAAAGAAACAGAGACAGAGGGGTTAGAGGGTTCAGAGTGTTGTCACTGTGATCTCTTCTAAAAAAAAATTATTTGAACAGCGTCACATGAAGCACGTTACGCCCTGTGGATATTCCCCTGATAGGGAAATCAGACTTGCCAACAGAGAGTGGGTCAGATGCTTTTTTGTTTGTTTTTCTCATGAAGTGACTTCAGTCACACCAAAATGTGACCTTGAGCTTAGAGGAAAAAAAAAAAAAAAAAGAAGAAGAAGAAAATACACAGAGGTGGCAGGCTAGGGAACTTTTTTTTCAGTTAACTTTATTTTTATTAATCAGTATAGCTACACTACCAGTCAAAATTTTTTGAACAGTAAGATTTTTTAAATGTTTTTTTTTTAAAGAAGTCTCTTTAAGCTCATTAAGCCTGCATTTATTTGACCCAAAGTATAGAAAAAACAACAAAAAATACTATTTAAAATAACTGTTTTCTAATTGAATATATTTAAAGTGTAATTTATTCCTGTGATTTTAAAGCTAAATTTTTAACATCATTACTCCAGTCTTCAGTGTCACATGATCCTTCAGAAATCATTCTAATAAGCCGATTTGCGGTTCAAGAAACATCAATAAACAAGAAAATGATGTTCTTCGGACCTTTCTATTTTAAAAAAAAAAAAAAAAGAAAAAGAAAGAAAAAAAAGAAAGAAAGAAAGAAAGAAAAAGAAAATTTCTACTCAGCTGTTTTCAACATAATAATAATAATAATAATAATAATAAATGTTTTTGATCGGCAAATCAGAATATCAGAATGATTTCTGAAGGATCATGTGACACTGAAGACTGGAGTAATGATGCTAAAAATTCAGCTGTGAAATCACAAGAATAAGAAGCATTTTAAAATATATTCAAATAGAAAACAGTTATTTTAAATAGTAAAAATATTTCAAAATTTTACTGTTTTTGCTGTATTTTGGATCAAATAAATGCAGGCTTGATAAGCAGAAAAGAGTTCTTTAAAAAAAACATTAAAAATACTACTGTTCAAATACTTTTGACTGGTAGTGTATCAGCATAGTTTATCCACATTTTAATTGTATTTGAATGCTTAATATGTATTTCTTGAAAAAAAAATACATAAACTGACCTAAATACACCTCTTCTATGATGAGTACGTTTTTAACTTCTGAGTAATATGTTTTTAGACAATGTTTTAGGAGGCATACTGTAAAAAAGTCATGGTGATATAACTGTCCTGATAACACAATAAATAATAATTGCATTTAGTAATTAAAAGAATGAAATTTTAGTAGTTTGGCATAATGATTTATTACTGTAAAAAAAAAAAAAAAAAAAAAAGGGTATGTTATTATAGGGAGCACTGGTAAATTACTAATTTAATAATTAAAAATAAATAAATAAATAAAACAAATATAATTAATAATATTAAGTAATAATGATAAATACAAAATCTCAAACTACTGAAAAATAATAAATATAACAACCTAATAATTTATTAAATATTAAAATAAAAATAAAATGTACAGCGTATTCATGGTGAAATCAAATGAAACCAGAATGAATACAAAGAGTACCTTTCTAAACAGATTTTTGAAAGATATTTTCTTATTATGGCCACTTTTATTTGTTATCGACACATGCTTTGTCACATACTGTATTCCAGTAGACAACTGTAACGTCTCATGGATGTCTATTTGTCTACTTTCAGCAGACAGAAAGGACACAATCAATTATGAACAAGCTTAAACCGGTTCCTCAGGTTTTGCTTGAGGCTGTTGATTTGGAAATTGAAAACGGTATACATCAGGGGACACGTGAGAGATGTCAGGTGGTATTCTTTAAGACAGAACATGCTGTGTAAGAATAAAAAATAAAAATGGAGATGATATGAGGAGTCACTTACCAGCAAGATCCTTGCTGTCATCCTCCAGTTCTGCTGCTTGCAGCGAGGGTCTGGTGACCCCTGGTATGTGGGGGAGGCAGCAGGGTGGGGTGCGTGCGATGGGCGAGTTTCGACATTCCAAGAGAAACTTTCGATCATAGATGATCCGAGTTCCTGCAGGGAAAATATCAATATTAGTTTAAGAGGTTCAGCCTCAAAAAAAGTTGGCACAGGTTCACAGCATTTTTTGCTTCAAGGAACTTTCTCCCTGTTGAGCTCTGCTCTGCGTAAGAATACAGAAAAACATGTTGTGTCATCCAGGTGAAAGCCTGTAGTGTGGTTTAGCTCATGTTGGAGTAATGGAAACAGGGTGAAGGGCTGACTAGGGTGCCTTCTAAACACATGCAGGCCAAAGCACTCATAAAAACAAGGTTCCCCCTGTTTAGATGTCCTGCAGTAACCCAAGTAGTAAGAAAATTTAGCAACATCACCCATTACTGCATAAAGACCCAGTGTAGGTCTGATTGGACTGGCTGAGGTCTGATTCAATTCAGAACATCTAAAATGCAAATTTAAAGCAAGTTTAAGAAATGAGCTCTTAGATATGACCTTTTTAATTCAATATGATGCGTTACATCTACTCTGGTCATTTTAACACATGCACACATGAGATATAGTCAAAGCAGGATGGATTTTTATGCATAAATGTGCTGTAACTAAAGGTCGATTAATACAACGGACACTGACTAGGTTGCAAAAACTGAAGCAAGTCACATTTCTTGTGACCTTTTATAACCACATGATTAATATTGACAATTGAGGTGGTGCGATATAGTTTGTATATAGGTGTTTGTTTTATTTTTAAGTTTTGTTTTGTAAAAGTTGATATTAACATGTTTAAATGTCACCTTTTTTTTAAATTTATCATGCCTTCATTTAGTTTACTATTTTAAAAGAGCTTTATGAATTGATGGTATAAACATTTTTTGTTTCATCTTTGCCTCAGACCCAGGCTATCAGTGTTTTTTTTTTTTAAATTCATAACAAAAACCATATGTTTTTGGCGTATTGATTACCATTTTTGCATAGTTTTCCTACAAATACAATAGTTAAACTATGGTTAGACTACCAAAACCATGGTTAATTTGTAGTTACCATGGTTTTTTTTTTTTTTTTTTTGGTTTTATTTGTAGTAAACCCATGGTTAATTTTCGTAAGGGATATATCTGATATGATGACAATGAGCACATGTGATACAAACAATTTCAATATTATAGTTATAGATACAGGTGTACTTGTTTCTAATTCAGTGTAAAAAGATGAAAGCGAAATTATTGAGTGTATTTGCTCTGCGTATTTAATTAGTCATAGTGTGAGATGTGGTGGAAATGACACTAAAACGTGCATGTTTTCAAAAAGAACATCGAATTTTATGTGCGTTCACTTTCGGACTTTGTTAGCAGACTAGTTAGAGTGTATAAGGTGCTTTAAATTAATTTTGCCCAAGTCCACTGAGCCGAATGTGCACATGATTAAAACAAACACCACTGACAATAAATCACGGAATGGTTTAAAAGGCAACACGCCACTTGTAAACATCTTATTGCCTCTAGCGTTATGATTGCGCAGTGCAAACGATCAGCTCACGTCATACAAAAACAGTGCGCTTGAGTACCATGTGGAGAAAAAAAAAATCTCACACAAAACAAAATCACTAGTACTGAAATACATCCTGCAATTAAAAATAAATATACTAATGTTAGGTTATCTTACCACCGGGAGTTGTTGAAAACACAGTTCCTCCAGGAGTTTGGCTGTAGCTGTCATTGAGTGGAGACCAGTTGGAGCGGCTTGGAATCGGGCAGGTCGACGAAGTTTCGCAGCTGGTTGACATGATGATCTGAAATCTAAGCTTGAGACTTGAATGAACACTAGTTAAGGTTTTGGCCGATCTGCTGTAGTGCTGCGGGTCTGCGCGCTCCACATGTTGGATAAGCTCGAGGGAGGAGATTTCTCACGTGCTGCAAATGTTGAAATCTGGCCAATCGGAAAGACGATCCCACCACGCGTTACGGCAAGCCGTTTTAACATTTAGGCCGTTTACACTATTGCGTTTTCGTTTTAAAACGGCGTTTTCACTGCGTTTCAGAAACGATCCGTATACACTACACAACCGAAAACGCATGTCACATGATCATTCATGCTGGTACATCCATAGACATGCCCCATTATTTAGATGGCGGATGCATGGGGGCATCTATCTATACATATATGGGTACAACGAGCATCGAGGGTCGAAAATGGTCGAAAACATCAGGCGTAACCATAGAAAAAGTTGCTATTTTAAAATGACAATGCACTACTGTAGCCTTAGGCCCTGTTTACACTAGTGCGTTTTCCTTTTAAAATGAGAACGATCCTGAAAACGCAGGTCACATGACCATTCCTAACGAGCATGATGTTATTGTTTAAGGAACATGGGCAGCCATGCCATCATTTTTAAAACTCTCCGTTTTGGTCTGTTTACACTGAAACGCAACCCAGAGTTTTCAAACTAAAATGGGATCTGCAGCATTTTCGAAAGTCTCCATTTTCGAGGGTCGAAAACGCCGGAGTAGTGTAAACAACAGGCATAACGGTAGCAAAAGTTGTGTTTTAGTGTAAACATAGTCTTAATCTACAACCCTTGCTAGTATCTATTTTCATGCTACTAGTGCTTTTTCTTTAGGTACTAGTGTCTTTTGTTAAGTTACTAGTAAAGTTACTTATATACTAATTCTTATTTTTAGATACTGGTACTTATTAAACAGATGCTAGTACCTATTTAACAGATACAATAGTTATTCATTAGATACTAGTACTTACTCAGACACTAGCATTTTGTTATTATTACTAGTAATGATTATTATCTTACTAGTGAAATCTGCTTTCTTACACGACTAATCAGAATGGCTACAGTAGAGTTCAATTAAAAACTATTAGTAGAATTAAAAAATATTACTTGTAACATTTCAAATCAGTTCTAACATTTAATGTATGTGAACTACTAGCTATTGAACAAGTACTAGAAGCTAGTCAATATGTACTACTATGTAACAAGTACTAGTTTCCAATAATAAGAACCAGTATCTAGTGAATAAATACTAGTATGTAATAAACAAAAACTAGTATCTATTTAATAGGTTTGATTATCTAATAAATAAGCACTAGTATCTAACAACTAACTACCAGTACATGAAAATTACATGCTAAAACTGTCAAATCTGAGTTGTGGTATCTCAACAACAAATCTCCATAGAAATCTACAGCAAAAAAAAAAAAGTCATTTGTTACTAGTAACAATAGAAGAAGTACTAGTCACTATTGAAATAAGTACTAGTGTATTTATTGAATAAGTACTAGTATATATTTAATAGGTTCTAATATCTAATGAATAAGTACTAGTATCTTTTAAAAAAGCACTAATACCGAAAGGATAAGCACTAGTACTTTATGGCAAAGATGGTAGTATCTAAAAAAAAATAAGCACCAGCAGCATGAAAATAGATACTAGTATGGTTTATAGATTGAATGTTAATATGGCTTGCCATATATGTGTAGCGCTGAGGCCCTCTATAGGGAGCAAGTGTTTAGAGCCATTTCATGGAATGTAAACTCTTCGAACAGCACGAGGTTTTCGGAGTGATTCAGTTGGGCACATGACATGAACTCTACGATAAGATATGACAATAACTTGTGCTGTACTGAAAGCCCAATCTACCTCTGAGGATGACCTATACGATCCATGTATGCCTCCTCATATCTGTAGCACATTTTGGCATTTCATGCATGACAAGATGAGTTCTATATCCCAGCAGTCTGTCCTAAAATGTTAAATTCCTGGTAGATCATCAGAGGCGTTTCAAAAATGCGAAATGTTACACCCCAGTATATTTGTCTTTCTTTGGAGTTAAAAAACAGTTTCTGTGCTTCATCTTGCATAATTGCAGATGGAAATAGTCATACTTAGAAAACTTGGATTTGGAGTAGCTACCAAACTGATCAAAACAACGCACACACCAGATACATTTCCAACTTTTTATTGAATATTAAGGTAAATATTTCACATTAATACAGGCTACATAAAGTAGAGCCACTATACGACATGAAATTTACTCTCATTTTTAACCCTTTTTCAGTATGTAAACAATTATACAGGTATTTACCACTCTAAAAGGTCTGATTTCATTCTTTACGCAATCATCTAGGTCTTGGCCAAGTATAAATAGCGCACTGTCCTATTGAGCCCTGCCGACCAAGAACACTTTTACGTGGGGCTTAAATGTCAAAATGGCTATACTACTCAGAATGTATCCTGTTGAACAGGCAAATCGATTTGTTCATAGACAGTGGTAAACACGTTAAATCCCACACTGGATTCTTTCTTTTTAGTTAGGCACATCAAGGGTGTCCATCTCTCAAATTTCAGAACTTGTTTAACATTTTTTGGGGGACACATCTAGGTTAATACCACGTCTCAGTAATTAGGTAATTATCTTGTTCTTTTTAACGTGTTTCTTGTTACTGCTCCTAGGTCTCTCGATCACTGTTTAGTTGACATGATTCAGATGCACGTTTCCCACATGCGGGGCCCAAGTGCCTGGCCATACCTGTAACAAGAATTCAAAGAGTTAAACAGAGTTAGACAGCAAAAGGTGCCAACTTTCAGTTGGCGTCCACTAAGAGCAATTACCTGCTGTGGGTCTGAATTCTCAGCAGTGTTGGGAACGACCTTTAGGATGGGATTCCAGGCAGGGTCAGAAGCGTGAAGACCATTGTATACAGGGCCTCCCGGACCCTCCGCCATCTGTGGGTGAGGAGGGATCATCGTGCCACCGTACATTGACATTGGCAACCCCTGTACAGTCCACAAACCAAACATTTCTAAGTAGAACTCCCCATTTTCAACAACCAACAAGCTGTCACTGAACAGTACGTACCTTTGGAAAATCCATGAAGTTTGTGGGCAGAGGTTGGTGGAAAGTGTTAGAAGGAGCCACAATCCCAGTATCATCACGTTCCATAGCCTGGTGCTGAGAGAAGGCTGATGGCTCCTGCATCTGCTGGTGGATCACTGGGCCTCCCATCAGGGGCTGAGACCAGCCTGACATTGTCTCTGTGAAGAACAGAGAAAGATATTTATTATCTTCTAAACCCAACCCTGAATTGAGACTACATCTCAGTCCCGGACTCACCGGAGGCACTGCCCACTCCAAAAGACCAGATGCCGCCCTGTCCAACCGGTGGGGTGTAGCTGGTGGGCAGCATGGTGTGGTTGACGGAGCCAGTTTGCCGGATGCGGGCCAGTCGCTCTGTTCCAATTGGAGGGGGCACTTTGCGGTCCTGCTGGTTGGAGCTACTAGGTTTTGCCTGGATCAGAGCGGGAGTCACTGTAGATGTGCAAAGAGGTGAGGATGCCCCGGAAGACACGGAGGGCACTGGAGACTCGCCTAACCATCAAGGAAAGAACACATGAGCAATACGGTCTTATAAAAAGTTGTGTGTTCCATGGTGCATCTGCATCACAAAGACTTGTTTATTCACGTACAAGAGGTGGAGGCACTCCAGGGATGGGGAGAGAAGTGCTGGCGGCTGAAGGAGGGCGTGCCCACAGGAGCAGGACCCGATAGGAACACAGGGCTGGCAGATATGCTTGTGGTAAAGCTGGGGAGCGCAGCGGACGAGGACATCGAGTTGTCCATGGGGTGTATACCTGAGTGAAGATAAAAGGATTAACCTCAATCACAAAACAAAGCAGCAAGGGCATTAGCAATAGTGCATGTTACTTAAAGCAGGGGTGTCCAAGCCTGCTCCTGAAGGGCCACGTTTGTTCATTAGGGTTCGTACAGATACGGTAAAATGAAATTCCAGGACTTTCAAGGACTATAAAGGAGAAGTCCACTTCCAAAACAAAGATCACATATAATGTACAAAAAAAAAAGAAAAGAAAAAACCATTTAAATACTTTTTCAACTCAAACGCTCGTCTTGCTTTTCTCTCCCTGAACTCTGTGTATTCTGACTCAAGACGGTTAGGGTATGTTGAAAAACAATCGTATTTTCTTCGCAAGATATAAACCCTTCTTTCTCAGCTGGGATCATTTACAACCACATTTGGGATCGTTTGAAGCCGCATTTAAACTGCATTTTGGAAGTTCAAAATCTAGGCACCATACCAGTCCATTATAATGGAGAAAAAAGCTGAAATGTTTTCCCTCAAAAACAAATTCTTTACGACTGAAGAAAGACAGACATGAACATCTTGGATGACAAGGGGGCGAGTACATTATATGTGAATCTTTGATGTGCCTTTGTTCTCCTTTAAGCACTACTTTTTTTATTTTTAAAGACTTAAATTTAAAGATCTTACTTGTGTATTTCAAATTCTAAAAAAAGAGAAATGGATAATATACTAATAATAATAAAAAAAAAAAAAAAAAAAAAAAGGCAAAAATAAAGTGAAGCACATACAAAGTATTACGAAGTATACTAAATACTTTATTTTTCTTTTTGTTTTGTTTTTATAACGGTCTGCCTTAATAGTTTGTTTTATACCGTTTAAGAGAAAAAAATTTCATGAAATCGCTCTGAAATCCAGATATTAAAGGAATGATTTGCGAACCCGATCTAAATCAAATGATTCACGATCCACGCTCTGAAGTATTGATCTAAAGCAGAAGCTTTGCGATCCACACTTTGAAGTCCCAATTTGAATAATGATTCACGGTCCATCATTTCAGATCAGCATTTGGAGCGTGGATCACAAATCATTCGACTGAGTTTGGAACTTTGCGTATTGCCAATTATTTGATTTAGATCGGGACTTCAAGTCGTGTATCTTGAATCATTCGATTCACAAAATGATTCACAAACCTGTTCTGATCTAAATCAAATGATTTGCAATACACAATTTGAATTCACATGCTGAAACATTATTTGCAATGCACAATTGGAAACAGTGAATCATTTTGTGACACATTGGTTTAACTGATTTGGAGTTTCAAAAAGCTCAGTTTCACCCATCATGCTTTTAAAAATCATTACAAGTGACGTTGTAATTGGAAAATGACTTGCTCTTTTAATTTGATCTGGTTTTTGCTAGTGAATCTCTTGAAATGAATGATCGAAGTCATGGGTTTGAATCAATCGGAATGGTTCCAGTGTAAATGACTCAATTGATATGATTCATCTGTTCCTCTTTTCACATCTTCAGTCATGTTTACACAGCACTGTCAGTACAACTACTTGCTTAGCTCGATTGTTTTCTAACATTAACTGAAATAAGCAGAAAAAAGTATGTTTTTTGAATTGCGTGAAAAGATGTGACAAAATTAAACACTTGTTTCATAGATATTGTCTAATTCAAGCACCCCTTCAGGAATATTGCTATTTTCAAGGGTTTTCCAGGCCTTAAAATTTCAAAAAGTCAAATTCAAGTACTTTAAGCACCTTTTCCAGACGGGTAATGCGGAACTCTAAAGCAGGGATAAGCAATGTTGGTCCTGGAGTACTGCTGTTCTGCAGAGTTTAGCTCCAACCCTAATCAAACACACCTGAACAAGCTTATCAATGTCTTCACAATTACTAAGGCTGCAGGCAGGTGAGGTTTTTTTTTAGGGTTGGAGCCAAACTCTGCAGTACATCAGCACTCCAGGACCGACGTTGCCCATCCCTGCTCTTCAACCCTGCTTCCGAGGACCCGCTCTCCTAGAAAATTAATTTCCAACCAGCTTCAGCACACCTGCTTGCAATTATCAAGCAGTCTTGAGGAGCTGCTTCAGGTGTGTTTGATTAGGGTTGTAGCTAAACCATAGGTGCCCAAACTCAATCCGGGTGTCCTGCAGAGTCTAGCTCCAACCCCAATTAGACGCACCTGAACCAGTTAATCAAGCTCTTACCAGGCATACTAGAAACTTCCCGGCAGGTGTGTTGAGGTAAGTTGGAGCTAAACTCTCCAGGACATCAGCCCTCCAGGACCGAGTTTGGGCACCCCTGAGAAAACTCTTCAGGAGAGTGGGTCCTCAGAAACAGGGTTGAAAACCTCTGCTCTAAAGTAAGGTACCACTCCAGGAGCAGGATTGAGACTCTTGATGAAAAGACTGCACTTACCAATAGGACTAGAGACAATTCTCTGCGAGGAACAGCGATATCCTGGAGCTTTTGAGCCGTCGGGAGGAGGTATGACACTTTCGATCTGCCCCATTCCACTTATGTAGGCGCCAGTCGGAGCACTGTAGGTCTGCTCTGGAGGAGTACGTGCAGGTAGGTGGCAGGCACCCCAAACCTGGTTGTTCCCCACCTGGTTGCTGTCGAAGATGCTGCTAAAGTGATTGAAGATAGCCGCAGGGCCAAAGTTGGGGGGCAGTTGCGCCTTTCCACTGTGCAGGTGCATTTGAGAGCCGTTTATCATGCCCATGGTGGAGGACATTGGAAGAGAGGGAGGGGGCATGCCTGTCGGAGCCAGGGTGGGCTGAGGTGGAGGCTGTTGTTGCTGCTGTTGTTTGAGGGGTTCCTGTGAGGCTCCCGGAGGTACAAACACAGATTGCTGCTCCGGAAGAGCCCCTGGAGCCATGGGGTAGTAGGGTGCCGGTGGCTGCATGCGTGGGGACACACCGGGCGCGTTGGGGGCGGCGTAATGAGGTAAGGCGCTGCTGGTATTAGTGACTGTGCTGCTGGAGGTCGGAGGGGGCAGGCGTGTGACGGGGTGAGATGAGCCTGGCTGTGATGAGGAAGAGGAACTGGGTTCTGTGTTGGAGGAAAAGTGTGACGGAAGCGGCTGCCGGCTCTCGGGCTGTACGGGCAGCATCGAGGGGGCAGAGGGAGACGAGGTAAAGTGCAAGGGGGCAGAGGGGCTGGGCCCATCAGATGGAGCTCCTGCGGGAGGTGCGGTGAGCTCTGTGACGGGCTTCTCTTTAGCAGGGGTGCTAAGGCTGGCCGGCTCTGGCTTGGGGGGTGGGGGATGCTGTGGCGGTGGAGCAATGGGCGCGGATGGAGGTGGAGGAGTCGTAGGGGTCGTGGGAGCGCAGCTGATGGGAGATGGAGCGACTTGCGCAGAGGGAGCGCTGCTGCCGGTAGAGGCCACAGTAACTCCTGCCCCAGGCTTGGGATCTGTTGAGAAAAGCTGCTTCCTGACAGAGGAAGGCGTGGGGGTGCTTGCGGGTGCGATACTGGTGGGAGAAGTGGTGGAGGCAGTGGGAGTCGAGGTGCTGGACACTGAAGCAGCGGGATGCTCAGTGTGAACCGGAGCGGAGCTGGCGGGACGTGGCGCAGAATTACCGCTGTGTTTGGGTGAGCTGTTAGCGCTGCCAGGGCTCACGGGACGAACAGGGAAAGGACCCCAAGTGTTGGGAGAGGATGAGAAAGTGCCACCGAACTGCGCCATGGGTAATCGAGGGTGGCGGATCTGGTTCATAGTCTGGGCTGCGAGAAGGGCCAGCTGAGGATGAGCGTAAGCAAGCGGCGGCAAAGAAACGAAAGGGGGCCTGACGCCCGGTGCCATACTCTTGCCCAACTTGCTAGCCTGCTGAGCTGCGAAGTTGGTGGAGGACTGGAAGGACACGGTGGAGGAGGGCACTACAGATGGCAGGCCTTTTGAACTGGCCGCAGTAGTGCTTGTGGCCCCAGTGGAGGTTGTGTAGGTGGAGCTGATTTTGGTGTTGGCGCCAGGCGGCCGGATGTGGTTACGAGGGATCAGGTCCTCTAGCTCTTTGGCCGGGTCCTGGATCAGCGCGTTGATCAGCTGCACCGCGTGCCGTGTTGACTCAGTGCCGCCTCTGTAAAGCAAAAGCGTAAACATGTAAGAAACTCCAGCAAGGAGAATTGCTAGTGTCCTAAAAACAAGGTTCTGCCTAACTTTTACCTGATTGTAATCATTCTCTCTCCATTCTTGTCCTTCTGTTTGTCCACGTCGATGTGTGCACCTGTAACGTCTTGGATGGCCGTAATGTTGCAGCCACCTCTACCCATAATCCGAGACACCACAGAGGCAGGAACGGAGAGCTTCTTGGATCTAAGTGAGAAATGACAAAGCGAAACTCTATGAGATAAACATAGGGATTAAACAGTATTATCAAAATCATGGTATTGCAATAGCAAAACTGTCTCAAAATCATCATGGTCACATGACAGTATGAAACGACAGGTCTTCCGGGCAAGAAGTGTAGATTTTTAAAATCTATTTAAACTTCTTATTCTAAAATAAAAGGTCTTCAAAGTTGTGTTTGGGGCCATTATGCTTTGGCACAGAATCTGTCAAACGAACTAAAACCGAAAGCTTAATATTTCTTAATCACGTCATCAAGTCTGTTTTCGCTGCACGATAGAAAGCGAAGTGCGCACTTTGTTCAGACGATCAGCTTGTGATCCGGTGTTTTCCGAACCTCAGAATGGATCAGTTCACAGTGAACGCAGTGAACTTGTTTATTGCATGTGCTGAGTTTAGCACCACCCGTTATGCTTCATTTTCAAATTTGTATAATTCTAATCAGTTTAATTGGCAGATGATTACAGCATTTCAGTTTTTAGTCAAAATAAAAGCTCTACTGTCATTTCCGTCCGCATGAATTGCTGACAGCTAACGGTTTAAACGGGTAACGTTACTGCAGTCCAAATTTAAAATATCAGTTTCAAGTGTAGAAATTAGGAAGTAAGTATTGTAATATCCCTACTGAAGTGTAAAGCAAAAATAATATACCTATGAAATATTAATTCATTTATTTTACAGTGCAATTGTTTTACAATTGATGGCTATTACTGCCATAAGAATAACAATAATATAAAATTTTTATTATTATTATACTATTATACGCTTCCTAAGACACCAGTGTGAATGTAATTTAGACTGAGAAAGTATACCACAACTAAAAAGAGGGTTGAGTCCCTTTAAAGTATAAACTTCTTTTCTGACTCAAGTTTTCTTAGTTAAGAACATGGGTTGGAGCTCGAGGTTTTATCGTACCGTGACATTATGATATTGTTACATCCCTACGTAATACTAGTGTTTGCCAGGATCCTTCAATTCTGTTACTGAGGTTTAAAGAGCCTAAAGTTTAAAGAGCTTAATCCTATATTTCTAAGATATTCAGATCCTTAGACATGGCTTACATCCTTGCTTCAATGTAAATCTTTTAGATTTTTTTTCATTCTGTTACTTTTAGATTACAGCATTTAAAAAAAAAAATAAATAAAAAATAAAAAAGTGCCCCTCACCTCCGAACCACCTCTTTCCACCCCTCTTCTCTCTTCTGGCCCCTCTTTGGGCTAGTGAGATTCATCTTACTGTTGGGCGAGGTGACTGGCAGTGAAATGGTCTTGAACGAGGGGGGCAGGGAACAGGGGGTCAAGTCACTGTTGATCTCATGAGATCTGTTAAAATGTGAACAGAAAAAGTTGAATCATTTTCCCACGAACAATTTTACAGCAACTTGTCAAATCACAAGGTAGACTCCTTATTGCAATTTTTTAATATGCAATTATTATTCTACTACCAAAGTTCAAGAAAATAAACTACTAGATAAGATCTGTCAAACGCTCAGGTAATTATATGACATTCTGGAGCAAGTAACTTCAATTTGAATTGCATAATGGATTAGCAGCAAGCTGGAGTACATTAATTCTTACTTCTGTTGTGGTTTGGAGATGGACACCATGACCTTCTCCTCACGAGAGCCCGGCAGCGATGGCCCCTGTCTCTTCTCACTTGCGACATGTGGCTGGTTAGTGCCTGCAAGGATCGAAGGGGCGGAAGAGGATGACGATGAAGGCAGATCAGGGAGCTCCTGACTCTTACTGCCGTTACTGCTCTCGCTATTGCAGTCGGTGCTATCTAGATTTGAGTCGCTGGTGCCTCCCGGTGCCCCACCCCCTCGAGGTTCTCCATGGATCTTATTTTTGTCAGCTTTCTGCTGCGCCAGCGCCACCTGTGGGTCCTGTAGTATTATCGGTTCGCTAGGGGAATCCTTGGTCTTGTTCTTTTTGTTTTTGCGATTGGTGCTTGGTGTGGTGGCCACATTGGCTCGCTTTTTGCCGAACGTGTTAGTGAAGGTCGTGGAGGTGGCGGAGATACCGATGGTTGTGGTGGTGGTAGCACTTGGGGGCTCAATGGGAACCTCCACTTCTGCAGGATATAAAAACAATGACAACTGGTTAATGATGCATCAGAAACCAGAACATAAACTGTCTACAAAAACAGATATAAAAGACTTTATAGTTTATAAATATTTAAATATTTTTTTATATATATAAATATGGCAGTTTTTATATAAACTTTTTGATATATATATATATATATATATATATATATATATATATATATATATATAAAACTTTCAGAAAAAAAAATTACAATGATAAAGTGCCTTGTGAAAGTATTCATACACATTTTTTGTCATCAGAATGAAGATTGATTAAAATTGATAAATCGATATTATCAAGCCAGCTCTAGTGTTCATGCAGTTGACACGTTCACCACGTAGACACTAAATAGATGCTGTCACAGTCCAAATGCGTCATTGGAGAAGTGCCAAATAAATGTCACCAATTTGGTCAATGATTTCAGTTCTCCATAACATTTTGGCTGAATATTTTTGCATTTTTATTGTTGAAATTTTAGTGCATAATTACAAAATGCATCACAATTTCTTTAAAAACGAAAAGGGGAAATAAAACTGAAGCTGAAGGTAGGCATTTTCTATATCTAGGTGTAAACAGAAAAGGTGTTTCTCACCTTCTGCAGAATCCTCCTTCTGATCCTGCATCTCACAGAACACCTCTTTCACTTTAGCCTCCTCTTCCTCCAGCTTCCTCTTCTGCTCTTCCTTCTTTTTCTTGCGCTTCTCCTTTCTCTTCTCTCGCTTCGCAGCCAGAGCCTGCTTTTTGCTTTCTTCACGAGACTATAGTATACATAATTTGAGAAGAACTTAGTCCACTGATACATCATGCTGTACAGTGTTGCTTAATAGTTACATTAACTGGTCATCTGACAATACAAACCTTCTCCAGGTCAAGCTCCTTAAGCAGAATGCTGGCGTTCTTGTTCGCCTCAGCCGCCTGCTGATCTTTGGCTTTGACAATGGTCTCCATGCACTGATGACACTTCTTCAGCAGTTCCTATAGAGTGAAAATGTGAACATGTGAATTTAAAGACTTCTGTCAAATCATGTAAAATGTCCTCTATAGATATAAAAGGCTGTGTTTTGGACTTTATACCTTATCTGCAATAGTTGCGATGTATCTCATGCACTCAATGTCAGACGGGAACTGGTTGACTTCTTTCACGAGGTACTGCACCACTTTCACATGACCCTAAAAAAAAAGGATATATTTCAGATTATCGTCATCCATTATTTTTCTACAAAAGGGCAGCACCAGTGACATTTAGTCTTGAGCCAAGATGTTCATCAATCCTTTAGACAGTAGGGATGTGCGCAACGACTAATTTGATAGTCGTTTAAACGATAGTTTTGTATCCGACTAGTCGAAAAAGCAAGATGGTATGAAAAGATGGTAGAAGCAAATGTATGTGCATGTATATAATAGCCTACATTTGACATACTTATCTAGAAATCTCACTGTCAAATCCCTCAATGAATTCCGCTTGCCTTACGCTTGCCTTGCGTTATTTAATTTTAGGCGGTCGTTAAAAAACAAAACAAAGGAAGAGCATACACTCAACGTCAGCCACCGCATAGCTTATTTATTCAAATCAGCTGGGGAAATAGAGAATCTAAAATCAATCAATAGCCTGGACAGAATTATTCATCTTCATATAACGTTAGACAACATATTAAAACAAGTCAAAAACAATAGAAATGTTTATCAAGGAATAGCATTAAAACAGCTTTTAAAAATTTATGTCATGCAGGCTATGTCGTTTAAAAACAAAACATCGCAACAACGTCCATTTTACTTATTCAAGACCATGCGTTTTTGTTCAGTAAATTATCAACGTGGTCTGGTGAACTACGAAAAAAGGCGCTTGGTAGGAACTGAAGTCGCAAGCATGCAGAGATGAATGAAAAGCAAGCTAATAGAGTTTTTAGAAAGTTCCTGGACATCCCACACCACCACCGAAGTGGGTCTTCGTTTAGAGGAAAAGATGGCGCGGATGTGATGATAGCGGCTTCTAAGCCAGGGGTGCCCAACCCTGTTCCTGGAGATCTAAATTCCTGCAGAGTTTAGTTCCAACCCTGATCAAACACTCCTGTCTGTAATTATCAAGTGCTCCTTCAGTTCCTAATTAGTTGGTTCAGGTGTGTTTGATCAGGGTTGGAGCTGAACTCTGTAGGAAGGTACTTCTCCAGGAACAGGGCTGACCAGCCATGCTTAGGCCCCTCGGTTGCCGCAGTGCGGAAAATGTGGACGGAATTGCAGAATCCAGTCATAAAAACAGAATTTACTGAATAACGCGGAATGTCACGGAATTTGTCAAAGTTTGAATGAATTAATCAAAAGTAGGTCATTACACTAATGAAACCGCAAAATGGACTAGTATGGACTGTAAATATTATGCTACAAAAATACCATTTAAATCTGAGTCCTGCATGTTCTGCGTGTCTCTGTTTTAATGAATGGAGCAGACGAGTGGTTTTGTTTACTACACACACTGAAGCGCGTGAGACGCTCGCGGTGATTTCAGCATTTGACTGTTCCATTTTAGAAAAACTAGTGGCATATCATATACATACAGAAATATAAAGGTAGAGACGGCAAAATAAAACCTGTCAAAATAAAAGTCAGGTTTAACTTGAAGACATTGTGCCAGAAATATATTACTACTATTACTATTACTAAAATGAAACAAACATTATTTTTTAGGGTATAATCACACAACATTTCTTCCATGTTTTAATTTTAATAGTAAATTCCCCTTTTTTGCCAAAAAAGTTTGCTTAAATTTCAATAATTAAAAGTTAAATGAAATTAATGTTTTATGCCTTCATTTGCTAACCAAAACATTTTAAATACACAACACAGAATTTCTGAAAGTAAAAAAAACCTTTCATAAGGCTATTTTAAGAATAAATTCAAATAAATTAAGTATGCAATCAAATAATTAGACATGCTAAAACACAGAATTTAATCACAATAAAACATATGGTGAGAAAAAAAAAACATTTCTTAGAGCCCTAAACATGTCATTTTTGTTAAACCTTTATTAAATTCATGTGAAACTGTACAAGTTTCATGATTTTAATTCATTAGACATGCTCTTTGATTAATCAAATTTGATTTAACCATTAAAAAGGAGTTAAAAAAAAATGAAAACGGAAAAAAATGGAATCCAGAAAAATAAAAATGGAAAAAACGGAATTTAGAAAAAAAAAAAAAAAATTAAACGGAATTTAGGAAAAAATTAAACGGATTTCATAGGGCCCTACCTGCTTCAAGCTAACGCCTATGACGTGCCTGATATGCATCGCTCCAGTAGAGTTATTGTAAGCCAATTTGATATTACACCGTTTACAAAAAAACTTTTCTGATTCCTTCTAATTCAAAATAATCCCACACCTTAGTCTTTTGCGTGGTCATGAGGTCTCTACAAGGGCATGCGAGGTCTGAGTTAAAAACTTTTAAAAACAATGTTTTTTTTTCCAAATGTTTAATTTTATCTTATTCAAAATGTTTTAAATGTAACGTTAAAATGATGGCAACTTCAGTGATAAAATGATGTTTTTTTCTGTTGTGTAGTCGACTGTTTTCAGTGTTGACTAGTAGGAGCTGTACCGTTTAGTCGACTAGACCCGCACATCCCTAATGGACAGCATGACAAACTGCTCACCTTGCGGAACGCTGCCATGAGGGGGGTTATTTTGCGGTTGTCTGCTGCATCCACATCGGCTCCAGCCTGCACCAACAGCTGCACCACATCAAAGTGGCCACCGTTAGCAGCCAACCACAAAGGGGTGTTCCCCTTCTTATTTCGCACGTCAATGTGAGCCCCTCTACATGAACAGAGCAGAAACAGCAGCGTGAGACAATAAGTTCTGGAGAGAAGACAGACTACTGTACACTACTAGTTTTTTAAAGACACACCTGCTGATGAGAAGCTCACAGAATTTGTAGTGACCCTTGTCTGCAGCAATAGTGAGGGCGGTGTCACGAGAAGAGGGAACTGGAGGGGCATTGACATCCGCCCCTTTATCCAACAGAACACGGCCCACTTCAGCATAACCACCAGACGCAGCCTCCATTAGAGGGGTGAGGCCAGTCTAGTGAAAGGAAAAGTCCCATAAAGTTTCATTTAGTTTCATTTTACGGAAATTAACAAACATTCTGCTACATCTCAACAAGTGCTTCTGCAGTTTAGGGGTGAATTAAAGTTTCCTGATAAATTACCCACAATAATAATAATTAAAAAAAGCACCTTTTTGGCAAAATTTTGGATTTTGAAAAGCCTGTAGTCTTTTGCTGTTTATCTAAGGTGATTTGTTTCCTATTTGTTTGGTCCCACAGTGTTTGCTGCTTTTTACTTCATTTAAACCATGTATTTTATTTATTTCACTTTACATCAATGTGTACACCGTGCTTCCAAGCATTCTTATTCGTTTTGCTAATAACCATTCTACGTTTCTTATTTATTTGGTTCCAAAGTGCTTGCTGATTTTCAGTTTTGTAACTAGGCTATTTAAACTTTGTACAGCCTAAAGTAATTTCTTATTTTATATTAGGCATATAACATGGCGTATTTTTATTAGTTTGTTAATAAAAGTTCTACGAGCCGTATTTTGTTGTTGCTTGGATTAAATCCATGGTGAATTGCTGCTAATTTTAAAAGTTAAAATAAAATGTGCACGGTGCTTTTACAAGCTATTTAAAAGCGAAGGAAAGGGACGAAAGAGGAAAACCCAAACAAAGAACTGCTTGACACCGAAATTGCTGCTAAATGAAAGTAAAGTGTGCACGGCACTTTTACAATCTATTTAAAAGAGAAGGAAAGGGAGGTAAAGCGGAGAAACTCAAACGAACTGACTTGTTTTGGGCTTATTTTTTCAATTAAATAAAGGTTTTTGTTATTACACAGAGTAAAGCACAGAAATTTCAGGTTAAAATGTGAAAGGTACCCAACCCTAGACTTCACGCACTGCATAATCACGTTGGAAAGCTCACACATGGTTAGTTCTTCCAGTTTAAAAAGGTAGGGTAGGGCAAAAAAAAAAAAAAAAAAAAATCCATCTCGTTCTCCTCCAACTTCAAAATCATCCTACACTGTTGTTTAATCTTTTTTTGCAAAGGGCATTTGACTCTTATTCCTCGTCTGGGAAGCTGCACTGAAACTGCAATTTGGACCTTCAACCTGTTGACTCCCATTAAAGTCCACTATATGGAGAAAATTCCTGGAAGGTTTTTGCTCAAAAACCTTAACTTCTTTTTGACTGAAGAAAGTCAGACATGAACATCTTGGATGACATATAGATTAGTAAATTATCAGGAAATTTTAATTCTGGAGAAACCTAAACCTTTAAAGAAGCCCTACACAAGGACCACACTGCCCAAGTAACAACACGTTGAAAGGTGATCACAGACCTTAGCGCGGTGTTCCACGTTGGCCTTCCGGTCCAGAAGCAAGCTGACGACCTCTGCTCGGCCTTGGAAGCAGGCCAAGGTCAGTGCTGTGTTACGATTGGTCTCGATCTGTGCGTTGATGTCAGAGCCCATGTCTAACAGCAACTTCACCGCAGGCACGTGGCCATTCATGGCTGCCAACATGAGCGGAGAAATGCCCAGCTTACTGCCAGTCCTGAAAGAGAAATAAGTTTATACTGTTAAAACAAACAGCGTCTTAATACGAGTCTTAAGACATCTGATCAAATCAACAGGAACGGATGTTCTGACCTAGAATTGATTTCAGCACCAGCATTCAGAAGGATCTTGATGATGTTGACGTAGCCCCCTGACGCCGCCAGGCTGAGCGGGGTGTAGTCAGAAACGTTACGGTGCTCCTTATTAGCCCCACGGAGCAACAACAGCTCCACCACCTGCAAAGATCGAAATAAAGTAATGCACTTCCAAGTTTTTGGGGCATTTTGGAGGCTTCTGGTGAAGAGTTAAAATTGTTAGGGTACCTCTTGTCTGCCACCCGAGCAGGCGAGGGACAGAGGGGTGTCTTTGGTCCTCTCAGACTGAGCTTCAATGTCCCCTCCCTTGTCCAGTAGGATCTCCACCACACCCACGTGGCCCGCAGTGGCAGCTAGGATTAGGGGAGTGAACCCTGTGTGCAGACACAGAAGAACATTTAGCATCTCTGTAAACTTACTATACAGATATGACTTCGTGGGACAAATTATGGAGCCTCTGACCCTTCTTGTCCCGGTGCTCGATGTTGGCCCCACGTGCAATGAGCACTGAGACAAGCTCTTCATGGCCACCTGCGCAGGCCAGAGTCAGCGCCGTATCATGATTGCTCTCAGTCTATAGGGAAGACAGGTGGAGATAGTTAAATAATTTGTTAAAGGAAAAAAAAAAGGACAATCTGATGCATACATTTATGTCTGTAAATGTTCCACAACTGTCATTTTGGTGCAGGCAGAGAAGATGGTCTTACATGTGCGTCAATGTCCACTGAGGGGTACAGAGGGAGCATGGAGGGTGGGGAGACCGTGCTGATGGGCGTCTGTGCGGAGGGCTGAGGGGAGGGTGAAGTTGTAGTGCTTACCACAGGCATTCTGTTGCTCACAGCTGCAAAGACAGAATCAGACCAGTGTTACTTTAGTACGACTTACTATTATAGTATTTATTCATATTTGGAATTGGCTTATTTTATTTTTTTTCAATTTTCATTTTAAACAATTTTCATTTTAGTAATTTTGTGCGTTTGTCTTTATTCATTTCTTTTTTTTAAATTTAGCTTTATTTTAGCATTGTCAAATCAATTAATCGTGATTAATCACATCCAAAATAAAAGTGTGTGCTTACATAATGTATGTGTACTGTGTATATTTTATATGTATACACACATTATGTAAACACAAACTTATTTTGAATACGTTTAATCGATTTGACAGCACTACTCTACATCTAAGAACTAAAATAAGAACAGAATAGTGCTGTCAAATCAATTAATCGCATCCAACATAAAAGTTTGCTCACACATAATATTGGTGAACTGTGTATAAATTATGTGTATACACAAACTTTAATTTTAGATGCGATTAATCGATTTGACAGCACTACTCTACATCCAAGTACTAAAAGTACTAAAACTAAAATTGAATTAATAAAGTAGTGCTGTCAAATCAATTAAATCGCATCCAAAATAAAAAGTTTGTTTACATAATGTGTGTGTACTGTATATATTTGTGTACAACATGTAAAAACATTTATTTTGGATGCGATTAATCGTGATTAATTGATTTGACAGCACTACTCCACATCTAAGTACTAAAATTACTAAAACTAAAATTTAAATAAGAATAGAACAGTGCTGTCAAATTTATTAGTCGCAATTAATCGCATCCAAAATAAAAGTTTGTTTACATAATGTGTGTGTACTGTGTATAATTATATGTATACACACAAGTTTTAGGTTGTTTTTATATTGTGTTTACATAATGCGTGTATACATATAAATAAACAACACACGTGTAAACAAACTTTTACTTTGGATGCGATTAATCAATTTGATGCATTAATTGCATTCAAACTAAAAGTTTGTGTTTACATAAGTGTGTGTACTGTGTATATTTATACGTATACATTATGTAAACACTTATTTTGGATGTGATTAATCGATTTGAAAGCACTACTTTATTCTTATTTCAATTATAGTTTTAGTCATTTTAGTATTTAGACAAACATTTCTGTTAGTTGCAAAAGAAACATTTCTAATTTTAAGCTTTTCACATAACATTTTAATTTTTTTCCAGCTTCATTTTAATTACCTAAAAGTTTGTTTACGTTAGCAACACTGAGACGCATTAAACCACAGTGACTCCTGCAATAATAATATATCCTCGTCCTAAAATCACTACATTTGTAAATAAAAATAAAAGGCATATAAAAACAGAAGAAATTAAAGATAATTTTGACCGCATAAAATGGTTAAATGAAACTTTCCTTTCACTTGTACTGAAGTACTCATCCTCAAACATTTTGAATTTGCATCAGTCATAAATCATTATTAGCAACTGCTAGTCAATAGCAGGTGATAATAGGGGGAAGGATATTGCTGGGACTGGGCGATAACATCATAATGATAATTATCGTGATAACTGGGGGTAATTACGGGAGCAACATTGCACAACAAGACAGTTAGAAGGCTTTTAAATCTGCAAAGCACCATTATTTACCAGGGATTTACTGTAGTAACGCTAACTGCACCATGGTATTGTGGCAAAAATGTGGGATATCCATATTGAATTTTATTATATTATTAATGTAGACATGTATTACATGTATTAAAGGAGTAATGGAATATAATTACAGTATTTTTGTGATTAAGCTATAGTGTTTGTGCATTTACACTAAATGTATTTAGGCCTACAGTGTTTCATACAAATACCTGGAATCCATATAGTTAAATTTAGTTAATTATTTACCATGGCACTGAGGTGCTATGTGTGTGGTTTTAACTTTGCTTATGATCTAAATGTATGCTACTATGAAAGACCAAAAATTAATTTTAATAAAACTGTCACAATTTTTACAGATGTTACCGTTTTTGATAAACAAATCCGCAACATCCTAACTCCTACTCTCAAATGTGCATTTCTGAGACAAAAAAAATGTAATATTATTAATACCGCAGCCTGCACTGCAAACTGCAGTGAAGATATGCGTCCAAGTCAGGTAACACAAAGCTGTTTCACGATTTGAAACAAAATTACTCATTAGAACATGCAGAAATGAATTTTTTAACATTAAATGAAAATTATTTTGTTACGAAAAAAATTACTAAAAAAATGGTTTATTTGACTTTCACTTGGGAGCAAAAGTTTGCTCTTAAATTTGAAAGAAATAAAATTTATCATGATAATTGTTTGGCCATATCGCCCAGCCTGAGATATTTCTATTCTAGAGTGTGTCTGATTGGACGTACATTTGTACACAGGGGTGCAAGATGAGTCATCACTATTTTAAATCCAAAGAGAAAGACTGTCAATTTTAAATGTGCAGATATATACAACTTTTAGGAGCAGGCTAGCATAAATATTGTTAATCAGCCACACTTATTAACATAATGTGTGTTTAAATCCAAAAGACTGATCTAACTGCCAATCGTAATGCAGTTATTCCATTTCTCATCATTGGTTGACATTCTGAAATGAAAGCACAGTGGCAGTTGCAGTGAGCTCACCCGCCATGATGTCATCAAGTGTATCTGTGAGCGTCTGTGCGGGCGTGGCGACCATGAGTCCATCGGGTGCCTGCGCAAGAAGCCCTGGCCCCAACCCCGTCAGCTGCTGGCCCAGCAACACCCTTTGCAGGTCTGGGCTGCTGCTTCCCGGGTACTCGGCGTTACTGAAGTCCGTGGATTGCTGCGGGGCGAGAGGCTGGATGGGAACGAAGCTGGTTTGCAGAGGAGGACTCTGGAGCACCTGGTTCTGAGGTGGAGGAGGTGGCGGCGGCTGCGTCAGAATGGTGTCCACCTGTGGCAGCTTGGCACAGTCGATGTTGTCTTCATCCTCCTCCTCATCTTCATCATCCTCGTCCTCCTCATTGGTGGGGGTGGGCCTGTGGTCCTCCTCTTTGCGATTAACCTCGCACTCGTTATCAGAGCCCAGCTGTGTGGCCTGCAGGGGCAGGGGGGTGCCGGGCGTCTCCACCCCTGCCGCCTGGCCCAGCTCCTCCTTGAGCCCCTTGGTCTCCATGTATTCTTTGGTGAACTGCTGCTGCGTCTTCAGCTGCAACTGCCGCTCCACCTTCTGCAGCTCCTTCAAGATCTTCTTCTTCTTTTGCACCTGCTCCTCGCGACTCTTCTTTAGCTCCTCGATCTTGTCTTTGGTGAGCGGCTCACCCTGGATGAGCTCGAGCGACTGCAGCTGGGCCTTCTCAATGGCACTGATGCGCTGGCCCAGCTCGTTCAACTTGCCCTCCGTCTCCTCTACGATGCATTCCAGAGGCTGGTACGGGTGGAAGGGCGGCAGCAGGTCGGCGTCTAGGCCACCCGAGGGCACGGAGCTGCTCTGAAGAGAGCTCAACCTCTGCTTGGATGCACCTAGGAGAAAAACCAAACAACTGCTCAAACCCAAGAACCACAATTCATGCATGCTGTGCAACTCATCAACAGTGTCTAGTCAAACGATTGTGTTTCTCTGCTGCCCAAGGTATTTCGATAATCAAAGGCCCCTTTTACACCTGGGATTTGGAACACTGACGGTATCACAGAAACCAGTCATAAAGATGCAATTTACTATATAACGTATACGATTGTCACAGAATTTGCCGAATTTTGGATGAATAAATCAAAACTAGCACACAATGCATGTATGTGAATATTACGCCAAAAATACTATTTAAATATGATTCCTGCAAGTTCTGTGTGTTTCTGCGTAAATTAATGGTTTCGTTTACTATACACATACTGAAGCATGACGCTCAGTGTTTACAGCCTCTGTCGCCTCAATGAGTAAATAAACAAACAATCACTAGAACTGCACAAAGTGTCACTTAATGAGCATTTTACCATTTCTTTTGAGAAAAATTATTGGCTTATCATATACAAACAGAAACTTAAATCTCTTCACATCAACTCGTCAAAATAACATATCAAAATACCGGTTTAACTTGAAGAAACTGTGACAGAAATATATTACTTAATGTAATGATATCACTACTACTAATAATTAAATAATTACTAAAACATACTTTATATATATATATGTATATATATATATATATATATATATATATATATATATATATATATATATATATATATATATATATATATAATAAAAGTTAAATTAATAAAAAAAAAGAATGAAACCAGTAAAATTGAATCCAAAAAAGTTCATGAAAAACAGAATTTGGTAAATTCAAACTTATTTTGAGAAAAGATAACATGCATTTCAATGGGCCTTAATTTATTTTTTGTAAAATATTTTTGTAAAATATTTGTAAAATTATTTTTTAACTTTTAATAAATGTTAAATTGCTATTAAATTGTGTACATTTCATGAATTCAATTAATTAGACATGCGTTTTGGTTAATATTTCTTAATTTAACCATCAACAAAGAGTCTAGAAAAGTTATAAAAAAAAAAAAAAAAAAAAAAAAAAAAAAAAAGAATTTGGGAAAAAATAAAACTAATTTTACAGGGCCCTATAAAAGGCATTTCATATCTGATAGTTTCTTGATGTTTTTAGCCGGACTGCATTTACACCTTCATTCCGACTCAAGTGTGAGTGCAATATCTGTTGTCTTTTTTTTAATGATTACTTGCAACCTAAATAAGCATGCATATTAGTTATCTCAATGTAAACATCAACAACATACTTATACCGACATTGAATATTAAAATCTGTCTAAGACCATCTTTAAATGCTTTTATCCTAACGCAATGCATTTAGAGTGCATTGTGTAAGCTGGCTCTTAATGTGGCCAAGCATTTATTGCAATACGATCACAGAAACAGTATGTAAATGTCAGGTGGGGAAGCCTAATTAGATTCTTGATTTGTCAACCGACAGCAGAGAATTGAGTTCTTAAAAGCTACGTTCACACTCTCAGTCCAAATCCGATTTATGTATCTGATTTGAAATCCAATCAAAGTGGTCAGACTGAAGCAGATTTCCAGAAATGCGATTTGAGTAAGATTTCAAACCACATATGAATGTAGCTTTAAATAGATTTGTAAAACCATATTTTGCCATTCATACTTGCTAAATATGATTGGATTCCCAAAGGATATGCACAAAAATCAGAGTTGGACTGACAATCTGAACAAGGCCAAAGTTATCTTAAGCAAGACATTTTGCTGATGAGAATACCTTTAATAGACAAACTAACCTTTGCTTGTAACGGGTGGGGGCGTGGGGATGGTGGAGGGCACTCTGTCTGGCTCCTGGGGGGGCACCACCATAGCCAGAGCTTGGAATGGGACTCGAGGGGCCTGTATGTCAAACAGAATTAATTAACTAAATAAAAATAAACCATTCATGTTACTTACACTTGGATCGCCACAAATGGGCATTTCCATCTTTCAAAGCATTAGGTAAATGTTAAAAACGGTAATTTGTAGTGACTGTTAGACCGTGTGTGTTTCCGCTCACCTGAGAAGTGTCATGAGAGGGGGGCGTGAGCTGGGACAGGTCTGGGGCAGGGACTGACAGAATGTTGTTTGGGTAGTCTAGCAAGTAGGACACCACATTAGTGTGACCACCTTTAGCAGCTTCAATCAGCATCGTGGAGCCATCCTGCGAGCAGAAGAGAAATTCTAATTAGCACAGAGGACCGACCAGAGTTTGTGTGACCACATAACACCCGCTAGCATCTGGAGAGTGTAATTCTCAGGGAGGCTGAAACCCTCACCTTCAGTCTGTGGGTGGGGTCAGCACCATGGGCCAACAGCAGCTCCACAACGGCCAAGTGGCCCCCCGCACAAGCCAGAGAAACCACTGTGTGATCATTGTTGGCTGTGGCTCTATTTACATTAGCACCTGCAGACATAAACGTGAAAATTAATTTCAAAATGCAATGCAAAATAAACAAACGGGGCAGAAGCAGACATAAAATGTAACTTCTCTACTGCAAAGTTTTGTGACTGGTGAAGGTTTAGTATGCATTTATTGCTGATTTCTTTGTTTGTTGCAATCCTAGTTTGGGACACTCCAACTTGCCTTTGCTGATGAGAAACTGCACAGTGCACAGGTGTCCTGCTCTGGCCGCTTTCATCAGTGGAGTCCTGCCCCCTTCTGATTCATGTTCCTGCAAAACAAAGACACCAGTGAGCTCCAAAAAGGCTTTAATTGTATCAAACAAAAAATTAAAATGCGATAATGTTAAATCAGGATATCCACGAACCAGGTCAGCCCCTGTTTGCAGCAGCACGTCGGCCACATCTGTGTGTCCGTTCTCACAGGCGTACGTCAGGGCTGTGTCACCCGTGGCTGTTGTGGCGTGGACGTTAGCCCCTGAACAGACAGAAAGTAGTGTGTGAACATGTTGTAGATTCATAGAAAAGAGAAAATTAGGGATGCACCGAATATTCGGCCACTGAAAATTTTTATCACTGAAATAACACGGCCGAAACAGTATGAAATCCTGCAAGAAAGTGCCTCAAATAATAATAGGTAAACTATTCTGTCCTGACTTAGGCCCCAATCACACCGAACACGTTTTTGCAGTGAGAGGCACCTTTTTTGAACTGTTTTCTATTGGCAGTAAGCGTTATGCACGCTGTTCATGCGATGCGGGCGCCTCGCGTTTTTGCCGGAGCGCTCTGAGCGCCCTTAAGTTGAAAAAAAATAAATAAAAAAAAACTCTGAGCGGAAAAGCGCCCGACGTCATCGCGTTTTTTTTTCATTGTCCAATCGCATTAATGGAGAGGCGGGCCTTCCATTGTGGTGACGAAAGTTTTACCATTACCTAAAAAGTCCGGAGACTGCAGTGATGGAGGAGAAACTTTTGGTGTCTATCGCGGAGCTGTGTTTTTTTTAAGGTTTTTGCTGATATGACAGTTTACTAAACAGCTAAAAACCAAAGATTTTAGAGCGCTCGTGCTATAATCCTTTGATTAGATTGACAGGACGGCTGATTTGATGGTTGCCTAGCAACATAAAAAAAACACAACGTACTGCTCTTTTTTTAAAAGTCACCAGAAAAAGGCAGTTCGGTGCGCCTCGCGTTTTCAGGACTAAAAAAAAAAAACGCGTTCGGTGTGATCACGGCCTAAAAAACGCGTTCTGTGTGATCGCGGCCTTAGGCTACTATATATGCGACTATCAGATTGTAGCCATATTTCTGCTAGGTATTTTTTAAATTTGACAAAAATTTTAATTTATGCACTGGCCCTTTTTAAATACACTCTCTCAAATCTTTCTCAAATGTCAGGCGGACAACAAGCTCAACCTCGACAATTTATTCTTTGAAACTTTAATATTAATTCATGCAATTGCAATGCCTTAATTTTAGTAAGGTTAGTACACAGTCACAGCCACAAATGCAATGGTACTAATAATTGGCATAATTTATTTCGGTGTTTCGGTTTTCGGCCTTGGTTTCCTCTTTTTTGGTTTTCGGTTTCGGCCAAGAATTTTCATTTCGGTGCATCCCTAGAGAAAATTCAAAGAATACATTTGGTGCAAGGCCTCACCAGCAGCCAACAAGTATTTGACCAGCTCCAGATGCCCCTCCTGTGCAGCTTCCATGAGCGGGGTGGAACAACCCAACTCGATGTCTGCCCCAGCTTTGATGAGGAAATCAGCCACCTCTAGGAAGCCTCCGCAACATGCCAGAGTCAACGCTGTCTCCTGCGTCTCCTCTGTCTGAGCGTTAATATTTGCACCTAAAACCAATCGATAAAAAACAATCATTCAGTTTAAGAACGATTATGAAATGTATATTTAAGACAGTCTGAAAGTAGAAATACAAAGCTTGCAGTGATAAAAACATCTAATTGATCCTCTCTCTTCTAAATAGATTCTGGTTTTGTATTAATGACTTAATGAAGAAGTAGTTCACCCAAAAATGAAAGTTCTGTCATTAGTTACTCGCCCTCATGTAGTTCCAAGCCTGTAAGACCTTTGTTCCTCTTCAGAACACAAATTAAGATATTTTTGATGAAATCTGAGAGCTTTCTGACAACTGACACGTTCAAGAAAAGGTACCCAGAAAGGTAGCAAGGACATTGATTAAAATAGTCCATGAGACATCTGTTGTCCAACCGCAATTTTATGAAGCTACGAGAATGCTTTTTGTGTGCAAAGAAAACAAAAACAACAACTTTAACTTTAACAACTAACGTACAACCAGGATGAGCCTTGTTTACAAGCAGAGGAAGATGCACGCTGCACATAAAACAGTCTTTCTGAAGATTTCAACAGAGGATGATTTCCAATTTTTTGCCCAGCCTTGCTTATTTGACCCAGAATATACAGACCTGTATGACGATTGGGTATCGTCTGAATTTCATTGATTCCACTTAGTGATTCCAATTCTTATCGATTCCTAGTTTCGATTTCATCAAGGCAAAAAAAAAATCCATTAAAAATTATAAGACAAACATTTAGATGTTAAACATTTATTCAGTTTTTTTACAAAATGTTCTGTTGCAGCTAAATAACATGAGCAAAAAGCAGCAGCCTACAGAACACTTAGGGCTACAAAAGGAGCTTTTGACTATGATTTTAACAAAAACTATGACAGCAAAAACAACTAGACTAAGAGAAATTTTAAACATTAAATTGTTAAAGTAAACAATCACTAATAAAAAAGGAACGAACAAACAAATCAATTAGCAATGCATAATGCAACTGAACAAATTTCAGAAAATGAAATAAGTTTAAAAACACTTTTCATAAATAAAATATAGGTTAATCCTCGTTAAAGTTAGATATTCAGTCAAGATCAGTGAATGATTTTCTTTTTTTGAGTAACATTAATGACAGGCAGAACATTTATTAGGCTGCTGTCTCTTTAACACTGAACGCACGCGAACATAAAAATACTATTACACATGCTTTTTTTTTTTCCTAAGCGAATTAAGTTTAAGACAAAAAGCGTCTTTTTATTAAGTTATAGACCAATTCGGTGTTTGCAAACAGTGATGACATTTTTTGTGGGTGGAGCCTATCTGGTGGCAGAGAAAGACAGCTTTCAAGTGGCAGTCCACGGAAACCATGGAATAAAAGAATAAAAAAGGTAAATTTGAGTTTATATTTTAAAATTCTCAATTATATTATATTATATAGCACAATTCTTATAAGAAAAATCAACGTCATTCTCAATTTTGAGTTTATATCCCACACTTCTGCCTTTTTTCCCCTCAAACTCGCTAATGTTGAGTTAAATCGAGTTATAAAGTCCAAAATACAAGATATAAACTTGCAATAATATTTTATCTCACAATTCTGAATTAAGTAAATGTTATAGGTTTAAATAGTATTTAATGCTAGGGCTAATATAATATGTTCCCTACAATCTGCATGTGTGAATATTATGTAGACCTATTGTTTAAATCAAATTTACACTTTAAAAGTAGAGTATTTATAGCAGGTTTCATCCATTAGTCTGTCCGTTTAAACATCTACATTTAGCCTCAAATGGCATTTCTGACAACAGTATTTTATAAAAATTATTTGCATTCCAATTCTGACATCCAAAAGTGCTACAATACATTTTCTCTCTTATTCCATGGATTTTTCCCATTTCACTCCACTTGTTACCAGTGTTTTTATACCACCACATTGCACACAGCTGGACGTGACGGAACTGTGACGTCTACTCCAAATTGGTCTACACTCTACTGGCATATTTTTGTGCACACTTGTCGGTAAATGTGAAACAGAAATCAGTTCCTGCCCAGAACAACCTTTTCTGCAGTGGAAATTTGAGAACGACTCGAGAGCGGACACAGGACGAGAACCCACACCGGGACCGAAGTTATCTGTGCTCGCACTTTACATGTGTGCACTGCATGCAAACAGTGAGCAAAGTTCTGTCCCTTCCAGTGCTTATATAATTTAAATCACATTAAAATGTTAATGTTAAGTAGTTTTAAACTGCACGCGTCTTATTGAATACCCAATTCTTGGAAATCTGAAATGGAACCGGTTCTAGATACCCAAACCTAACATACACAGATATATTTTAAGTCAGAATGCCGGCTCCCGCACACGCATGCATCGTGGTGCTCCTGTAAGCAGGCACTGAAACTGACATGGAAGAAAAGAAATTGTTGTATTCTTGTATCTTCATAACATTACGGATGTCACATGGACTATTTTAACTATCATGTCCTTACTACCTTTCTGGGCCTTGAATGTGTCAGTTGCGTTTCTGTATATGCAGGGTCAGAAAGCTCTCAGATTTCATCAAAAATATCTTAATTTGTGTTATGAAGATAAACAAAAGTCTTATAGGTTTGGAACGACATGAGGGTGAGTAATAAATGACAGAATTTTTATTTTTGGGTGCACTATCCCTTTAATACCAGGTGTAAACAGGTCCTATGGGTGTCTCCCAATGTCAACCAAACTGAGGTGACCCCAGTACCTTGTGCCAGGAGCAGTGCTACCATCTCCTCATGCCCCTCACGAGCTGCCTCCATTAGTGGAGTGTAGCCCTCATCGTTCACCTCCTCCAGGTTGGCCCCTCTCTCAATCAGAAGCGCCGCCAGCTCCACGTGTCCCCCGCAGGCAGCCAGCGTCAGAGGCGACTCAAATGAGTCAGCAGGCATGTTTACCTGCGCCCCGCTATCCAATAGCAGCCGTGCCACCTCCACATGCCCATCCTACACAAAAACCACAAGAATAACAACTCAAAACTCAAAAATCAGAGGAAGTACCTATTGTGTAGCCTGTGTAGATAAGAGATAGTGTTACCATGCAGGCTTCCATGAGTGCAGTGTGCATCTCATCTGTCTTGTGCTCCTGGTCGGCTCCTGCTTCTAAGAGAAACCTGACCATGTCCAAGTGCCCTAAAAAACAGACAGGATACAGTTAACATCATCCCAAAAAGTTAAATGATTAAATCGCAAAAGCTGATTAATTTTATTGAGTTTCAATGACCATGTTTACATGCACATTGTCTAAATAAGGTCTATATTTTGGTTAGGGAATAACAGTAATAACATACTTCAAAGCTATTGGAATATTCATGAATACTGGAAGTGCACATTATGAAAAACATTCAGATTAATACAGCCATATGCCTACTATCTTATTTGATTTCCAGTAAGTTGAATTTTATCTTAATCTGGTTATGGCAATGTCTACTTACATAATCAGAATGGTACCATATTCCGCTTATCTTGTGTACGTAAACAGTCTATGATACTGTGACACACCTTTATAGCAGGCGAGTGTGAGCGCGCTCTCCTTAAACTCATTGGAGTGTGTGTTGATTCCAGCGCCGTACTCCAGGAGCACACGAGCGACCTCCACGTGGCCTGCACTGGCAGCTTCCATCAGCGGAGTGTGACCGTTCTCGTTGTGATCTTCAATGTTAGCACCCTCCTTCAGCAAGACCTTTACTACATCCAGGAAGCCTCCTGCACACGCATATGTCAAGGCTGTGTTACCTGCAAGAAAGGGAAAGACAATGGATGAGAAAGGTGTGTTTGCAAGCACAAGGGTGAAAATGTACTTTACTCTTTTTGGTCCATTTAGGTCACTTTCATTTTATACTGTTGTTTTCATTTTATTTGTGACCCTGGACCACAAAACCAGTCATATGGGGCCAAAAAGCTGAATAAGCTTTCCATTGATGTATGGTTTGTTAGGATAGGACAATATTTGGCCGAGAACTATTTAAAAAAAACTGGAATCGGAGGGTGCAAAAAAATAAAAATATTGAGAAAGCTGTCCAAATGAAGTTCTTAGCAATGCATATTACTAATCAAAAATTAAGTTTTAATATATTTACACTAGGAAATTTACAAAATATCTTAATGGAACATGATCTTTAAATAATACCCTAATGATTTTTGGCATAAAAGAAAAAAATTATAATTTTAACCCATACAATGTATTGTTGGCTAAATTGCTACAAATATACCTGTGCTACTCACAACTGGTTTTGTAGTCCAGGGTAACATTTATTCTTAAAAATTCTATTATAAAAAAAAAAAAAAAAGGAGTTGTACCTGTCGAGGACTGTGCGTTAACGTCGGCTCCGTGCACTAGGAGCAGTTTGACGATGTCGACGTAACCACCGCTTGCAGCAGCCATAAGTGGCGTGATGTCTCCTTTGATCCCTCGGTCCTCCACGTTAGCATGCATGGCCAGCAAGACCTACAACCAGTCAAATTATATCAACAGATGTTTTTTCTTTCCCAAACAACCACAGTGCATGCTTACACTAAAACTGAAAATTAAAGGTAAAGCATATAATTTCTTCACCACTAGCAGCACTATAAGCAATTGCAGTCAAAAATGGGAGAACTGGTCTTAAAATAAGGATACTTTCGATACCGATGTTGCATCAAGAAGTTAGATCCTTACACAAATTGAGAATTAAGTGTTTTTTCAGTGACCTTAAATAAAGAGATAATTCACTCAAAAATGGAAATTCTGTCATTAATTACTCACCCTCATGTCGTTCTAAACCTTTGTTCATCTTTGGAACACAAATTAAGATATTTTTGATGAAATCCGAGAGCTTTCTGACCCTGACAGCAACGCAACTGACACGTTCAAATCCCAAAAATGTAGTAAGGACATCTGTGAAGTAGGCCATGTGACATCAGTAGTTCAACCTTAATTTTACTAAGCTACAAGAATACTTTATATGCGCAAAGAAAATCTTATTACCTTTTTGGGCCTTGAACGTGTCAATTCCACTGCTGTCTATGCAGGGTCAGAAAGCTCTCAGATTTGTTCAAAAACAACTTAATTTGTCTTCCGAAGATGAACGAAGGTCTTATGGGTTTGGAACTACATGAGGGTGACTAATTAATGACAGAATTTTCTTTTTTGACTCAACTATCTCTTTAAACATGAAACTTACTGCACATACATACACATAGACATAGAATATATACTCTATATTAAAAATATTTTTTTTAAATAGGTATCAAGGTATCAATATTAAGTGCATCTGCCTTGATAAAACACCAGTCAAGTACTTTTTTTTGCAGTTTTAACAATATACAGTTTGAAAACAAGCTTTACAGAATAATGTTAGTTATAATATTTTTCTTTTTAATATTAATGTTAGTAATATTTTAATAGCTTGCCTTATAGTCCCACTAAGCAGACTACAGCTAGGTGATAATATAGCGTATTCTGCAACAGTACAAGGAATCAAGCAGTTGAGATTTGCTATATGGACCATTCTACAGAATTGGTTCAAAGTCAGAGTTGGAAACTCTGAAAGTCTTTCCACAAACTTTGTATGTATGCAAATTGTATAATATCCAAGGTAACCATTTCTAGTTAATTCTGCAGTTAATTCGCAACGTATTTTCAGAAAGTTTTGGAATATTTTTCCCTCGCCCTAAATTTGTCACTACCAAAATAATATGTAATTTAATAAGAAGGATTATACTGACCTACTTTATTAAGATTGCTTGCATCTTTTTTGTAAATATATATTTTTTCTATTTTAATAAAATGTTTTCAGAGGTAAATCAATAACTACAATTATCACAATATTTCAAGTTTGATTTATGATTTTTATTGTAGTTTGAATCCATTTTTTCTTTGTAAAAGGCAAAAAGTTGATCATACTGATTTCATACTGAAGTTAATGATTCATTAGTTTGAATATACATTGAACCAAACAATACCATAACATTGGCTGATAATTCTGTATACTTTATTTTTGACAAAACATCCCATGTTTCTCTCGTGACTGAAATTTTCGGTAGTGCCAGTAATGTTTTTGTAGTGACTAGATCATATTACAGAATTTTAACTTGGATACAAAAACAATACTAAATCATACTAAAAAACAAAAACAAAGCAATTTGTATAACTGTACTTAAATTATTTATTTCCTCCAAATGTGTTCCCTTTTGTCACACAGTGACAATTTTAGGGAATAACACCCAAAAAAAAAAGGATGTCACTACCGAAACTTCACCAAATGTTTTGGTCGTAACGGTTTCAGTAGTGACGATTTTAAATATTTTTGAAGCTAGCTCAAAGGTGCTAATCAGCACATGGTTAGCTAACACAGTTCTGAACAGTTGTACACACACAAAAACGAAATGTTATGGAATAACTCCCAAAAAATTGTGTTTAATTGCAGAAAAAAGGTGTTCGGTAGTGACATTCTTTAAAGTTACACACAGATCTTCAGACTTTTGAAAAACATTTACCTCAAAATGATGGGGCCCATCTTTTTGCTATTTATTCAATCAATAAATGGCAAAAAAAAAAAAAAAAAAAAAAAAAAAAAACACTGTAACTGGCATTACTTGTTTAAAAAAGTAACTCATATTTTTTTAGTAAATTAAAAAGTAATGCGTCACTTTACTAGTTACTTGAAAAAAGTAATCTGATTATGTAACTCGCTTTACTTGTAATGCGTTACCCCAACACTGTATATTTGTAAAAACAACTATTGAAAAAAAATAATAAAATAATAATAATTCTATATTTTTATTAATTGAAATTTAGGGGTTAGGATTTGGGACAGCCACCTCCCAGTTGACTACCCAATAAATTATGATTTTATATATATTAAGCTTACTGACATTTTCAATATTATAGTGGGTTTCAATAGATAATAGAAGGATCTTAATAAATATAAGATTTGAACACATTTTTAAATGTGTTTTCTCAGTTGTGGGACAGCAATTTGCACCAATTCCGTAAAATGGCCCATATAGCATTTCAATTTATGCATATATACTGTATGCTGATATAATATATATATCCAACTTTTCACAGAGAGCTGAGTGGTAACTTATATCTTGCAATGATATAATCACACAGCTGTAAATTGCTACATTACAACCTGTTTGCATGAGAAACGGAGTTTCCAAAGAAGTTTCCAAAATGTATTCAAATTTTACTTAATTCAGTTCAGTGCTGCTTCAGGTGCAGAAATTACACACATAACCTTCTCATCTCAATTATTTATATACTTTTAATTATTTAATTTACTTCTATATTATTTATACATGTGACAAAGAGTTGTTCTGGTCATCAGCTTCAGGATTGGAAGTGTATTTGAGTCTGTACACAGTACCTGTGCGAGCTCATAGTATCCAGCTGAGCAGGCCAGACACAGCAGGCTCTCGCCCTCCTCTGTGTGTTCGTTGACGCTGCGCCCCTCGTCTAGCAGCTTCCGCACTGCATTCACGTCGCCGTCCGAGCAGGCCTCAGCCAGGCTACGGCTAAAAATAACCAGACTACTACAATTACTGCGACTGTGCAGGCGAAGCTAAGCTAACTACTCTAACTGAAGGCTCGTGCAGGAGCAAGAAGACTTACACAGCTGCATGTGTCTAACTAAAGAGGTTTCAAAATATCAAGTGTGCTTTGAACATTGAATGATCATTAAAACACATATTTAATAGTGCTTAGCTTTATGCTTTAACAATGAAGTAATTCTTGCTGGTTGAACATGAAAGTTGCATCATGATGTGTGGACACAGGAGGAGAAATCGAGTGTGTGTGTGAGAAAAGATGCCTACTTGTCGGCCTGGCTGGCGTTGAGTGTGTTTTCGGCCCTCATGCGGGTGAGGGCGGCGGCGGCCTCGTCCAGCGCGCAACTCACGGACGACGTCAAGCGGCGTAACACCTCTGGATCTGCAAAGGCTTTGCCATCGGCAGTGGAGAGTTTACCAATGCCTGTAGCATCCAGCCCCACACCAGCACCACACGCCATCCAGCAAGAACAAACGCATCCATGGTTAGTACAGGCCCAACACGCTCACACACACACACACAGGAAATACAACGGCTAGTTAGCCATTTCACACCATGCAGTTTTAGTACCGTTTTAACTTCAAATTTCAAGCTACAGAGTTTCAGAATGGCATAACACTATAAACGCTCAAAGAAATGATGCTAATGTGATCAATGAATAAAAAAGGCTTATCACTAGAGGTTGACCGATATTGCACTTTTAGTCATTATTCCAATAACTTAGGTGGCTGATAGTTTTTCAAATGTATAATAGAGAATGTGCTATTCTTTAGTCTTTCTATAGCCCTGTATGCCTGTGACAGGAGTCCAAAATGCAAGAAATCCCAGAAACCACAATAATAATGAGACACCAATGTGTACAAAACATGATTTTCTACTTCCAATTAGTTATAAAAGTAGCTTGAATTTTTTAATTCCCAATAAAATTGGACTTAAATTGGGTTAAGTAGGCTTGCATGTGCCTGTAAGAGCAGGAAAGATTGCATAAAAGTGTCTGTCTGTGAGTAATTGTGGTTTTGTATCAATAGTCTGTGTGTCAGAGAGCTGTGAGAAAACAGGAGGAGACCAGCGAGTTTATATAAACTAGGGCAGGGTTATGGCAATTACCTCATGATACAATACAATACCATTCCAAACCTTTTGGGGTCAGTAAGATTTTTATTTTAAAGAATGTATCCGTTTCCACAAGAAATGTTAAGCAGCACAAACGGTTTTTAACTTTTTCCACATAATGTTTCTTAAATGGGATAGTTCACCCAAAAATGAAAATTATGACTTTCTTCTTTCAGACGAAAACAATCAGAGTTGTATTAAAGGAGAAGTCCACTTCCAGAACAAAAATATACAGATAATGTACTCACCCCTTTGTACACTTCACCCCTCCAAGATGTTCATGTCTTTTTTCTTCAGCCGCAAAGAAATAGTTTTTTGAGGAAAGCATTTCAGGATTTTTCTTCACTGATGCCCCGATTTTGAACTTCGAAAACGCAGTTTAAATGCGGCTTCAAACGAACCCATATATGGTTGTGAACGATCCTAGCCGAGGAAGAAGGGTCTTATCTAGCGAAACGATCGGTTATTTTCATATAAAAAAAAAAAAAAAAAAAAAAAAAAAAATGCAATTTAAATGTTTTTTAATCTCAAACGCTTGTCTTGTCTTGCTCTGCCTGAACTATGTATTCTGGCTCAAGACTGTTAGGGTATGTCGAAAAATTATCAATCGTATTTTCTCCCTCAACTTCACAAATCATTTCAAAATCATCCTACATCGCTGCAGAAGTACCAACTCAGTCTTTGCAAAGTGAACAAGCAAAGAAGATTAAACACCCTCAACAAAAAAAGTAAAACAGCAATACAAGACGATTTTGAAGTTGAGAGAGAACATGAGATTGAAATTTTGACATACCTGTCATGAACTGGAAAAAAAAAACAGTTCAGGCAAAGTGAGACAAGACGAGCGTTTGACATTAAAAAGTATATAAATTGTATTATTTTTATGAAAATAAACAATCATTTTGCTAGATAAGACCCTTCTTCCTCAGCTGGGATCGTTTACAACCGCATTTGGGATCATTTGAAGCCGTATTTAAACTGCATTTTGGAAGTTCAAAATCGGGGCACTATAGCAGTCCATTATATGGAGAAAAACCTTGAAATGTTTCCCTCAAAAAACAATTTTTTTTTACAGCTGAAGAAAGAAAGACATGAACATCTTGGATGACAAGGGGTGAGTACATTATGTGTCAATTTTTGTTATGGAAATGAACTTCCCCCTATCAAAAAGAAAAAAACTACTTTATAATGGTAGTGAACGGCTGTTAAGATTTTGAAGCAAAATTAAGTGCATCCATCATAAAAAGTGTTGACGGTTAATAAAGTTTCGGGGGGTTAGTAAAGGCCTCCCGAAGTGAATCGACATGGTTTTGTAAGAAAGACACCCATATTTAGGTTCAGCTAACTGTCTTACACGCATTTACGAGAGAGTGGCGTTCCAGTACGTAGGTAGAGATGCATCGAATTTTTGGTCGGCGAAAAAAAAAAAAAATAATAATAATAATAAAATATATATATATATATATATATATATATATATATATATATATATATATATATATATATATATATATATATATATATATATATATATATATATATATATATATATATAAATCTATGGAGCACCGCACCACCCGGCAGTGTTCAGTGCAGTTTCACTCTCCTCCAGCTCTGCTCAATATTCCGCTCATGTACCGCTCACTCATGCTCGCCGGAAAAGCAGAGTCCGCTCAAGTAACGCACCGATAGAACATTTCTATGTAGGAGACTTGTTCCTGTTAGCAGCAGCGCTACTGTGCTGTAACATGCTGTAGTAGAGCTGTACTGGGAAACGCTGGTAAAATGACGCTACCCTCTCATCCACTGATCTGCTCCCTACATGCTCCCACACGATCTGATAATAATAGCTTTTGTAGGACTATACAATATTTGGATAATTAGTTAGTTACAGCTGATCCTGTTACATAGAGCTAAATAAAAAATTTACTGATAGCAGAAACAGAAAGGGCTTTGTATTTATTAATAATATCTTTTCAGTCCAATTTTATTGTGTTATTTTTGGTAAATGTGTGGTTATTTTATTGGCTTGTTTTTTTAATTTAGCATCATTCAAATTATCGAGCTAAATTAAAAAAAAAAAAAAAAAAAAAATCTTACAAATTACTTTATATTGTTCAATAAAATAGTAAATTATTACAAAGTATTTTCGGTTTTCCGCCAAGTGCATCCATCATTTTCGGTTTCATTTTCCGGCTTACGCTACGCCTACATCATCCACTGGTAAACACACGTACGACGGTTAGCGTCAGGCTAGAGATTGTGGTTTAAATATGTATATTTTTCTTACAAAAACGCATCAATTTGCTTCAGGGCCTTTATTAACCAATCGGAGCCGTGTGGAGCGGTGTTAATTTTGACAGCAAATTTTTATTTAGTCTTAGTCATAGTCATGCTATTTAGTTTTAGTCATATTTGAGTCATCTGAATTGTTTTAGTTTTAGTCTGGTTTTAGTCAACTAAATCTAATGGGTTTAGTTACAGTGTAATGCATTTAAGCATTTCTCTAAAAATTACCAAACGGACGATTCAACATCATATTGTGGGTATTTCTCCGTTCATGAGACGCAAAAGAATACTTGTGCATTGTCTCTTTTGCGTCGTCAAATTTATCCGTATGTCTGCTCTTCTCTTATTCCCAGATATTGATGTTTAACAACGTTTTATGAGACATGCAGCAAATGTATGCCAGCTTATGTCCCGCTGAATGGATCAACAGGCTATGATACAGTTCAAACGTACGCATCTAACCTCCTAATCATGCCGCAGATTCGTTCTGAATGAATCTCTTCCCAAATCGTCCCTTTCTAACATTTTCATCTCATTTTTATTTGTTGATGAAAATGTTAAAAGGAAAAGGAGAAGTCCACTTCCAAAACAAAGATCACATATAATGTACTCACCCCCTTGTCATCCAAGATGTTCATGTCTTTCTTTCTTCAGTTGTAAAGAAATTATGTTTTTTGAGGAAGTTATAAAGCTTGGAAAAGCCAGGACATTTAATATAACTCCAGTTATATTCATCTGAAAGAAGAAAGTCATATACACCTAAGATGGCTTGAGGGTGAGTAAATCATGGGGTAATTTTCATTTTTGGGTAAACTCTCTCTTTAAACATATGAATGATTTCTGAAAGAAAATGTGACACTGAAGACTTGAGTAACGGATATGGAAAAATTTAGCTTTGCAATCACAGGAATAAATTCTATTTTATAAAATTTGGGAAATAGAAAAGAGTTTAATTTAAATTATACAAATATTTCACAATATTAATGTTTTCACTGTATTTGTTTAAAAGCACATTACAAAATCTTATAGACCCCAAACGTTTGAAATAGAGTACATTAGGGGTGGGCGATATGGCAAAAATATCATATCACGGTTTTTTTTTTTCAGAAATATCACGATTCACGATTTTATCATGATTCTGTGTCATGTTGGTTTTACTATTTTGCAAATTGTCTGAGCAGTACTAATTTCGCTATTTTAAAAACAGACTTTCAAGGTAAAGTATACAATTTAAAAAAAAAAAAAAAGCAGATATTTAGCCCAAAGTGAGCAAAGAAAAAAAGTCTGTCATTATTTTATCTTTGTTATTAAAAGATAAAAACAAAGAATAAAAACAGTGCCTTATTTTTCAGGTACAGTAGGTATATATAGCAGTAGCATTCAAGAAATTGAATTGACAAATATAAAAAAGTAAGTATAAAAACACTGTATACTTACACTATCAATTGTACACTAATTCTTATTAAAGCAACTGTATTAAAGTTCTTCAGTCAAGAGCAGTGAGTGATTTTTCTGTGTGTTTTTTTTTTTTAAATAATTAAAAGAATAGTCCACCCAAAATTGAATTCTGTCATCTGTCTGTCAATTCTGTCATAGTGTTTTATTTTAATACCATCATTTACTCACTCTCAGGTTGTTTTAACCCTGAATGTGTTTCTTTTTTCTGTTAAATGTTGTCTATTTGATCATTTCTATTATTAAAATCAATGGGGACCAGCTACTGTTTGGTTATCCACATTCTTGAAAATATCTTAATTTGTGTTTAGCACAAGAAAGGAAGTAATACAGGTTTGGGACAACATGTAAGTGAGTAATGACAGAATTACCCAATTTTTGGGTGAACTATCCCTTTGATGACAAGCGGCAGCATGTTTAGTACTGTCCCTTTAAGAGCTGCACATCTAATATACAAGCAGGCATCCGTTTTTCTTCTATCAATTCAATTGTTTACTTTCACTTTAGACATAAGCTTCTATAAACTGTTTTTATATGTAAACCTTGTGTGTTTTGACAATAGTAGCATAATCAGATGTGATGCATAACCAAGTTCAGTAATTCGCTATTTAACAGTATTTTAATTTGCGCGCGTTTTAGGTGTACGCGCAGTGGAAAAAACACATGTTGGAACAGCATGTGAATTAAATGTTTGACCGGCAAGACTTTAAAGCAAATAATGTACTTTTGCGATTGTGAATAAGTGAGTGTAACTACCGCTGAGTTAACACTGAAGTGAACGTATGTCGCGTTGTACAGTATATTGAGACGGAGGCGCCAGAACTGCAGCTGAGAGAATAGCACGATACTACAATATTTCTCGAAAAGCAGATCGTGGAAACATTTTTATAGTCCACGATCAAAAATCATCATACCGCACACCCCTAGTGTACATCAGCATTTAATTAACTGCAAATTCTTTTGCAAGCGAGAATGTCCACATATGCGCATTTCCATATACCTGTATTTGTTTTAGCGTGCTCACTTAAAATGCATTGAAGCATAGAAACCTAGATAACAGTTCTAGACAACTGCTTTTATTTACTACTATAGTGTGTTTGAATAAAACAAAATAAGTCTTATTTCTTGCTGCTAGTTTCAAAACCTGTCTTCAGCATAAACCGGTCGACCTCTAATCTGCCTCAAACAAGGGCCATTTACGTCTTTAAAATGTTTGTGTGCTATGCACCATTCCCAAACCTCAAATTTGATTTGCAGGTTGTGTTTTCAATTCCACCTTGGATTTTCACGAAAACTGCAGAATTTGAGCAGAGACACTCCTTCAATCTTAAAGCAAGTGACCTCTAGGCAACTGTGCAATAGCAAAATTCAGATTTCAAGTAATAATAAATATCTGCTTCCAACCTCAACCAGGAAGAGCATTATTTGCTTTCCTATGAAAGCCTGAGATGACGCAAAACAGATAATACTCGTGGTAGCAGGTAAACCACGTGGCACGGAGGCGTTCGGTCACAATAGCGCGGTGCAGGTGGAATGAAAACACGTCAAAGCGCGTGTAAACAGTAGATAACTTACGAACAGCACAATGAGCACACAATCAAGTGCGGGAAATACACAATACAACAGCATACAGACACAAAAACATACGTCCACAAACTCTGCACAGATGGAGAAAGCAATAGAGACGCTCAGTCACAGAGGAAGACACACATACAGGCAGTACACGAGTGTACTAAAGGCCAGTGCTGAGTCATGAGTGAGGCTGCTGCTGCTGTATGGAAATTCATTGTTGCCACTAATCTCCCCTTTGGTTCCTCTGTGAGATAACTATCCGCTCATGGGGCAGGGCAGGCCGGTGCAGAGAATCAGGCCTAACATGCTGGGCCTCACCCAAACCAACTCATCCCGAACAAGCATACACACAGTGGAATAACGAGCAGACTGGGTCAACAGAACATGGCAAAACTTGGTGCCAAACACCATCAACCACCAGTTTCCTGGTTTATAAAACAAATTATGAAATGCTCTGCACACAAACCGTGTGACACTGACCCTTAGCAGTCCCAAGACCCTGCTGTAGATCATTAACATGTCAGCACTCATATGCATGAAAGCTCACGCTGTGCCATAAGCACTAGAAACGCTACAGGATGTAAAGCATGTACAAATAAACAGGTTTTAAGGATTTGCAGGGCTATATTAAGCACTAACTCTCTGTATAGAGATATTTCTGCATGTGAACTTGCACTGCCTGTGCGGATCAATCTGTAGTAGATCTATATATACACACAGTAATCATGAACTCTTTAGCCGAGAGACCCAGATACAGCACTTTGTTTCGGTTTATAATAAATGTCACACGTAAAAGAAACAGATTAACACGTCACACTTTTTTGTTAGGGCTACAACTCGAACAGATTTTGAAAATGATCAATTAATATTTCTTTAATAACAGGATATTCAATTAATTCTTATACAATGCTTACTTTTAAAACAAAATCATTATAATACTTTATACATAAAACAAAATGGTTTAATACGCACTGTTCAAAAGTTTGAGGTCAGGAACATATTCTTTAAGCAAGAACATATTGAATTGATCAGAAGTGCAAGTAAAATGTTACAAACGATGTTCATTTCACATGCAGTTTTTTAATTTTCCATTCATTAAAGAATATTAAAAAAAGTGTTAGAAAATGTTAACTTTTATATGGAAGCCTATTTCCACCGCTAAATAAAAATAATAGGAAACTGCAATTTTTATTTATTTTTTTTTAAATCTCGCAATTGCACCTTTTTTCAGAATTGTGAGTTTAGATCTCGCAATCCTGACTTTATAACACACAATTGTGAGTTAAGTCAGAACTGAGTTATAAGGTCGTAATTCTGAAAACATGTCAGTCTTTTTCCCCCCCCAAAATTAGACTTTATAAATCACAATTATGGGTTTATATCTCACAGTACTGAGAAAAAAGCCAGAATTGTGCGATATAAACTTGCAATTGTGAGAAATAAAGTTGCAATTCTGAGAAATAAACTCAGAATTTGGAATTGTTTTCTCAGAATTGCGTGTTTCTTGCAATTGTAACTTTTATCCTCAGAATTGAAAGTTTATATCTCACAATCCGGACTTCATAACATGCAATTGTGAGTTAAGTCAGAACTGAGAGATATAAAGTTGTAATTCTGAAAATATGTCAGTCTTTTTCCCCCTCAGAACTGGACTTTATAACTCATAATTGCACGTTTATATCTCACAGTTCTGAGGGGGAAAAGAAAAAAAAAAAAAAAGTCAGAATTGCGAGATATAAACTGGCAATTGTGAGATACACACAGAATTCTGACTTTTTTTTCTCAAAATTCTCAGAAAGCGTTTATCTCCCACAATTGTGACTTCTCACAAATGCATGTTTATATCCCGTAATTCTAACTTTGTAACTCAAAATTGTAAGTTTGTATCTTGCAAGTCTGACTTTATAACTCCCAAATGCAAGCTTATGCAATGCAATTCTGATTACAAAAATAAATAAATAAATAAAATAAAATAAAATAAAATAAAATAAAAGTCTGAATTGCAAGACAATAGCCCTATTCGGACGGGACTAGTTTTACAGGGGGTTGTTAGAGAAATGTGTGTTTCACAGATGTACTTTGTGAATGCCAATGTCTGTGATTGCCGACGATATTTTCTCCACAACGCGATTCCTTGTGTGTTTTGGCCAATGTGAACTACCGTAGACGCTCTTACAGCACGCATTTTTGATACGTTTCCCCTCCCGACAAAGAAAGAAAAAAAAATAAAATAAACAATAATAAAATCAAGAGTCAGATCACGTAAACTGTTAGGACTGGCTACTGTTATATCAGCGTAATCAATCCGAATGACTATAACGTTACGCAATGCATGCATACAGAGCGTGTGATCTCTGCAACGCCCAGATGTACAAAACAGACCCTCCCACCTCTGTAATAAACACGGAGATGTTAGTCCCGTCCGAACTGGTACATGAAAAATCACAGACATCAGGTAATAATAATCGAAACTCAAACGTTTAGTTTAGAAAACTAGTCCCGTTCGAATAGGGCTAAACTCAGAATTCGTACTTTTTTCTCAGAATTACGAGTTTATATCTCATAATTCTGATTTTATAACACACAATTGCAAGTTAAGTCAGAACTGTGAGATATAAAGTAGTAATTCTAAGAACACGTTAGTCTTTTTTTCCCCCTTAAAATTGTACTTTATAACTCACAATTGCAAGTTTATATCTCTCAGTTCTGGAAAAAAAAAAAAAAAAAAAAAAGTCAGAATTGTGAGATATAAACTCACAATTTCAAGATATAAACTCATCTGCAAGACAAACTCAGAATTCAGACTTCTCAAAATTCTCAGTTCATATCTTGCAAATGTGACTTTTCTTGCAAAAGTGAATTTTGAATTTGTATCTCGCAATTCTGATTTTATAATTTGCAAATGCAAGTTTATATCATGCAATTCTTACTTTAAAAAGATTTTGTATTATGCAATTCTGAGAAAAAAGTTGGAATTCTTAGACGTAAACTCACACCTACAAAAAAAAAAAAAATCTGAAGGATTGTGTGACACTGAAATAACGGCAGAAAATTCAGCTTTGTCATCACAGGAATAAATTACATTTAAAAATATATTAAAGTAGAAAAGAGTAATTTCATATTGTGATAATATTTCACAGTATTTCTATTTTTTTGAACAAATAAATGCAGCCTCCTCTTTCAAAAACATAAAAATTCTGACCAACCCCAAACATTTGAAAAGTAGTATATAAAAAAGGTTACAATATAATTTAAAAAGTTTCTCTGTGCACGGCCATTATTGAAATTTGTCAGTGATTATTTTTATTGATTATAATTGGCTCGTTGTTGCAGCCGTAATGACTTATGAATTAGTATGATTCTGTGGGGATTTTGTGGCAACAAATTCCAACAAGCAATTCGTAGGATTTGTATAACAGTTTGCTCTAAAGCCTAAAACATAAAAAACGAAATCACGACTCAAACTCAGCACTGTGGAGACACTGAATAAACACAAACAGAAGTTGTGAGCACAAGCATGCAGAGACACAGGATAAATCATTAGGCTTAATGCGATCACATCAGGTTCGGTCGGAGGATGTACCTGCTGCTTCTAGTAATGCCTCAAGCCGGGCCTGTGTTTCTGGGTCTACTGTTCTGAGGTCGGCTCCGTCTGCTGCGCTGGATAGGAGTAACTCTGAAGCCGTCTTTAGTACGGGGTTATCCAGATCCTCCTGGTCTAGTATGAACGATTCCACCTGCATGGAAAGAGACAATGTCAGCAACTGTGCTCATGTTATTTACCAAACAAGAAAAACACCAAAAGAAGTGGTCTGACACACTTTCCTAATACTAAAATGATCTTAAATGCAACTTCAATTAGTCTGAAGACAAAAATCTGGTTTTAAAAGACAGAACATGTTTATCTTAAACAAATTGGGCAATACATGTCTCTGTTAGAATTTGCAGACTATGGCCTGACTTGTGAAAAATTAATATGGTTTGCTCCGGTGAACACAGTGACGCCGCAGTGTGACAATGCCATACATCAGGAAGTGCTGAAATGATCCAACAGACCCACAATGATCCTGCACTGACCAGTGGATACAAAGTGCAGTCATTCTCACTGACACAAAGCAATTGTTTCTAGTAAAGAAACAAAAAAAAAAAATAAAATAAAAAAATTCTGTCACTCTTCAAGACTTCCAGCTGAATGAACAACATCACATGCATTTAAATCTGATTAATTGGCATAGTCAACATTTGCTGAAGAAAGAGGCTCAAATTCGAAATAAACAACAAAGCACTAAACAGACACGACAAAGTCAAAACATTTCATAATAATAGTGCAATATAGACTACAGGCCAGAAATGTTTCAAGTTTCTCAGTCTGTCCAAGGTAGATGTGTTATTGTACTGCATAGGTCAAGTTAAAAGTAGTTCAGCTTTGAATCGCATGTTTTTTGGTCTCAAAACATCACACTTCATTCTTTTGCTCTGACCAGCTGTCTTTGAAGAGAAGAATGTGTCTTGTGTAAACAGCGCCTGCTTTCTGTATCTGTGGTTTGATGAGGCATGTCACCTGTAGTAGCAGCTGAGGCTGGAGTGACTTCAAAGCTCAAAAAAAAAAAAATAAGTATACTTCAGTTCTGATGTGACAGCTGAGGGTTTGCATACAGCAGTATATTGAATTTAATAGTGTGTGCCAGTATTGGTGTTCGACATGTGCAGTGCCCAGTTTTGTCTAGTGTCTGCACTATTTCTCTCCGCAAGTTATGACTGATAATATGCCATTGCACTCTTGTAAACCAGAGCTGTGAGGATCCTAGCATTCATTAAAGCTGCAAGCAGCGCTGAAAGGGTCCTCGCACCCAGGCTCACCTCCCGGTGGCTTTAGGAAAACAGTGAATGGTAGGCAATATGCTTCTAAAGTGGTAAATATAGAAGGAATCTTTCAAAGTCATTTATATGCGTCAATCTTCCTGCTACCAGGTGGTGGTACTATGACCATAACTGGATATTGGCATCTAGATGTCTTCAGGCCAGCACTTTGATCAAACATATGAAGTTTGGTGCAGATTGAACATGGTATGTTTGAGTTAGTGCAATTTATGATATATCCTGTACGCCACAGACACGGCCTTCAACGAAAACTCAAAATCTTTGCAATTTAACATCACAAAGGGCTTTAGATTACACTGACCAAATCTGGTGTTGATCTGTTTAAATCTCTAGAAGGAGTTCATTTAAATACAATGCCTGAAAATGGCAAAAATGGCACAAAACTTGCTGAGAAAATTAAAAATATCAGACATCCTGTTGGGCTTCGGACTTCATACCAGGGGACTTTTCGTAGGTATTGGTGTGTTACGTGTGTACTGAATTTCGAACATGTATGTGAAACATAGCTCGAGGGGCACTTTGTTGAAATTTTATAGGTGGCGCTATCAAGCCATTTTGCCAAACTCACTTCTGAAATCCATAGCAGAGGCAAAAAAAATTTTACCACTTTTGATGTGTGTGCAAAGTTTCAGGAATTTGAGCATGATTAGGCTCTCAAAAATGCAATTCATTTTGGAGAAGAAGAATCTGAGCAATTCCATTAGCAGGGCTTAACGCTAAGGATTTTTTCAACTGGCCTGGTCGGGTCAGTGGTTCAAATTTGTACTTTCCCGGTCAAAGTTTTCCCTGGCCCTGTCACAAAAAAAATTAGACAGACGAAGCGCAAACTCTCTTACGGAATAACAGTCATATTACGTTTCTTTGGTTACCGCTGTAAACAAAGCAGCGCCGCACTTATGAACGCTACTTTAAATGCATCATACATAGGCAAATGAAAAGAAAACGCCATGTAAACTTTTCTTAAAACAGTCAGTTCCCCTCATACATTCATATAAATCCCCATTTCAATATTTAGGATATTTCAAACATTTCTTGAATTGTGAATCATGATCTTGTTCAGTGTTTTTTTTTTGTTTGTTTTTTCTTGCGTTCATCTTCAGCATCTCTGGCCTTTGTTTACGGATGTTTAAACAGAATTTCCACACACATTTTGAAAAATGATTGCATGCAGTTCGTGTGCAAGCCCAGAACAGAGATCGGTTAAAATGTCCGGTCGATCGGTGCATCTACGCCACTTTATAAATTAAGTATGGATTGATCATTGTTAAAGCTACAAAACTAATCGTCAAGATGAGTATTTTGACATACTTTTGTAGGCTATTTGTCAGTCACATATGCGTCACTCTGTGGTCGCTTAATTTTAAATTAACAAGGCTTAAAAAATGACGACGCAGCAGTGGTCCAATCAGGCCAGTGACAAATTCGTCAACTGTCCCGAGCGTCTTTCACGCTGGCCCCGGGCCACCGGGCACTCCTTACTGTCGAGCCCTGATTAGGATGCTCAGGCCCTAATTTCTTAAAAGTGGGACTTTGTTCTATCCATTAGGTTTTGAATGGATTTTGAGATGTGGTGTTGCACTCATCAATAACTGGCTTACAAATGATTTTGGAGGGGCAGAATTGTCGTCATTTTTGTCTGTTTATTATGATAGGACACTGGAAAGCAGACAGGAAACAAAAATGGGAAAGAGAAGGGGGTGAGATTAGGAAAGGTCCTCGAGCTGGGATTCGAACTCGGGACGCCCATAGTGCAACAGTGATATGGCTACCAGCGCAGACTGGAGATTTAATTCTCGTGGATATTCTTGCGATTACGAGAAGAAATTGTTGAATAAAGTCATTATTTTTGTTTTCTTTTCACACAGAATGTATTCTCGTAGCTTCATAAAATTACAGTGAAACCACTGATGTAACATGGACTATTTTAGCAACGTCCTTACTACCGTTCTAGGCCTTGAACGTGTCGGTTGCATTGCTGTCTACACAGGGTCAGAAAGCTCTTGGATTTCATCAAAAATATCTTAACGTGTTCTGAAAATGAATGAAGGTCTTACAGGTTTGGAACATCATGAGGGTGAGTAATTAATGACTTAAGTTTAATTTTTGGTTAAACTATACCTTTAAGTGTTAAACTTTCCAGTGTTTATTACATGAGCTAGTATAACAATAACAACAGCAGCACATGGTGTGCCCCCTTGAATATGAACAGGTAATTAACACAAATGAGGGCACTAGCTGCAAAGTTCACATCAGCCATTAGGCCCACCCCCCTCTTAAACGCAGCTGGGAGAAAGAGCTGTGTGCTATTTAGGCCCTGAGCCTTTGAGGAATTACTGTAAGCATTAAGATGAGCTGATCAGTGGGTTCCCCCCCTCCTTCTCTCCCTGTGCCCTTGACCTCCACACACCTTCTTTAACACCCACAAGGCAGGGCGTCCAGCACTGTGGGCTACTGGGAGGAACTGGGCTGGTTGTTAGCATGGGCAGAAGTACGGTGATGGCCAACAGCCTAAGATAACTAGACCTGCATGATCTCCAAAACCAGTAAAAGATATACTGAAAATTTTTAAAAGGAAAAGGTTTCCCATACTTAAAACCCTTATTTTTGATTACTAGATTAGTATGTTACAAGATTTTACCACCAGTAAGAATAATGTAAACACAGACTTATGTGTCAAAGCATCTCCTAGCAGTGAACTTTCAAATCTTATACTGGTAATATGACGGACATCAAAAGTTCAGCCAGGCCTAACTCGGCTAAATTGAACTCAGATCCCATGACGGTCACAGACCGAGAGGGACACGTACACACACACGTCCAAAAGTTTGGGGTTGGATGGATTTTTCAAAAGAAGTCTCTTTCAAAAGCTCACTAATGGCCAGTCAACAGCTTGCAACAGTGCAAACCCTCATTTGGCATTAAAAAAAAAAAATAAAATAAAAAAAAAAAAAAAACAACTACTGACACTAGGGTTTTGACACAAATTTCACGATTCCAAGTTCATTCACAAGCTTGCGATTCGATTACCAATTTGATTCGATATTGATTATTTTGGATATATATCAGGTGCAGTACATGCCAAATTTTCTTAAGGAAAAAAAAAAAAAAAAAATCTCTCTCAACTAATGCTGTAAAATATACAAGTCAGTTGGTACTATGGTACTGGTACTATAATACTGAAGGTCAAAATTGGAAAAGTCCACTACCAGAACAACAATTCACAAATAATTTACTCACCCCCTTGTCATCCAAGATGTTCATGTCTTTCTGTCTTCAGTTGCAAAGAAATTATGGTTTTTGAGGAGAACATTTCGGAATTTTTCCTCAATATAATGGACGTCATTGGTGCCCCGATTTTGAACTTCCAAAATGCAGTTTAAATGCAGCTTCAAATGGCTCAAATGCTACACGAGCTTTTGTGCTTAAAAAGTATACAAATTTTTATTTTCCTGGAAAAAAAAATGACCGATCGTTTCGAGAGATAAGACCCTTCACACACACACACACAAAAACAACATGAATAGTAAAATATTACATTTAAAATATATGTATTTTTTTTTTTTTTTTTTTGCTTTGTCTCAGTTTTGCTCAGTCAGTTTTGCACTTCAGTGTCACACCTTCAGAAATCATTCTGATATGCTCATTTGGTGATCAAAAAAAAAAAAATCTTGAAAATATTGCTTAATATTTTAGTGGAAACAGTTTTTTTGTTCAGGATTTTTTTGATTCTCAAAAGAACAGCATTTAAAATCTATTATAAAAACATTAAAGAAGTCTTTCCTGCAACTTTTGAAGCGTTTTAATGCATCCATGCTGTATTTTTAATCTTTATAAGAATATCTGTTTGCACTGAGATCAGCGCAGAGCTCATATCATGCTACATGAACTTTGGCCATTGCTCATATGAGGGTAGATTAAGTTCACTGCCCTAATATTAATCATTTAAACACTGATGAGAGAGACTCAAAATAAGTACTTAATATTATACAATGTCCTTAAATTTTTTGCTTTGATGCGAAACTTTCATGTATCAATCAAAATAAATAGTCAGATAATATATATATAAATGACATACATATATAACAGCACAGAGTAACCTTGTATGAGTCTTTAATTGTTACTGTGGTAAGCCACAGAACCCTTCAAAGCCAGCATGACATCTGAGGGCGCTCAAACAATGCCTGATGTACCCAAAAGGATTACTTTGATATTTAAATGCAAACAGCTCAAAAAAATAGCACGCTTAAATAATCCAGTTGTAAGCATTTGCTACATGTAAACAGAGCAGGAGGCATATGACGTACATGATGCTTTCAATCAAATTCCGTTAAGCTAAAATCTGTTTGCTATTGCCAGTACAAACTGTTGATAAAGTTCTAGACTACCAACACACCCACACAGCAGGAGGATTTGATCTGCGCTGCACTCCCACACAATGACTTGTAAAGAATTGAATGATTCTTGTTTATTTACATTTCTGCTAACAAATTTTTTAGTTGAAATAAATAAATAAAACAGGGAAATCTACACAACTTACTCAGCACATTCATGAAGTTGTCAGACTATTTCAAATTTTTAAACAAGAGAGTTAATATTAGACACAAAGATACGATTTTTGTGGGGGGGCTCATTGTACACAACTGTTAAAAAGTTGTTGTTTTGTGTGTTTTTTTTTAAGAAATTAAAGGGATAGTTCACCCAAAAAATTTGAATTCTGTCTTAATTACTCACCCTTACATCGTTCCAAACCTTATCTTTGGAACACAAATTAAGATATTTTTGATGAAATCAAATAGACAGCAACGCAACCAACACGTTTAAGGCCCAGAAAGGTAGTAAGGACGTGGTTAAAATAGTCCATGTGACATCAGTGGTTGAACCTTAATTTTATGAAGCTACAAGAACACTTTTTGTGCGTAAAGAAAACACAAATAACGACTTTATTCAACTCTTCTCTTCCGTGTCAGTCTCTACAGCACGTTCACAAGAGTAAGACGAAGTATGCGTGTGGTGCTGCTTACACAGGAGCCAGCGTTCTGACGTAGAACGTCGTGGTTATGATCATGAATTATCACAGACTGACGGCAGAGACTGACAAAGAGAAGAATTGTTGAATGAAGTTGTTATTTGTGTTTTCTTCATGCACAAAAAGTATCTTCATAGCTTAATAAAATTACGGTTGAACCACTGATTCAACCACTGATGTCCTTACTACCTTTCTGGGCCTTGAACGTGTCAGTTGTGTTGTAGTCCACACAGGGTCAGAAAGCTCTCGGATTTAATCAAAAATATCATAATTTGTGTTCCAAAGACGAACAAAGGTCTTACGGGTTTGGAACAACATGAGGGTGAGTAACTAACAACAGGATTTAAATTTTTGGGTGAACTAACAATCTAATCCTTTTATTATTTTGCGACCATAAAAGAAATTTCAAATATTATAAAGTACTGTCATTTAAATAAATGCTGTTCTTATTCAAAGAATAGTGAAGAAAATGCTTTAATATAGTTTTCTAAAAACAAAACAAATTAAGCAGCACAACTATTAACAACACAAAAATAATAATTAAAAAAAGTGTTTTAATTTAGTGTTTATTAAGCACCAAATCGGCTTATTAGAATGAATTTTGAAGGATCATGTAACGCTGAAGACTGGAGTAATGATGCTAAATATGCATGTGTAATAAATGTGTGTGTGTGTGTGTGTATATATATATATATATATATATATATATATATATATATATATATATATATATATATATATATATATATATATATATATATATACACTTTTTTGCACTTCCAATTTTTACAGGAATTTCTAAAATAAATGCCAACCTGGAAAGCATAAGCGACTTCTGTCAAAAACAGAAAACCTTACCAACCCAAAACTTTTGAATGGTAGTTTATGTTTTCTGCATGCCATACCACAAATACATGCTGATGAAACAAATGCTGAAAAATTACGTATACGGGCAAGAGAAAACAAAAGGCGCCGTAATCGTCATGACAAAAGCTTTAATTCTGCATACTTTAGTACCGTATTTCCACCCACACTGGCGGAAGGATGCGCGCATTTCTGACACATTTGTGGAAAAGAACGAAAATAAACGGGAAAGAACCGGTTCTCCATTTATACAAAATCTACACAATTTATGAGACCTTGACTCCTGCCAAAACCTAGGAGGCCACCACTAGAAACACAGCAAAACACACTATTCTGGTTGTTCTTATAATTATGTCAAGGGATTACCCTTTCTGCGTACTTAAGTTTCAAGAGCGAGAAACTAGGAGGGGTCAAACAAATTCAGAAGAGATAAATACGAAGGGCTGCCAAAAAGAGCTGACCCAAAAAGCGGGGTGAGTAAGGCAGCTAGGCCGGGCGTGGTCAAGCAGAGCCCATCTGCAGTAAGAGTAATTAAAAGCATACAGGAGCATTTGAATGTGCAGGGCTCTGGCGTGGCTGGAATTGTTGTGCTCTGGTCTCTGGGAAGCATCTGTCTTGGGTGTGAGTGAGCGAGCGAGCGAGAGAGAGAGAAGCGAGGGCGAGACGAGAGGCTACGTCCAAACAAGTGACTCTCATTACCTCATCTCTGCGCTGAGACACAGACTACGAGTGCTACACTTCCAGCAAGAGGCAAGAAGTGAGGGAGGAGGGACAATTTCTTTATTACGCACAACGACATGTCTTGTGGCCGCAGACAGGTTTATGGGACGGTAACCCTAAACTTACATGAAAACAATAGGATGACTTGGTGAAATCAACAAACCTATGTTCTTAAAAACTAGTGCTTTTCTGCAACATCCCCTGCCGGGAAAACACAAAAATGATAGCGGTCTATGCATTGCAGCTTTCTGGAGGTGAAACTTTAGTCATGCACACAGACGACCTGGCAGGGAGACTCCTGACAACAATAGCATACAGTGTGTAAAGTCCAAAACAGCAAGGTTCGGTGATTATACAGCTCATGTACTGCACTCCATATGACCAGGGTCAGTAGGTTCACACACACAGCATATTTATTTGCTTGTGTTTTAGGTCACATGTAAAGGTGAAAAGCTAAAGAATAACATTAAGTATGGACATGCTGCACAGAACATGTGATCAGTAGTTGGTACAATGTACTGGTCTATCAAATGTGGAAAAAATGTGTTCATTTTTTTTTTTAATTCAACATCTTTAAAAACATCAGATTTTTGAAATTTTCCCACACGACTAAAATGAATGATGACCAGTCCTTTTTTTTTTTTTTTTTTTTAATCATAAAGAAGAACATTAGACTTGTGTTGTATAATCAAAGGCTTTGGGCCTTATAATAAAAAAAAATCATGTAGATATTCACTAATAAGCTCTGCTGCAACAGATCTTTATATAAAAACAGCACATCAAAATGTTAAACATCAAAGATGCCAGACCAGTTCTTTGGAGTCTCATTACTGATAGTGCTGAGAGAAATATAAATAGGCATATATTCAAATATGACTATACACGTGAATATAAATCCACAGTTGATATTTGAGAGCTGAAGGACATGATGTGTGACCCAGGACTACAAAACCAGTCATAAGGGTCACTTTTTTGGAAATTCAGACTTATGCATCATCTGAAAGCTGAATAAATAAGCTTTCCACTGTATGATTTGTTAGGATAGAATAATATTTGGCCAAGATACAAATATCTGGAATCTGAGGAAGCAAACAACAACAACAACAAAAAAAAAAAAAAAATATTATATCACCTGTTGTCCAAATTAAGTTCTTAATGCATATTACTAATCAAAAATTCATTTTTGATATATTTAAGGTATGAAATTTACAAAATATCTTTATGGAACATGATCTTAATATCCTAATGATTTTTAGCATAAAAGAAAAATCAACAATTTGACCAACACAATGCATTTTGGGCTTTTGCTACAAATATACCTGTGCTACTTATGACTGTAGTCCAGGGGCACATATTACATAAATTTCAGTCAGTTATCATACCAAGAGTGGAAATATAGTGTGTGAGTCACATGGACTACCGGTGGGGTTTTTTTTGTAATTTTTGAAGCTTAATGGCCCCTAGTCACCTTTCACTTTGTGAGCATTAAAAAAAAAGAATGGCATGAACACCTGTTTAACATCTTTTGAGATCTACAGAAGACAAAGCCATAAAGATTTGGAACAACATGAGCGTGATGCATCACTTTAAAATGTATCGGATCTACCAATAATGAGTGGTGCTGGAGCTGTGATAGCCTGCGCAAATAATGTTTACAACAGGTAGTTTGTAATATACAATCACGCAGGGCTGAAACAACTCAAGAAGTTTGAGCACTGCAGTGCTCGGGCCCTAATAAAGAATCATTAATAAAAAGAACTGCGTAAGTAGACAAAACCACAAAATACCAGTTAATCACGATGTTATGCACACAACCTGTTCTGGACACATATGTGCTGCTTGTACTTATGTCATAAAGAGAAGCTGCTTCTCAAGCCACAGCATGGTTACTACATCTACAGCCTCAAACCTTAAAACTTACATAATAAGCAAAAAATAACCTATTTAACTGATACTTTGCATTTCAATCTTTGACTATACAGCCAGAGAAACTAATTTTTGCATTTAAATGCACTCAAAATAAGACAAAAATCTACTTTTAGATTAATATACTCTAAGTCTTATGATAGTCAAATGATATTAAACAGCCACGGGGGACCTACGTTGCATTAGACAGGGCAACCTCTAGAGGAGTAGAGGGATTGGCAGGAAGGGCTGGCTGACAACAGGCTGTTGACATCGATGACAAGCTCTGGACATTTTTACTTTATTTGGATTAAACTAGCAGCAAAAATAAATGCGAAAACGGTCAGTCAGTGCATGCCACTAATAAGTCTGCATATTCTGTGTCTGTGAATGAGTGGCGCAGTTCTGTAACATGTAACGCACACAGCATTTTCACTGTCTCAATATACAAGGACGTAACCTTAATTTCCAGAACTGCTCCGACAGTCACTTCACATGCTTTTCGCCATTTCATTAGAGGAAAAACTGTTAAATACACACTAAAACTCAAAAATCTCCACAACAGGCTAAATTAAAAGTTCAGTTTAACTTACGAAATTATGACAAACAGTAAAAGCCAGCCAGTCAGTGCAGGACGCTAATAATTCTGCATGTTCTGTGTGAATGAGTGGCGCAGTACTAGGGTTGTGCCGATAGACGATAGTATCGTGTATCTACGATAGTCAAAGATATCGCCTGTTGCGGATATTATCATCCGTCAAAAATAGACTAGGCGCCTAACTTTAGCGATGCAGTGCAAAGAACTGCTTCTGGGCACTTCATAAACTGGCTGATATAAACACAAAGGCACAAATCACGATGAGCGGGACGGGGTGTTTCAGGTGGGAAGCATGCAATCTGTAATTGCGTGCAGTTGCTGACGCTCGTGAAACCATGCAAATGCTTTCTTATGCGCGCTGTTTTTCCGGTTTTACTTTCACTTTTGAAATCGATCCCGTTCAGCAAGACGGGGAGAGGATGGAAAAGGGGGGCACAGTACTCATGCTAGACTAGGCTAGGCTAGACAGTGATGACATTCTTTAATGTAAATATTCTTTGCTCGTTTTCTGCAGCTGCTTTTTGAATAACTAGGGAAATGTAAGCATTAGTAACTTACAATGTTTCTATTGAATTGTTATGTTAAACACACATAAAGTCATTTTGAAAACAATAGGCTGCTTTTAGCCTTATGCTGGAGTTGGTTCATTTGTCGGCAATGAAACTAAACACTACGCAGTACCATCTACTACACAAACTCAAACATATGTGATGCACACAGTGTTTTCAATGTCTGCTGTCTCAATGAGGATGTAAACTTTATCCCCAAAGCTGCTCCAACCATCACTTCACATGCTTTTAGCCGTTTCATTAGAGGAAAAACTGTTAAATACACATTGAAACTTAAAGATCTTTACAACAACATGCTAATTTAAAAGTTTAGTTTAATTTCACAAAATTTTGTGAAACGTATTGCAAAAACAGCCAGTCAGTGCATGACGCTAAGAATTCTACATGTTCTGTGTGAATAAGTGGCGCAGTACCACCTACTACAAAAACTCAAACACATGTAACACTCAGTGTTTTTTCAGTGTCTGCTGTCTCAATATGAGGACGTAAACAACATCTTCAAGGCTGCTCCGACAGTCACTTTATAAGCTTTTAGCTATTTCATTTGCTGAAAAATTGTTACACACAAACTCAAAGATCTTCACCACAACACGCTTAATTAAAGGTTCGGTTTAACTTTACGAAATTATGACAGAAACATATTGCAAAAACAGCCAGTCAGTGCATGCCGCTAATAATTCTGCATGTTCTGTGTGTCTGTGAATGAGTGGCACGGTACCAACTACTACACAAACTCAAACACATGTAACGCACAACGTTTTTTTTAAGTGTCTGCTGTCTCGATGTATAAGGACGTAAACTTCATCTCCACAGCTGCTCCGACAGTCACTTCACGTGCTTTTCGCCGTTTCAGGAAAAACTGTGAAACTCAAAGAGCTTTACAAGAACATGCTAATTTAAAAGTTCAGTTTAACTTTTAATCATAACAAAATTATGACAGAAACATATTGCAAAAACCAGTCAGTGCATGCCGCTAATAATTCTGCATGCTCTGTGTGAATGAGTGGCGCAGTCCCATCTACTACACAAACTCAAACACATGTAACGCAGTGTTTTTTTTTTAAGTGTCTGCTGTCGATGAGGTCGTAAACTTCACCTCCAGAGCTGCTCCGACAGTCACTTCACACGCTTTTTGCCGTTTCATAAGAGGAAAAACTGTTAAATACACACTGAAACTCAAAGATCTTCACAACAGACTAAATTAAAGTTCAGTTTAACTTAAAGAACATAGGACAGAAATATATTACTATTTTATACTAAAATGCACTTCTAAAGGTAAATAATAATATATTTATAATATTTTAAGGAAAAATCATACAACCAACATTTTTTTTTTATCCATGTTTTAATTTATACAGTTGTGCAGCAACTTAGACAAAAAAAACCGCACCATTTTGTTGTAAATTATATTTGCTGTCATTTTACTGCATTCTAAAAGACTGAATAAACCGTTAAAGATTTATTTCATTAAACACTCAGGAAAATACACAATGGAAAAAGAATTTAGGGAAAAATAAAAAGGATTTCATGAAGCCCTAAATTACAGGTATCTTTCTATGTGGAGTTTAATTTTGAACGAACAAGTTATATATACACATTTATTATCAAAGTCTAACAGACACGTGGAAAGCATTTTGCTCCCTATTAACGGTAAATTAATGATAAAAAAATATCATGATAATACTTTTGTCCACACAGGCCAGCCCCTATTGGCAGGTTTGTTGCTGTGATTATATCTAGTTTTCCCCAAAGACAGGGAGTTAACATGTAGCGACTGTGTAGTTTACTCCCTCTCCAGACAGCAATATGCAATTAATTAGGAAACACATGCTGTGTCATAGGCCACAGTTATGTGAATTGTGTGTTGGTGATTAAATATATGTGATGGAAAAATACCATACACAAAGGCATGCAAGAAAAATCATTTTATTTTATAATCTAAGTGTAAGCCAAGGCAAGAATTCTACAGCATAAAGGATGTTAGGATGAGGAATTCAGTAAACAAGGACAAACTTAGTAAATGTAACACAAACTTTAACGCTAAATGCTTTTTTTCCATTCTCATAAGAAAAAGCATTTTGACATGAGGGCAGAAAAGGGCAATTGTCTGCTACAAGCATGCTGCTCTTTTCATCTGGCATTTATCTGACTCTGATATTGATTTAACAGAGTCTCTAAATTACCCAGAATATCACTTCTGCGCCTGTACATGTAGGACATATAGAGGCTTTCCAGAAGCTTAACCTAAAGAATTTTCCATTTCATTCATTTTCGTGACTTTCAAACTTTTAAAATTCCCTGATATTCCCAAGTTTTCCAGAACCATGCATATAGCTTGCAACAGAGGCCTATATTGAGAGAACAAGTCAGAACGTCAATTTAAAGTAACACACAAATAAGCTACAAGACTAAACCTGGCTATGCAAATTTATGACTACAAACAACTGCAGAATTCCATTCAGGACTAAAACAAGCAAACAGAATGCAGAGAATTTACACAATGCATTAAATCGCTGAGTAATTTCATGGATGTAACAACTTATCACATGATTTAGGGCCCAGGTCAGTTTGAGTATCCTGAATTCAGCTATACTCTCAGTTGAATGACTAAACTTGTTTTTCATAAACATAATTGCATTTCTAAACATATTTAGTCTAATTTAAGTTCATAGGGCAGACTGACTCATGACGCATGGTGACCTAACAGGAAGTGGACGCTGAATGCTGGAATTTGAGGGAATGCGGGTCCTACCTGAGCCTGCCATCGTCTCCATCTACCTCCACCGACTTTAATACCCCTCCCCCTGAATTCCAAACAAATACCAACAACACAAGGGGGGGGCACCCATTACAAGTTATAAAAGGCAACAGACACACCCCTGTACTCCAGACAGAGGGGGGGAAAAAAATCACATGCAGCTCTGAAATACAACAGCGCATGTTTGCAAGCATGTTGGCCCCCTGTGAACTCAATTCGACTTCAGTCATTTACTTTTAAAGAGGCCTATGGTTTATCTGCAACTAACAAAACATTTTTTTATAAACTAGACTGCACGTTCAGTAGTGGACAAAGTATGCAAGGGTGAATATGACAAGCCAACAGAAATTTGGTAGAGATCGCATGATACGTGATCACCATTAAACCCTTTCATTTGGAAAGGGCTTTTAAGTCTTGTCAGTTTAAAATCACGATAAAATGGAAGTAGTGACCTTTTTTTCCGCATTTAGTGATGTACATTTAAGTCCAACTGATCATAAAAATTAAAAAAAAAAAAAAAAAAAAAAAGTAGGATGAGACTGGTTCTGTGCATCGGTTGTTAATTGTACATTTAAAAGTGGAATCAGACGAACAAAATCTTGCTGGGTCAGGGTTTAAGCAGACTTAATGATTGGAGAAGTCCTGTATACGTAACCAAAGACAAGCCTGCAGTTTTCACTGGAAGATCCAGTTATGACATTTAGAATAATTATGATGAGGTCAAAACAAATTAAACAAAAATGGATGGACGAATTGTTCACAAAAACATGCATTTTGAAAAGAACAGAACTTAATTTAGAATTTGCATGCTTCAAAGCAACCTAAAAAACATCAAACACTTATTTCATTTGTGTTTTTTGATCTATTTGTCCTGTTGCTCATAATTCTTTTTTTTTTTTAATAAGACTATTTACTTGTCTTCAGTTTGAAAATCTTTTAGTTATGTTAGGCTAGTATCTGACCCCGGACCACAAAACCAGTCTTAAGCAGCATGGGTATATATGTAGCATGAGCCAAAAATACATTGTATGGGTCAAAATGATCGATTTTTCTTTTATGCCAAAAATCATTAGGATATTAAGTGAAGATCATGTTCCATGAAGATAGTGTGTAAATTTCCTACTGTAAATATATCAAAACGTAATGTTTGATTAGTAATATGCATTGCTAAGAACTTAATTTGGACAACTTTAAAGGCGATTCTCTCAATAGTTCAGAAAATTTTTTGCACCCTCAGATTCTTGGTTTTCAGATAGTTATATTTCAGCCAAATGTTGTCCTATACAACAATATTTGTTCTAACAAACTATTTATTCAGCTTTCAGATGATGTATAAATCTCAAATTTTAAAAAAAATATACCCTTATGACTGGTTTTGTTGTCCAGGGCCACATTTGTTTCTGCTGTGATATCAAAATTGGAATTAAGTATTTTTTTTTTTATTTCCACCTAAAATACTGATAGTCGCAACAACATTATTTTATGCAAAAACAACTATATTGTGATATAACGTTATCACAAAACAAAATTACTCGTATTGTGATTGCTTTTGGTCATATCACCCACCCCAGCAAGTGTGCATTAATTTTTCATCATGCAGTTCTTGTCTGGAAACCGCCTGTCATGTGTCAACAAAGGTGAATCCTGTTTGACTGCCACAAAATCTTGGATAAAACAGAAGTATACTCTTGATTCTATAAGTAGCTGCAGTTTTAGAAAAACTTCCTTAGGGGGATTGAGAATTAAACATCTACAGGACCCAACAGGTGCATCTTGATGTATGACGACAAACCCGAATGACAAGTCGCCCTGAAACCCAGCGCCACACTTCATTATCATAATGGCAAATGATTACTCCTCTGACACAGAGGAAGAAAAAAAAAATCTAAACTTAAAGCATGTCGTTTTAACATTTGCGTCCCATGAAATTTCAGAAGCTGCAGTGGAGATATATTTACTTAAGCCCGAGTGCTAGTGCTGACACTCAGGTTAATGTAAACGTTGTAACATCTTGCATCTACACTCACAAATGGCACATATGTCAAGATCCAAGTCAGAGCACAAGTTTACCAACTCCGTGCAAAGGCCTGGCGAGGTACCGTCACGCAGATAAGCTTTGCTAAACAGCTAATATTTCCAGCTAATATTTAGTTACGTACCAAGATCCACTTAGCCTCCCGGCTAGCGACATTTCTAGATCCTTCAAAATGACTGTCACGAAGACGCGACGTGTGGCGAGCTAGACTTTAAAGGGCGTCAGCTGGGGTGGCAAGTGGTTGAACGCGGTGAAACGATTTCGGGATGGCTAACTAACAGACGACGGCGTTGCCCCCTGATGTTCTCTTTAGGCCCAAATCGCAGCCTTCGTCTCTGAGCCCGTGCTAAGCTAAGCTAACTCGCCTGAATTTGAGCTATTTAGAAACGCAACTGGCAACGTGGGTCGCGAGAAACGCAGTTGAAATGGCTGCTAACGGCGCTCCGCGCAAGAGTGTTGTTGTATAATTGTTGCCAAGAAAGGGACATGATAAGTCGGTCTCTTTAGATGAGGTGATTAATTCCAGGGTTTTGGTGGGTTGGGAATGAAGCCTATTAAGGCTAGCTGGAGTTAGCATGTAAGCTAACAGACACACACTCTCTCACACTTTCCTGCTGGCTGACTCGCTCTCACCTCAGACACCTCATCCTCGTCGCTGCCGGATCCTGGGCCTGACGATAGCACCGCGGCCGCTGTGAGTTTGAAATCAAGTCTGTCTGTGGTGGGCCCGCCAGCCTCGCCGAACAAGCGGACTTTCTTGCCACCGACGCCGATCCCGAGGCCCCCGAGTCCGGCTCCTGGTGTAGCTCCAACCCCCATCCCTAGCGCAGGGGAACGCGGAGTCACCGAGTCAATCTCGTCCTCGAAGCCGTCCGTCAGCATTGCCTTCCCGGCTACTGCATCCTGCATACTTTCCTAAATAATACGTCTGTTTGTGAAGGTAATGTTGTCTCTTCACTTTCTTTGGGGTTATAATGTTATAAAATAATTACGTTTTACTTCAGAAAAATCCTCAAACTCTCCTGAAGCGAGAAGAGAATCTCTTTCCCCCAAGCCATTAACTTTCTAACAACCTAGCCTGCTTCGTTCCATTTGTGTATTGTCCCGCCCCTGTTCAAAATATGCGAAGGCTATTGGGCGCTAGAGTTAAGTACCGCAACCTGATTGGCTGCAACGCACGCTACTCGAGCGAAAGCACGCGACGTCAAGGTTGGTTTACTGGAGGGCTTTAAGATTTAACGCCAGGAAACATCATTTAGTAAAGACGATTGGACGTGGGCACGCTTGTCACAAATTCCCGCCCTCTCGATACGCCTATTTTTGTCTTTATCGAGAAAGTAGAGGTTAATTTGTTTTCAGAATCACGTTTTGGAAGTTTTGTGAATTTTGGAGCTGTCGTGTTTACTGTTATGCAATGCAAGATGCAGCAGAATGGTCGGCCAATAACTGTCCAATTCTATTATGAATATAATATCTAATGTGTTGACAGTTAAAAGTCTGTCATATCTGCGTCCAACATTAAGCAGCTCTTATTATTTAACATGTTAGCACAACTGTGTCAATAACAGTCAGTTTAGAGGAGGGCGCGACCGACCTGGGTGAAGCAATACCCGGATTTCAGTGAATGATTTCGTCGTGGGACTTGTAGTTTATTTCGATGAGTATCTAATATTGTGCAAATTTTAGAAAATATGTGGAGTACAGATCAAAATATATTGTATCTAGTGGCAATATTGTACAAAATGTTATTTTGCATATACTTGATGTACTTTTTTCATATCCTTATATTGGTATAGAAGCTGTGAGTCACTTTGATTCATATAAAAAAATTATTTATGACTTAAAACATTTAAGCTACTGCGATTGAGAATCCATTGAAAGCTGTTTCATCACAGGTGAAACCAAAAACTAATAGGGAAGATATTCAAGCTTTTAATATTCAATGTTAATATTCAATGTTCATAAAACTGTTTAAGCTCTCAGACTCAGATTTATTATTTAAAGTACTTATTCAATCAATTTTACATTTTAATATTCTAAATCATAGTTTTAGATTCTTTTTACACGTGAAAGGCTATTCAGGTGATATTTATAAAAACTGCAAGCTTGTTTCACCAGTTTGAAGTGCAAATATTGGTTTTATAGGTGAATTCATAATGTCATTAACAAAGTTTGACATTTTGTTTAGACTCCTCACTTAAATGACTAAAATATGAATATATACATATACAACTTTAGATCCGCATGTATGTACATACCATGATTTTGGTACCGAAAGTGAATGTAAATGTATGCATTTTATGTACAATGCGATTCTTATTTTTCAATATTGTTTCTCAATGTCATCCAAACATTGTTACAGTTCGTTTGACATTTAAACTACAAGCCATTACATTTGTTCAACTTTAATATTTAAATGGCCAATTTTAAGGTTTAAAGATTAAAATTGTCTTAATGTAGATAAAATTACAAGGATGAATTCAAAAGCATCGAATGAGCCAGCAGGTTCTCATTGGTGAGTGAGTCAGCGTTCTGACAGCCTGTATTACAGGAGCAAGAGTTTGGACAACTAGTCATAAAGCAAAGTGGAGAACATTCAGTCTAAAGCTTGAGAAATTAATGGTTATGAAACAATTTTATTTTTCTCTCTCTGTTCTAGCTGTACATCTCAGTACATATTCTTCCCAGACATTTGACCAAATAATTTACATGACATTTCCAGTTGCTTGTAACTACAGGAAAATAGATTCTATTTTAAATTTGCACTCGCAAACAGCAATTTCTAGCAGACTAAATATTTAAGAACAGAAAATAACAAGAGAAATGTTTAGGTTTTTAGGATTTTATTCATTTCCATGTCTTTTTTTTTAGTGAACGCTGACATACCCAGCTTTTTCATGGATGTGAGAATCCTGTAATATTAACTGTCAGCTTTTCATCTATGGAATAGTCTTTGGATCTAAACACAAACTCCACATAAATATTAATCCCCTGTATGATACTGTATACACTACCAGTCAAAAGTTTTTGAACAGTAAGATTTTTTTAAGAAGTCTCTTCTGCTCACCAAGCCTGCATTTATTTTATCCCAAATGCAGCAAAAGCAGTAATACTGTGACATATTTTTACTGTTTAAAATAACTGCTTTCTACTTGAATATATTTTAAAATGTAGTTTATTCCTGTGAATAAGCTGGATTTTTAGCATCATTACTCCAGTCACATGATCCTTCAGAAATCACTCTAAAGTACTGATTTACTGCTCAAAAAACATTTATTATTATTATGAAACCAGTTAAGTAGAATTTTTTCAGGTTTCTTTGATGAATAGAAAATTATAAAAATAGAAATCTTTCATAACATTATAAATGTCTTTATTTTATTTCTTTCCTAAAAAAGAAAACAAAAATGAACTGACTCCAAGCTTTTGAATGGTATAGTGTATAATGTTACAAAAGCTTTTTATTTCAGATAAATGCTGATCTTTTTGTCTTTCTATTCAAAGAATCCTGAATAAAATGTACTCATTATTATTTTTGTACAATAATAATAACAATTGTCTCTTGAACAGCAAACCAGCATATTAGAATGATTTCTGAAGGATAATGTGACACTTAAGACTGGAGTAATGATGCTGAAAATTTAGCTTTGATCACAGGAATTAATTACATTTTTAAATATATATTTAAATAGAAAGTAGTTATTTCAAATTGTAATAATATTTCACAATATTACTGTTTTTGCTGTATTTTGGATCAAATAAATGCAGGCTTGTGAGCAGAAGAAAAGTCTTTAAAAAACATTAAAAATCTTACTGTTCAAAAACTTTTGAAGTTGTTTGTCCATAACATCAGTTTAAAACAATATGTTTTGTAAAAATTCAGTTTTAATATACAACCAAATACATATGTACAACAAGCTAAATATAAAATCAGCTAAAAAGAAAAAAATAAAACCACAAATTCATTTATGTGACCACAGGCATGACTCCAGCGTACTAGTGATAAATCACCAGTTTACATGATTGACAAAAATCAATGTCCATTTTTAAACTACAGGGTGCTCAAAAACTCCTTTACCTGAAAGGGAAAAAAGAACTATACAAAGTTACTATACAATGTCAAATCATGTACAAACATGCCAGAACACTTAATTATGCCATTTCTTCACGGACACATTATATACGTACCTTATCAATGATACCCTCTTGCTTAATTCTGTCGTTTTTAAAATCCTCATTAACATTCAGGATTAGTATTGGAAGGTCTTTAAGATACTCAAAATCCAACCTGTGTGACAAGATACCCATTTAGATATTCAAATATCAAAAAACAGCAGTTTTAGCACATAGTAAGTTGATCACTAACTTTGTGGTTCGGTTGTACAGCCAACACTCATGCTTATAATGCAGCTTCTCCAGGTAGTCCAGTGGAATCCCTTGTTCTTCCTCTCGTCCTCTGAACTGAAGACGCTGCATACACCTCTGTAGATCATGCGTTTAATAAATCATAAAATTCTCATATTTATGTCACTTTTATGTTACAGCATGGTGAACCATGCACCATGTAAGGAGCTGTGTGGTACCTCAGCATCAGCACGAAGATAGATCATGGCATCAAGCTCGATCTGGGTCTCAAACTGAGTGAGGAGCCACGAATGCCAATCTTGATAGATAGCCCACTCCGTCTCATTCAGATTTCCAGACTCAAAGAGGTTGGAAGCAAACACATATCTGGAGAATTAAAAACATAAGTTTTAACACCATTTTTAAATTCCTTACCAAACTGCTCAGACGATCTATTTATTGTATGTACCGATCACTGTAGACAGAGCGCTCGAAGAACTGGACTGGTTGCTCTGCCTGCCGAAGTTTGGCAGAAGGAGGCTGAAGCTGTGAACGGACGCGGCTCAGGCAGGCGTAGGTTTGGAAAGTGTAAGACCAGCGACTGGGCTTGTCATATAACATCTGCAGAAGGTTGCCTCCACTCTTCTGGGATGTGCTGAGCTCCTACAGGGATAGAAAGGGATATATTATTCAAAATCTGAGTTTGGAAACACTTCCTTAATAAAACATCTTGCAAACAGACATATTGTACCTCATACTCATTCTCTGTGGTTTGTACATTGCACCACTTCCCAATGGGCTCTGGTATGACCTCCCACTCTTCTGACGCCCGCTCCAACATGCGAACAAAAGTTGACTTTCCAGCCGCTGTTGCACAGATATACATGTTTTAAAAGACATCAGTACAAACAATCATAATTTGTGTTCTGCATCATTATTAAAGATAAAAACATATCCCAATATATATATATTTTTTGATCTCTGTTTATGTGTGGTATTAATTGCCAGAAGCATGCTTAAACCAAATGTTGTAGCAGTTAGACTTTGTATTATATCATTATAGTACTAAATGTTTATTTTTACTATTATTATTTTTATTAATATTATTAAAACCGTAAAACACCATCACACTTGTCAACCGTTCCATAAGTTTTAAAAACGCTTTAGGGCGTTTAAAAATATTTTTTACAATTCTATTACCAAACAAGTGTCAAGAAGACTAACTATTTAAAAACAATTCAGTCTATTAATATGAATAATCGATGGCTGTCAAGGCTTACTAGTATTTGGCGCCAACAGCACTACTGTATTTAGCAACACAAAAAAAGCTCTCAAACATATTATTTGATCGTTCATAAAAACTAAGCTGTTAACAACACGTACGTAATATATATTAAGTGCGTTTTATTTTATGTATATTACTTAGTTTGTAAAACAAAAAGAATCCAACTTACCAATGTTCCCCTCTATTGATATCTTCAATGCCCGTTTTTCGAAACTGAGGTCAGCGTCTGGGATTGAACAAAATCTCTTAGGAGGAGTAGCCATTCTTGTACCAAATTCTTCAATAAATAAAGAAGCCAATGTATTAAATATAATATTAAAAAACCTCTTAGACCAGCTCTACGCTTCCGCGCGCGCCTAAACAGTTTGAACTGGCTGAAATTCGCGGCAAGTCTTCACATGGTCGGGGGAGGGGCCAAGTCCGCAAAAGCGTCTGTTTCATTGGTTGACGTTACAACGTGCTGAGTTTACGATGGGTCTGCCTGTTCTGAGACGTTTCCTGTTATATATCTTGTAAGCATGATGCGAGACAACGTTCATAAACCTTTCAGACCTTTAAATTATGTAAATCTCCGAGGTGCGTATGGTAAGATTTAAAGTGTAGATAGACGATGCAAATTTACATTAATAATTACATTATTCAGCTACATACGACTAGAAGTATTAAAACATTACAAATAATACACAGTAAAACTTTTTTTTAAGTTGCGGGGAGCAAACAAGAGTGTCCAAGAGTGTAAACCTTATAATTTAAACAAAAAATAGAAAAATAAAAAAATAAAAAAGCTAAGGAGCAGTTAGAAGTGCGCATTTGTGTACAGAATTTCATGAAAACAAATAACGACAGACTATTTTCAATTGTCACAATTATATACCTCTATATACTATTATATAAATGTGCTGCCTAATGCCTATTATATAAATCAGTAGCGTAGACAGTAAGGTTAGTCTGGCTGACCAGCAGAGGGCAGCAGGTGACTACGGCAACACGAATGCCAAGCAAAAGATATTTTCCCGCACATTTTTCGACCAAAATAAGTTATAATTATCTAGTGTTATGTCTTTATCTGTCACGTGCAAAATGAAGCTGTGAACTCGCTATCTGTCAGGTAAAATGCATTAACAGTTGTCTGATACAGATTTGGCATAATGTTAAAGAGACAATGGTACTTAAACACCTATTTTTAGTAAGTTAAGGGTTTATTACCCACAATAAAATTGAATAGTCGCTGTACCTTTAACACGTCGTTTTTATAGAAAAGAGCAAAGGTGTTTTATTTATATGACGAGGTGGCCGAGTGGTTAAGGCGATGGACTGCTAATCCATTGTGCTCTGCACGCGTGGGTTCGAATCCCATCCTCGTCGGGAAACACGTTTTTCATTTATCTCACTGTTGAAAAAACCCAACTTAAATGCTGCAGCTTCACTGCTACATTTAGAATCATTTTCATTATTTTTTTATGAAGGACAATAATGAATAACGCTGATTTAATGTTCAAATGTCCCGTTTTTAAAATCCAAACCGAGTCATTTTAGTTAATTTACATTGTTAGTTGTTGTTTGTTATTTTTCTTTTGTCAAATTTGAAGGATTCCTGATGCTGCCACTCAACCTAAAACAATTCCTTGGTTGATCAGCTTGCCAGAGACCAAATGTAGACAGAAGTTCATTATTTAACTGTTAAAACCAGATGTTTTTAAATACATTCAGACAAATATTTGAGCTGATCGTCAGTCATTACATGATAATGATCCTACTAACTCCGCATATGACGTCAACAATGCTAATGCAGTAAACAAACTGACTGTTTCATGCTTTTGTTCCTCCACTAAACTCCATAATAGCTCATAGCGCTTTTACAATATTTCAGAGGGTGAAAAACAATCTTTTGGTGAATTAGCCACAGAGAAAAACACGCGAGTAAAAATAAACTACCATAACGTCGTAGTGCAAGCTGGGCTTTTATTAAAATCACGTTAGTTTGTAAAAAACATATACAATAACTCAAATATCAGACAGTGACAACTACTGGTGGGACTGTGCAAGTACAAGACAAAACGGCCAAGCCAGCTGTCATTCTCCTCACTGCTATCATCAGAGCAGGCACGAATTTGAACTGGAATGCTGAAAAAGTGTTTTTCAAATTTTATTGGTGAGAGCAAGTGACATTTATTTGAATATTACTAATATTTGTTAAACACCTTAGTGGGATACAGTGAAAAACATAAATTGCTTAATGAAACAAATGGTTGTTGATGTGTTATACAGTATTATGGAATAATAACAATAAAAATCTTGTTGGCATACATTATCTTCTATTTACTTTTACTGAAGCCAAAAGTGTTTTGTGCCTGAACTGTTTCTGTAGGCTCATGACTATTACTGATCTGTTTTTCTGGTGAATGGTGAAAATAATGGTGAAAATAACTTAGTCTGATCCAAATGCCACAACGTTATAGTCTCCATTAGTTACACAACTTTTCCTGGATAAAATAAAGTGATAAGTGTTAGTTAAACTGATGCACTTGGATCTGTTTCATATCTAAATGTAAATATCTCCATCAAAACAGCCTGAAGTCTCTAGGCGAACCGTTGTAGTTACATACCTCACTGTTGGGGGAGCTGTAGCACAAATTGTGTGAGTGGAAGAAATAAATTTAAGCCGTTGGTATTTTATATGTAAATTTTTTTATTTCTACTCGTAGGCTTCATAAAAATTCTTATTCATTGTATTATATGAAAAAGGGATGCATGCTAAATTCTGTTTGCTATGCCCCACTTTCCACAAAATGTCTTTTCTACACATTGGGGGTTACTGCTCCACTTCCATTAGAAAATAATTCTTGCTGTTCTCTCCGTTGTCTGAAAAGAATGTCTGAATGTTAAATGGTGCACCGAGAGACTATTTTGCCCCTGTATCCCACAGGAGCTCTCAGAATACCAAAGTGACATCAGTGTGATCACACCAAAGCAGCCTGACGAAGTCCAGGGTCATTGCTGATTTTTTTTTTTTTTTTTTTTAAAGAGTCACGTTAACTGTACATTACTCAAGCTCGAGATTTTGCTGTACTTGATTTTTCGGGCTTGGAGGTGGTGCTCCAACGGTAACAGTCAGTTACATTTTTGCCCCTTGGCTCTACAGCACAACTTGTGCAATAAACAATGCCTAATGCTAACATGACCACAATAAAAACACATAGTGGTACCAGCAGTGCCACAAGCAGCCAGCTTTTATCATGTTTCTTCCTGTCACCTGGACGCTGTTCTGTTTCTGATGCCAGCTTATCTTCTGGTATTTGCAATGTTGGAGAAGTGAGCGTGTCAAAATCCCATTTTCTCTTCGGCACAGATGTCGAAGCCTCTGAGGGTCCTTTGTCTCCCAAAGTCCTTACATCTACTGAATCACCAAATGCTATTGATAGTTCCTCCTCATGTGCATCCTCTTGATATGAATCAGCTGAAGTTGTAGCATCCATCAAAAAGTTGGATGAAGGTGAATTCGAAGATGCATGCTCAGGTTCCTGTGTGGTCACATCTTCTTCCTGTGTCTTCTCCGTAAACCAGGTCAGGTAAGTCGGATGCCACTTTGTGCTTGGCAACTCCAGAAGGTTGGCATCTGTCATCGGTTCTGGCAAGCCGGGATCATTCTGTGTTGCTTCGGTTGATTCAACCATCAAGGGTTCATCCTCTTCGACTGGCCGACAGTAGTAGTTGTCCTCCTGCAACATATAACCTTCCTCACAAAGGCACTCAAATCCACCTTCATAATTTCTGCATAACTGATCGCAAATGTCTGGAGTTTTACACTCGTCGATATCTTCACATTGCTCCGGATCTTCTTCAAGTGGAGAGAATCCCTCGTGACAGCGGCACGTGTAGGAACCAGGCAAGTTGTCACAAATATGAACGCACTTTCCTTCCATGCATTCGTCCACATCCAAACATTCTCCGAACTCAGACGGAAGGTATCCCTCGTTGCACCTACACTCGAATGTGCCAGGTGCATTGATGCATTCCTGCGGGCAAGGTTTCTGCAAGCACTCATCTATATCAAGGCAACTCTGACCATCACCAGACAGGAGGTACCCCTCGGGGCACTTGCAGCGGTGTCCCTGAGGAGTGGACTCGCACTCAAACTCGCAGTTGGCGCTGACGCAGGGATTCGAGAGCTGGCAGGTCTTTCCGTCTTCTGCCAGAATGTAATTCTCAGAGCACTCACAGTAGTACTGGGTATCTGAGTTCACACAGTAGTGCTCGCAGCCACCATTGTCCTGTTCGCACCAGTCCATGGGAGTGTCAGTGCAGAGCGGTGCATCCTTCGACCAGCCAACGCTTCCGTCCTCTCTCAGCATGCACAGGACAGACTGGTCTTCCTTGTCGCCGTCGGGACAAGGAAGAGTTGCCACAGAGCCAAAAGGGATGTGAGTCAGAATAGTACTTGCCAGTTCAAACGGGGTGGTGTACAGTGCAGGACCCCCTCCTTCTTTTTGAAGAGCTGGGCACATCCCTTGGTAGGTGTAGCGGCAGAGGAAACCTTCCACGACCACTGCACAAGATCCATCGAGCCATTTGAAGTTGTTCTTGTCGTTGCCACCTTTGTCAGCCGTGTTGTAGATAATGACCACACAACGATGAGCAGCGCAAGCATTGGGTACGTCCTCACGTTGCCAGTTTGTATACTGTGTTTCCTGATCCCCAGTGATCCAGGCAAAACCCCTCAAAGGGCGCGTGGCCGAGCACTGCCGAGGCTGACGCTGAAGGCCAATCCACAGCCTGATTCTGGGCCGGGAGCCACGTCTGTCTCCTGACGATAGGAGGTCATGGATCATGGAAGCTTCTTCTGGTCCTTTAATTGTAGCTAGGTTCCCCCCTTTATCCCTGCAGCTCCTCCAGGACTCCCTGAAGGTCTTGCGCTGGAGATGAATTGAATAGCATCCTTCAGCGTTGCACACGCCGTCCTGCTCCTGCAAGCTTTGTCCTATGACTCCCTTAGACCAATACAAATATAAAAGCCCAAAGAAAAGATAGGGATATGCAGCACGGCATTTTCTAATAGTCCTGTTTCCCATAACTGTTTTTTTGTTTGTTTATTTTCTACAGCTGAGGTATCTGCCCTAATTATTAATTTTTTAAATTTACCTGTGAGCTCTTTCAAATCTCTGGTCTCTCTGCTCAAAGAAATGACTTTTGTCTGCAGTCTGTCTGCAGCAGAGAGACAGAAAAGGAGGGTACAGACGTTTGTTATTGGAAGAGGGGGCGGGTAATGAGTGCGCCGAGTGGTGGGGGGAGATTCGGCCTGTGGTTTCCCCTTGTGCCGTATGGTTTTCATAAGTCTGTTTAAGGAAACAGTTTGTGACCCTGCCAACGAGTCCGCCCCCCAGCCCCCCCATCCTCTACTCACTCATCCAATCATTACAACAATCGCTATCGCAAATTCTTCCATCCATCCAACCTGAAAAATTAATGCTGGGTCATCCTGATCAGATTTCAGAGTTTTCCATTCTTGTATGGTTCATTTTTGCACAGCTGCTCAGACAGTTCCTTTTACACTTTAAATGAATTTTACAGATTTTTTTTACATTCGTTTGAAGTGATGCAATGGTTTAATTTTGTATAACCTGCTCTGTCTCATCACTGTATTGATGCATTTAAATTCTTTTACACACCTTTACACAACAGAACACAACTAAAAATTAGGGAATATTTTCATTATATTTCAAGTTTCATTATATTTCATCTAGGAATGTTACAGTTGAGGTCAAAAGAATCATTCCAGAATCATTAAAAATCTTAATAATTTTATCATAATAAGAGAGATCATACAAGATGCACATGATACAAAATGGACATGAATAAGATATTCAGATAAATGATGTTTAAATATAGTCTACAAGAAGAACTAAACCATTTATTAATAATTACTACAGCAACAACTAATGAACATTCTATATGATTCATAGATTAATAATCAATAAATTGTTATTAGTTACATGTGTCATAAGGTATTAATTCCCTAATAACCTTATTAACTAATGATGTAAATTCATAAGTTACTTATTACAGTGGTTAAAGCTACGTAATTCAACTTCCAGTTGTCTGCTTTAAATACTCATTAGCTAATGATTTGCAAATGTATCATTATGTTGTGACTTTACTTGTTGAGGCACAGAACTGTTAATTAATTGTTAAGTAATATGTCATTGTGGTTATGGATATAGAATTAGTTAGTTAGTCATGTGCCTCAATGAGTTGGAGCCATGCATTTCAACTTCCAGTTGTCTGCTTTAATTAATCATTACCTAATGATTTGCAAAGATATCATTATGTTATGACTTTACTTGTTGAGGCACATGACTAACAAACTAATTCTAAATCTATAACCACAGTGACATCTTACTTAACAATTAGTTAATAGCTCATAACATAATAATATCTTTGCAAATCATTAGCTAATGATTAATTAAAACAGACAGCTGGAAGATGAAATGCGTGGCTTCAACCCATTGTGGTAATTAACACATGAATTTACAATATTAGTTAATAAAATAAGTTATTAGGGAATTAATACATTATGACACATTTAACTAATAACAATTTATTGATTACTTTATCTATGAATCATATGGAATGTTCATTTGTTACTGATGAAGTAATCATTAATAAATGGTTTAGTTCTTCATGAGTTAAATATTAACTTATGATTATCTATGCATTAGTTAAGCATGAATTAATGCATATTTGTGCACACATATTGTGAAGTGTTACACAAAAAAAGGTTGAATTTATAAAAAATGACCACATTCAAAAGTTTACATCCCCTTTATTCTTAATACTGTGTTGTTACCTGAATGATCCACAGCTGTGTTTTTTTCTTTAGTGATAGTTGTTCATGAGTCCCTTGTTTGTCCTAAACAGTTAAACTGCCTGCTGTTGTTCAGAAAAAATCCTTCAGGTTCCATAAATTTGTTGGTTTTCCAGCATTTTTGTGTATTTGACCCCTTTCCAACAATGATTGAATGGTTTTGAGATCCATCTTTTCACACTAAGGACAACTGAGGGATTCATATGCAACTATTGCAGAAGGTTCAAATGCTTACTGACGCTCCAGAAGGAAAAAACATGCATTAAGAGCCGGGGGGTGAAAAGATTGATCTGTAGTTGGACTTCAACACTACTTTCAATTCAAGTACATTAAAGAAGAAATGCACTTCCAGAACAAAAATATACAGATAATTCACTCACCCCCTTGTCATCCAAGATGTTCATGTCTTTCTTTCTTCAGTCGATAAGAAATTATGTTTCTTGAGGAAAACATTCCCAAATTTTTTTCCATATAGTGGACTTCAATGCTGCGCCCAAGTTTGAACTTCCAAAATGCAGTTTAAATGGCTCTAAAGGATCCCAGCCAAGGAAGAAGGGTCTTATCTAACAAAAAGATTGGTCCTTTTCGAAACGAATTGGCAAATTACAGACTTTTTAACCTCAAACGCTCGTCTTGTCTAAGTCTGCGTGAACTCTGTTTTTTTCCGGTTCAATAAGGTCAACATGTCGAAAAACTCCCATCTCATTTTCTTCCCCAACATCAAAATCGTCCTACATCGCTGCAGAAGTACCAGCCCAGTGTTTACAAAGTGAACACGCAGAGAAGATCAAACGTCCTTTACAAAAAAAGGTAAAACAGCGATGTAGGGTGATTTTGACATTGAACAAGAGAAGGAGACGGGAGTTTTTCAACATACCCTAACTGCATTGACCCAGATTACAGAGACTACGCATGTGCATCACATAGAGGAGACAGGACGAGCGTCTGAGGTTAAAAAATAAATAAATTGTCAATTTTTTAAAAAATGGCCGATCGTTTTACTATATAAGACACTTCTTCAGCTGGGATCATTTAGAGCCATCTGAAGCTGCATTTAAACTACATTTTGGAAGTTCAAACTTGGGCGCACAATTGAAGTGCATTATATGGAGAAAAATTCTTGAATGTTGTCCTCAAGAAACAAAGACATGAACATCTTGGATGACAAGGGGGTGAGTAAATTATCTGTAAATTTTTGTTCTGGAAGTGGATCTCCTATGAACTTGCAGTGTTACATATCATTGAAGCTGAGAAAAAACACAATTCTGCAGACAACAGGTAGCATTTCCATGTTTGTAGAGTAAATATTTTTACATGGCTTTTCAAAAATGTCAGGTAGCCGGTGTTTAGAGGATTTACACTTACATTTGGTCAGTTACCTGAATACACGGCCATACTGGCGATACTCGGATGTAAACAACTGCATGGATTGCATGGATAATCTACTACTGAATACGTTGTTCTGCCAATTTATGCTGTCTAAACCATGAAATTTAATAGGTAGTAAAGATACATACAAGCAGCATTAGTTAAGATATTAGCCTAATATTTCACCTACCTGACCGGAAATGATAAGAACAAACACAAATGTTGTGAAGATTCCTGCCCTGGAAATCCAAGTTCAGTTTGACCAACCACAAATGCCTTTTGTTCCTGTTTTTTGCACTCTTCTCCTTGATTTGTTACAACTTTTGGCAGTCTATAATACTTCAAATGTTTTTCCTGGTCTGACCGATTAGTACAGCCCAAAACATGACAATAATTCATCATTTTCAGCAGAAATAATCGCCAAAACATGCGACTTTTGATCGGTTCAGTGGCATTGTTTACATTAAATGCTGCCAATATGGCCAACTGATGACGCGTCATGAAAACACTCTATCACTTAAGTCACTATAGATCCGTTTTAGACTCTACTCTGAAGAAGAAGCTAATTTAGTTCCCCCAAGTGAAGTTCCTAGAGCTAAATATGTTCCCAGTTCCTGCGGTGTGAACATACAAATAAGCAAGTACTTCTCTTGATATTTCTAGGAACTATGAAAAGGTGCAAAAGCCCCTTAAGAGGCCATGCATCATTTTTTTTTTTTAATCAATGCTTAACAAGTTTCTTGCCAACTTGACTTACATGTCACTCACTATTTGTGTCAAATATTCTATAGCACTGCAATATAAATAGTGCTTAGAAATGGGTTTTGTAACCTACAGACCAAGAAAACACAACTTTCAAAGTTGGGATCTCAAAAAAATTAGGTTATAATCATGACAAAACATGACAGAAAAATAATAGTGCATGGGGTCTTCTTCTTCTAGATAGAACAAATATTGCTCACAAATCTGTCTAAATCTGTGTTAGTGAGCACTTCTCCTTTGCCGAGATAATCCATCCACCTCACAGGTGTGACATATCAAGATGCTGATTAGACAGCATGATTATTGCACAGGTGTGCCTTAGGCTGGCCACAATAAAAGGCCACTCTAAAATGTACTGTAATTTTACTGTATTGGGGTCCGAAAGCCAGTCAGTATCTGGTGTGACCACCATTTGCCTCACGCAGTGCAACACATCTCCTTCGCATAGAGTTGATCAGGTTGTTGATTGTGGCCTGTGGAATGTTGGTCCACTCCTCTTTAATGACTGTGCGAAGTTGCTGGATATTGGCAGGAACTGGAACACGCTGTCGTATATGCCGATCCAGAGCATCCCGAACATACTCAATAGGTGACATGGCCATGCAAGAACTGGGATGTTTTCAGCTTGCAGGAATTGTGTACAGATCCTTGCAACATGGGGCCATGCATTATCATGCTGCAACATGAGGGGATGGTCGTGGATGAATGGCACAAAAATGGGGCTCAGGATCTCGTCACGGTATCTCTGTGCATTCAAAATAGCATCAATAAAATGCACCTGTGTTTGTTGTCAATAACATAAACCTGCCCATACCATAACCCCACCACCACCATGGGCCACTCGATCCACACCGTTGACATCAGCAAACCGCTCACCCACACAACGCCATACACGCTGTCTGCCATCTGCCCTGTACAGTGAAAACCGCGATTCATCCGTGAAGAGAACACCTCTCCAAAGTGCCAGATGCCATCGAATGGGAGCATTTGCCCACTCAAGTTGGTTATGACGAACTGCAGTCGGGTCAAGACCCCGATGAGGACGACGAGCATGCAGACGAGCTTCCCTGAGACGGTTTCTGACAGTTTGTGTAGAAATTCTTTGGTTATGCAAACCGATTGTTGCAGCAGCTGTCTGGGTGGCTGGTCTCAGATGATCTTGGAGGTGAAGATGCTGGATGTGGAGGTCCTGGGCTGATGTGGTTACACCTGGTCTGCGGTTGTGAGGCTGGTTGGATGTACTGCCAAATTCTCTGAAACACCTTTGGAGATGGCTTACGGTAGAGAAATGAACATTACTAACTTTACTGAACATTACTAGTTACTCACTAACACAGATTTAGACAGATTTGTGAACAATATTTGAGAGAAATAAGCCTTTTGTGTACATAGAAAAAGTCTTAGATGTTTGAGTTCAGCTCATGAAAAATGGGAGCAAAAACAAAAGTGTTGCGTTTATAATTTTGGTCAGTGTAAGTATAGTAAAAGCAGACATGCAAGCTGAGCTCTAACTGCTGTTGGACTGCTTCAAGGCTTAAAGGTGAGGTTTATAAAAACGTGAGAATATGTAGCGGTTTTACAGTGGTCAGAGCCTTCTTCTCAATTGCATGAAGCCACTAAACCACAGAGGGTCAAGGCTTCCCCCTTCCAGACAGGAGATAAGTGTTTGTCCTAAACCACAACCTAATGTTCTCCAGTTTGAACTCAGACCTTCATAAAGTTTAAAGATATGGTTGACGAGATGTTCTTTATTTTTTAAACACTGATCCACAATGGGAACATGGATGTGGAGGTATTATGTCTAATCTTCAGCACAGAAGTCAGCTCATCAACAGTCTTACTACATCTCAGTTTCAGTTACTCAACTTGGAATAACCCCATTCACTCTTTTTCTCTACAAAATCTCTTACATTTGTTTCTCTAAACCAAATAATAAACCTTTCTGAAATCCATCCCAAAAAATTCACTTACTTATTCCAATTTAAACAAGTCTGTCCTGGTGTAGACTTTCTAACTAGAACATATTTGGCCAAAGTAAAATTCCCAAATACCCCTTAATATATGACTAAAGTAACAGAATGATCTCATAAATATTGACACGGAAGAGACAAAAGAAAGTCGACAGATTAATTCTGCGAAAACATGGATGAATTCTTTCTATGGAAATAAAAAATACAGAAGGAAAAAGGTAAGTTTTGATTTTGTTTACATAACTCTCCAGACACACTATTCTACATGTGTGTTTTTGTTTTGTTTTTTTGTTCTCCTCAATTTTCCAGATGTTGAAACACACTCTCTACTCCGAGGACACATCTGCCTGCTATTCCACAAATAAAAGCCGAGATTTGCATCTTTGTGCAAGTTAAGGCTTCCTGAACAGAGAAAGACTAGACACTTAAAGCACCACAACTGTTCTTGTGTTTCATAGCATGGAACGTTTCTGCGACAGCCGCACAGAAACAATTTCAGCTGAACCATTTTTTCCACCACCTTGAGGAATGACTGATTCTATTGCCAAGTTCACTTCTTTTCAGCAGTCAAATCTGTACAGCTTGAAGGTCATACAGAAGTTCACACACTCAATAACAGTCAATTAAGAACCCTTTTGTACTTTTTGCTTTTACTTTTTGTAGAATATGATAGTAATCTTCGATATGCCCCGTTACAAGCTTGGTAAAAAACATATTAAAGTGATATAACACCCTCAGTAGTTCAATTGCCTGTTCATTTCACTGTATGCACAGCTTTCAGACAGGCTAGCTATGCTATTTGGTCTGTCTACAAAGGAAACACTTATATCAGATTGGCCCTCTCCCCTGACAAGTATTTCTAAACAAATAAATAACGATCATGTTACAAAGGGTCAGTTCCTGACCTTGGTCTGCAGACTGGAGATTTTATTATGAGGATACAACCTCACCAGAAAATATTTTTGCAAATTTCATGTTCTTCTCTCTTGATCTTCACATTGTATGCCTTTTATCAATTTAAGCCTCTTCAGGAAATGTTAACATGTTAACATGATTAACATTAACCAGGTTGTTCTTACATTTGTTTGGTGTTAGCCAAATGCTTTTTAATATTTTTTTCTGACAGAACATTAAAACACAAATATCGATTCATGTTTTGTAATTAGTCCTGCAATATTCTATTCTTTTCTGTAATTTCTGTGTTTCAGAAGTACATGAATAAATAATAAGTTAAAGTGCTTAGCAGAAGCAATATGCAAAGTTTAGTTAAGCTAAAATATAAAAACATTGTTATAATGTAATACTCTCATGTCTTTTTCTCTCTAAATTCTGACGTAATTACATGAGACAAAATCGCAGTTCTGACTTTTTTTCTCAGAATTGTAAGATATAAACTCAAAAAGTTATATATAATTATAATTGTGAGATATAAACTCCCAATTATAAGAAATAAAGGCGCAATTGTGTGATATAAACTCACAGCTGCGAGTTATAAAGCTAGAATTCTGAGATATAAACTCACAATTCTGTGAACATATCAGTCTTTTTTTCTCCTCAGATCTGGACTTTAAGTCAGAATTTTAAGTTTATATCTCGCAATTCTGGCTTTATTTCTCGCAATTTTGATTTTATATCCCGCAAATGTGACTTTATAACTCGCAATTATGCGTTTATATCTCACAGTTCTAGGAAAAAAAGTCAGAATTGCGTGATGTAAACTCGAAATTGCAGAAAAAAAAAAGTCAGAATTGTGAGATAAAAAGTCGCAATTACCTTTTTATTTTTTATTCAGTGGCGGAAACGGGATTCCATATCTAAAAGTGTGTCAGTTGTAACTTTTGCCCCTTTATGTCAAAACTAGGCTGAGTTTTAAGCTAACTTATGTGTAACTGATGCATTGTATCCTAATGGTTTTGTCTAAAAATGTTACCACTCAGTCAACATACTAATTAAAAGCACAACTCTACAACCCACTGTGTCAAAGCTCTACAACTGTGTCAAATTCAATATGACTAACAAAGGATGTTGTTTGTATGTTTCCCCCTAGCCGAGCATGAAGGACCCTGCCTGATGTATGCACGTAAGTGATGGACCCTAGGGGAATATCCTGATGTGGAATGCTGTGAAACGGTGTTTACTCATTCTAGAAGGAGGTGTTGTTTTTAACATCCTGTCTACCATTTTCTCAACACCCTGCGTTGAGAGATCAGAGGGCCGCTAGAGATAGGTTTGATTTAGCAGGACCTTCTGTTCAACTCTCTAACCCTGGATGACCTTTAACCCATTCATGCCCCTAACTTTTTGCTTGTTTAATTTCCAACAGCACACATAAACAGGAAAATATTGCTACAGTGACTCTTGGGTGGTTTGGGATGTGCTCTTTCTCTATTTTCGTCCATTCAAATGAGTCGTTCGGACTGTTTTACAAGGGTTTGCAAGAATATACAACGCGTGTCTGTTGGTGGAGAGGGGTTTGGAAAAACTGGAAGCTTATGGGTTCTTATGTAATTCTTTTCTAATTCAGTACACAGGCCGAGCCTATATTTCATTCTGTCATCAGCTGCTTGTTCCAAGTCAGATGTAGCCAACATCCAAGCGCTACGTATACACTTTTCCTTTATTGGTTTAAAATGAATCATGGTTACTTCTTTGATAAAATGTCAATAAAACACACATATGCAACCTACTGTGGAGAATAAACCAAATAAATCTTTTTTTTACTACTAGCTACTCATTTTTTCCTACTGCATCAACTAGCTTGTCTTCGCCCATCCTCTTTTCTCAGTTTTTATTCTGTAGACTTAAACAAAAAATAGGCATTTATCCTGGCCTCCTCCATCCCTTTCTGGTTTTTCAATTGTAGTTTGTGACTGTAGGAGGCTTTGATCTATAAAACCATCTTGCTCTAGCTCTCAAGCCAGGTATGAAATTCTGCAATGACTTCTCCTAGTTTCTTTATTACCTCAGCTCCTCTTCTAACTGATGTACATAGCATATGCTGGCCCTGATCTAGATAGCATCTGCTTATTCTCTCTGTGGATTTGCTTGCTTAGATTGAGAAACCTTCATATTCCTCAGAGCTTTTCTTTCCTGCTGTGGCTGAGGTCTTTGTTGTTGAGTCTTCAGCAGTGATGCTTCCTGAAAAGAATCAAATTGCAGACATTGCTCTGAATATCACAAACATGTCTATTGTCTAGACAGCCCAAAAATAGTTTATAAAGGGCAAGATTTAAGTGTTTGGTGTCTGCTGGTTGTCTATGATCTTAAAGTCCTTAAAGGATCTCACAGGTCCCCTCGGGATAAGAGCGCTTGGCTTAGTCTCTGGTTACATTGCTAACAGACGTATCGCTATGTTGAAATCACATGTTACTTCTGCTACTGCGAGACTTTAAGCAGACTCCTTTTGGAATCCTCTGTTGGTTGAAAAATTCTTGATTCACTGCCATCAAACAGTCTCTTAGTATTCAGTAGCAGCCTTTAACTAATCCCATGTTATTTTTTACCCTCACACCTATTATGCAATAACATATATATCTGTCTACACATACTTGGACCATCCAGGGAGAGCAGTAAAGGACATCAGGTGAGGTGTAAGGGTTAATGAGAACAATATGGAAACCCCTGATGCTACTGTAAACAGTATAACCCTATCTCTTTACATCAGGCAGACACTTTCATCCGAAGTGACACTGCATTCCCATATTATTAGTTCATGCATTCCATGGAAATCGAACCCATGACCTTGGTGTTGTTAGCGGCACACTTTAGTGTTTAAGCTGCAGGAAAACTTTTTCATGCTAGGAACCACACAGAGAGGTGTAATAAATCTTAATACCCACCACAAATGTTTTAGAACCAAGTTTGAGGAATTTGCCTACATTTCATCACATTTCCACAACGCGTATGGAAAGTAGTGTTGGGCGATATGCTAAATTTTCATATCGTCCTATCGTCACCCTGTGAGATTGCCGATACACAATATTATTGTGCTTATTTATTAAATTATTTCCTTAGTTTCATTGCCCTGGTGAAAAAAACAGCATATGCTGGTAGGTATGTTTTGATGCTGGTTTAAGCTGGTCCTTTGCTGGTTTATGCTGGTCCTTGATCAGCAACATGACCAGCTAAAACCAGCATAAACCAGCTAAGGACAAGCTTAAACCAGCATCAAAACATACCTAATGTTTTTAATATGACTTCATTTGTGTTTAACATGATAACAATTTAATAGAAACATTGTAAGTCAGGCCCAGCTACACAAATGAGATGAAGGGTGGGCCAAGTGGTATTCGAGGTAGGCCTGGAGGGGGGGTAGTGGTAACTACATACATTATTTTAATACAGATATAGTGTGTTAAAAGCACATTTTAGTTTATAAGGCCTATTCAAAGTGTCTCAAAATAGCACAGCTGAGTACACTATGTTCTTAAGACTATCTTACTAAAGAATAATTTGTAGTATATTAAGTACAAAATTAGTGTGTGAAAATATTTTTTTCACCTGGGGTAGTTGGTGTTACATACACGGTGTATGACCATACACTGATTACATTACTTGCCCACTGCTGCACCGCCTTCACTGACGTTTAGCATTTTTATAGAAATAAAAATCATCAGTTCTGTTGGAAAACATACGCTACAGTTCTAAACTGAGAGCATCTGCTGTTCTAACGTGATCTCATGATAATACGTTTTTTATTTTTAATTTTATTTTTTTTTTTTTACATAAAAAGTGGTTCTATAAAACGTACATTTACTTACGTTTTTTCCAGACACTAAAACGTACAATATTGACGTATTTACTGTACAGCATCTAAACGTACATACTTACGTATTTTCAGCATTTAAACGTACAATACGGACGTATTGACGACACCTAAAAACGAATCCTAATGAATATTAAAATCCCGGTATTAATTTCATCATTATTGTTGTTTTTAGTTGTCGTATCAATGGCCTTATGTTTTCAATTGAATTATTAAATTGCTTAATCGTTTACTTAATTGTTTATGAAATGATCACATTTCGTTCTGTTCTGTGTGATTTCTGCTGCCAGCTCGTTTCCAAGATACATAATGTTAAACAGCATAATGTTAACTACACTTTAAAACCTTAAAATAAACAACATTTCTGCAATCGTATAACCACTCATGTAATATTTACTTTATTTGCTGTGGTCAATGACAAACATCCTTTACACAGAGTGCGCGTTAATCACAAAATCAAAGTGAAAGTAAACAGCGCAAAAGCGATTTCAATACCCTGCATATTGATAGCGCAAAAACTATATACAATATTACAATGTTTCGGGGTGCAAGCAGTAAGAAAAAAAAGGAAAAATTAAAATCTAGCTCAGCTGAATATCGCTCCAATTTTCGTGATTGGCTGTTAGGCTATGTAATGTGGGGCCAGGGTGGGCCAAGCTTTTGATTGGAGCCGGGCCTATTGTAAGTTACTAATGCTTACATTTCCTCAGTTATTCAAAAAGCAGCTATTGAAAACGAGCGAAGAATATTTACATTATCAAAGAACACCATCACTGAGTAGCCTAGGCTAGGCTAGCGCCAGTTTATGCACTTTAAAAAAGACTTAAGTGAATACATTACAGTTACATCACTGCATGATGAATTGAATCTCTTACCCTTTATTTACACTGCACGCGTCTGCGGCGCGAAGAGGGGGCATTCGCGAGCCGTGCCCCCAAAACGAGTTACTGTGCCCCCCTTTTTCCATCCTCTCCCCTCCCTGCTGAACGTGATCGATTTCGAAAGTAAAAGCGAAACCGGAAAAACAGCGCGCCTAAGAAAGCAATTGCACGCTTTCGCAAGCGTCAGCAACTCAACCCGAAACACCAACAATTTCCACACGTCATATCCACTCTAGTCGATGCTTGTGTTTATAGCAGTCACGTCGCGGCAAGTTTCTGAAGCGACCCAGAAACAGCTCTCTGCACTGCATGGCTAAAGTTAAGTGCCTTGTCTATTTTTGACGGTTAATAATAATAATCGTCTTGGCGTCGTCAAAGGCATCAGTAACAGGCGATATCTCTGACTATCGTCGATACACGATACTATCGTCTATCCGCACAACCCTAATGGAAAGCTATAAAAAAAGATAATATTTTTAGGTAGCAAGTAAGAACAACCATATCAATGTATAGCTATGCACGACCTTGCAGTTCAATAAGTAAATCATATGTTTACTCAGACGCTCAAAATCTTTAAAATCTTCCTAAATTGCTGTTTCACATTTTTTGTAAAGGGTGTTTGACCCTCCTTGCGTGTTTACTTTGTAAACACTGGGTCCGTACTTCTGCAGCGAAGAATGATTTTGAAGTCGGAGGAGAAAATGAGATGGGAGTTTTTCAACATAGCCTATCTGTCTTGAACCGGAATAAACAGAGTTCACGCAGAGCTAGACAAGACGAGCATTTGAGGTTAAAAAGTATATAAATTGTCAAAAAAAAAATTTGATCGTTGATAAGACCCTTCTTCCTCGGCTGGGATCATCTGGGAGCCCTTTGAAGCTGCATTTAAATGCATTTTGGAAGTTCAAACTCGTTGGCACTATTGAAGTCCACTATATGGAGAAAAATCCTGAAATGTTTGCCTTAAAAAACATAATTTCGAGATATAAACTTAAACATCATGAATGACAAGGAGGTGAGTAAATTGTCTGTAAATTTTGGTTCTGGAAGTGAACTTCTTTAATGAATCAACAGCCTATCTGCTAATCTTGAACGTTTTACACTAAACAATACTTTTGGATTGAACTACTTTTTGAACCACAAAAAAAATACAGTTTTGCGACAGGTGGGATTCAGCTTACAGCACTTCTCCTTCATTCCTATGGTATCCGCAAACGCCTATTAAGTACTGCACAACTCTGACTGAAATTCAATGACGTCAGGGCTGTAATGTGATTGGTTACAAGTTAGCCATTACGCTTTTGCCAATTGTAAAACAGACCCTCTCATCTCCCTAGTAGGACAATTTCTGCCTCAATCACGTTTTCCGCACAAGTTTAAAAAATTCACATGATGCGTTATGGTGCAAGCCAATCAGCGAAGAGCTTATCGACACATCTGGTTGTATCAGAGAATGGAGGAGAGCATTATGCAATGTTTTTTACACACAAGTGACAAGAAAAACATCCCATGAATAATCTAGAGCTATAACGCATTGCAATTGCAGTGTTGGAGGTACGTTACGTAATCAGATTGCTTTTTTCAACTAGTAATGCATTACTTTTTTATAGGACAATATTAGGCAGAGATATAACTTTTTGAAAATCTGGAATCTGAGTGTGCAAGAAAATCAAAATATTGAGAAAATCAGCTTTAAAATTGTCCAAATGAAGTTCGCATATTACTAATCAAAAACTAAGTTTTGATATTTTTACAGTAGGAAATTTACAAAATATCTTTATGGAACATGATCTTTATTTAATATCCTAATGATTTTTGGCATAAAAGAAAAATCTATAATTATTTGAAGTGTAATGAAAATGCAGCTACAAATGTGAATGTGCATTAATTCATCTCACTCATGCATTAATTCTTTTCACACTCAAAACAGATTCAGTATTTATCAAAATGAATTAAAACTGAAATGCAAACTCAGAATATGAACCTGATACAAACCTGCAATAATTAAATGTTAAATAACATATTTTCTTATCCATATGCTTTATGTATTTAATCCCATTTTATTAACCAATGTCTTTGATGCTGACTTTTGATGATCCAGATCAACCATACTAATAAGCAAAAATGACTAGATAAACTAACATTTGTGCTTCATTGCGAAAGGGCTTTTACATTTGCTAAAAATAGAACTTCTTATATTAAAAACAAACAAGCAAGCCCTGCCCAGATTTAAAAAGTCATGCAAAAGTAACATAACATGTTACTTTCCATAAAAAGTAATTAATTACTCGTGAATGCATAATTCTTTTAGGGAGTAGCACAATATTGTAATGCATTACTTTTAAAAGTAATTTTCCCCAACACTGGTTGTGAATACTCACTTCGCTTTTGGTGTGCACACACCATTAGTGATTCGGATTACACCAGTCTTACTATGTTTTTGCATGCTGCAGCGTCTACAGCTGCATTTCAATTAACCTTCAAATTGTGCAAGTTGCAATTCACCTAGAAACCTGGGGTTGAAAAGTTGCCTAATGAAAACAAGCCAATTTCGCAAAAACTCTCATATATTGAGTGTAAAAAAAAAGTTTTTACACTTGCATGAGGTAGTTTTTCAGGCAATTCTAAAAAGGAATCTCATATGTGGCTGCTCACATAACCATTGACTACACATTGCTTGAATAAGGGGCTTTCCTTGCCATTAAAGCTGGGATAACCCTTTATTTACACTACACAAGTCTGCGGAGCTGATCGCAGCCACTCTAGTCAGTGCTTGTATTTATACCAGACGTGCCGCGGCTCGCTTCAGAAGTGGCCCAGAAGCGGCTCTCTGTGCTGCTTCTGTGAAGATAGATGCCTACATTTCCTACGATTAAAATTAATGGCTTGTGTGGTGGTTGCAACATTCGTAAGCCTACCAACGTCCATCACGATGACTTATCGCGAGAGGAAAAAATACGTTTTAGTCCCATAACATCTGTAAAGGAAACGCACTGCTGCATTCTGCGACACATTTGTGTTTATTTGTGTCAAATAAAATTACAACTTATGCCCGGCAACGAACTTGTTAACTGAATTTGAGCACTTTATTTATATTTCTGAAATAGCATGAATGGATAATTCTCAAACTCTGTCTGACCCGCCAAAGTCACGAGCTACAATTTGAAAAACATTTGTGTGTATCAATCTTAAACATGTGGCCATGAAAAATTAATAAAATATACTAAAATTTGCTTGGTTATGGTCTTTAGCACCTTTACCTCACACAAACCTTCGACACACATTACCTTGAGGCAGAATGTGTTATCCAGTGATAATAAGCTTTACAAAAACAAGGTGATGAGTTCATTCAGTATGCGCGTACCAATTTAATGGGTTCCATCGTTTGATTATTGACTCAAAGCGGCAAGGCTCTCAAGCAAGGCCGACCTTACAGGGCCTCTGAGCAGGAGGCAGAAGGAGCAGCCACTCATCATTCATTAGACATCCTGAAACTATTACTCAGGACCACGTGGCAAACGAATTCAGCAGAATGTATTCCCAAGGACTTTTCACCTTGAGAAAAGGCGACTCAATTACTGTTATAGTTTTTCCATCTTGTTGAGCTAGCCTGTTTCCTTTCAGATTTTTCAAGGGCTCAGACCATCTCAGTCTTGAATTACTCCCCAGCCTTTTAAAAGAACAACGGTGTAGTCACATGTCCTCAGGATACAGTGGCCACAGGATGCACAGACTCCTTTGTTGTTTTATTCAGCCCGTTTAAAATTGTGGAGCAAATGGTTTGAAGACAATGCCACATCTTAGAGAACATTTAATATGTTCCAGTTATCCATGCTTCAAAACATGCAAAAAAAATGACAGGGTAAAGGCTAGCAGCATTTTTCTCGCAAAACAATTATCGTTAAATGTATGGCCTGCGTTACACATACTACGTAAAGCTATGAATGGAATGTTGCGGGTTTCATGGAATTCAACGTAACACGATATGGAAAAGCAGGAAGAAGACGGCAAGCTCATAGAGTCTGCTTTTTAATTTACAACAGAGAAATTTACTTTGGCTCTTTGAAAGAACAAAACAACAAAATACTGCTGAGGCAGAAATTATCGAGATCTGTGTGAATGTGTGGCAAAAACAATAACATCTGCTGCTCACAGACAGGAAATCGTGACCATCCTGTGATTACATCAAAATCTCCCCCTGTTGTCTTTGAAGAAGAAAAGTGTTTCCCTTTTAAATTACAATAAATTACCCTCGGTCCGCTTGTTTGTTTGCTTGTGCACAGAGAGAATGGGAAGTCAAGGAGCTACGATAAAACAAGAGGTGCTTTTACCATACAGCAAACTGTATTCCTGTTTGATCCTAAAAATGTACTTTTAAGGGATAATTTAACCAAAAATGAAACTTCTGTCATTAATTACTCACCCTCATGTTGTTCCAAACCCGTAAGGCCTTTGTTCATCCTCAGAACACAAATTAAGATATTTTTGATGAAATCCGAGAGCCCTCTGACCTTGCATAAAAAGTAACACAACTGACACGTTCAAGGCCCAGAAAGTAAGGACATTGATTAAAACAGTCCATGTGACATCAGGGGTTCAACTGTAACCCTATAAAGCTACGAGAATACTTTTGTGCGCAGAGAAAACAAAAATATTTCCATTGCTTATAAGAGTACGACTGAACCACTGATGTCACATGACTATTTTAAAAATGTCCTTTCTGGGTCTTAGGGTGTGTTTATACTTGTCATGTTTGGTTCGATTAACTCTGGTGCGATTGCTCTGTTAGTGTGGTTCATTTGAGTAAGTGTGAACGCTGCCATCTGAACCCTGCTGTGCACCACTAAAAAAATGGGTCTCGGACCGCTTCCAAACAAACTCTGGTGCAGTTCGAATGAAATATGAATGCAACACAGACCACATCCTTAAAAACGAACCAAAAACAGGAAGTAATGACAAGATGCGACGCAATGTGACAAGATTTCAGGAGGGGAACAAGTGGTGTAACCAAAACAAAATGAGCAGAGGACAAACATAGAGCAATGAGGAGGTGAAGTGCCTTTTATGAGCTCTTCGTGAGTTGGTATGTGGTGAAAATAAAATCATAAGTACTCGCAACAATGTGTGCGCTTAGTCCAGCAGACGGCATTAGGTATATTCGACTTAAAGCGGCGATGATTAGTAAATGGGTACTTCTTTGCCATACAGTGTATGTGCTGTGTCCTTCATGAATGATTTGTTAAATTTAAACGAATCTTTAATATGACTCGGAAACTATGAGTCGTCTCAGCGAAGGATTCGTTCATTTTGTGTTGACCGCACATGCGCAACATCCTATTGGTTCTTCACAGGAAACAGAAATGATTAGTTTACCTCTCGAGTCTTTGGGTTCGGGTTCGAGTCGTTCGTTCATCCCGTGACAGCCCCACAGATGCTACGCAGCGTGTACCAGAAGAAGAAATGAATAATTCACCTCTCAAGTCTTCTGGTCCGAGTCATTTGCTCTTTTGTCACGTAACGGGACAGCAGTATTGGATACAGAACTTAGTTAATAATTCCCAAACTTCCTTACAAACACTTTATAGTCACGTGATGCGTTTCTGGTCTCAAATTGTAGCTTTTTATTTTAAACAATTTATACTTTTGTAAATATCAGTCATGATGGTTAACATTGAATGTACTAATAAGTAAGGAATAACTGATGACGGTCCGTTGAATTCTTAGAAAATAATGCACGATGCGGCCATGACCTGTGAATTATTTTCGAAGAATTCAACGGACCAAAGTCAGTTGTTTCTCTTATACTACTGTTACCACACCTCAAGACATCGATCAGATATATATATCAGATATATTTCAAGGCATTTGTCCGGTTTTGCCCTTAAAATGCTATTGTGAGTAGGATTAGTTTCTTACGCATCTCATTAAAACGGCTTTGTTGCTAATTCCTAAAGGTCATTTTAGGTAAAGGAGGACTGAGCCATTGATAGCAGACTAATGCAGTTAATAATGAAGTTATTATAGACAGACGGACGGAAAGAGAGAGAGAGAGAGAGAGAGAGAGAGAGAGGGAGAGAGAGAGAGATTAAGCGTGTGTGAATTAGCCTACCTCTCTCTTAGTCTGTGCGTCTCTCAAACGTGTATGGCAGCAGTATCTGTACTAATAGTGAAACTTTAAGTTAATATTCTTCAGGCAGTTGTTACCTCGCTTGCGAGAAATTCATGTAGTTTTTAATTTGTTAAACTGTTAAATGATCAAATCGTCAGAGCAGCGCTAACAACATTAGCGCGTATGTTAACGTGTGCAAACTATGTGTGTGAGCGTCTGGGAGAGTGAGTGGGAGGAATAGAGTATGTGCTTTGGGTACATAATAAAACGTGATTTTGTGGAAAAAACGTGGAAATAATCTGCAGTTTTTATCCCATTGTTCATTGTATTTATTTGTTTGGCCAGTGTAGTTGTGGGTTTTGGTTATTTTGCTGTTGTAAGACCTTTGAAGTAAATTAAATCGTGTGGCAGAGTGATATAATGTAATGGGGTCAAAAGCTGCCTGGAACTACGTTCGCTGTGTGTTTCCCTGAAAATAATTGCACACCTTAGAACGTTTGTCAGCCAATCAGATTCAAGCATTCAACGCCCCGTAGTTTAAAGAGGCTTTAAACTTTATCCATATGAGGAAAAATCACTTAATTAGATAAAGCAAAGATACCTACATATAATAACAGCACACAGTTAATAATATGTAATGTTTGTATTTGTTGTAAGATACTGAGCCGGGAAGCGTGCACGTGACAAAAGAATGAACGACTCGAACCGAAGACTCGAGAGATTACCTGAACGTTTCTGTTTCCGATATAGACTGCATAGCGACCAAAGAACAAATGATACAGATGAGGAGATGAGGGGAAACGAACAAACTGCATAACCTAAAACAATGAATTAATCATTTCTGTCAGTAAATGTTTATTTACTAATACACTGATTGGTCTGTGCAGCACCACTTTAAGTCGAACACACCTTTTCCTTTCATTTGGAGTGTTCGGTGAGCTCCGCCACGAAATATACATCATTTAACCCAACCGATCGGGTTGTGAACATATCATTATACCTTCAGGTCCGGTTTCTTTAGGTTCACTGTCAAAAATGCCAGTGTGAACGCTGAGTGGACCAGGACCAAATGTATCATTTTCCTTTTTGGTTCAGACCAAATGAACCAAACGAACTGAACGACAAGTGTGAACACACCCTTACAAAATGTAAGTTGCGTTGCTGTCTATGCAGGGTCAGAAAGCTCTCAGATTTCATCAAAAATATCTTAATTTGTGTTCTGAAGATGAACAAAGATCTTATGGGTTTGGACCGACATGAGGATGAGTAATTAACAACAGAATTTTCATTTTGGGTGAATTATCCCTTTACATCAACGCACAATTGTCAGTGCAAAGTATATTTTGCCTTTCCAAAAGGGATGATCGGACCTCTTAATGGACATTCCACTTCTATCAATGTCTTTCTAACTCTTCACCTTGATAATAAACACAACGCACAGTTAGATGAAGCCCAGCTGACACCTGCTCATGAGAGAAAAAGGGTAAGAAGATTTTGAGTTTGAGCAGTGTGAAATGGAAAATTGAATGAAAAGATGATCAGATATTCCATATTTCGCCTGCTAAATTGCTACAAAAGAGACCAATGAAGAGAAAAACAGTCTGGAATGGGAGAAAGAGTCATGATGTCAAAACTCTCATTATTTCCATGATCTCTGGCTGCCTAGCTGGAGGCAACCCACTGACCTCAACCAGACTCCAATATTCTTACAATCTAATTATTAAAACAATATGTTCTTCCAATGCAAAGTTCTTAATATGCTTAACACGTCTGCCATTCTTATACCGCATGTTATTGCACCATGAGTTTCAATTCGGTTCGGAACAGTCAGTCATTTTTCTTCCTCTGTGTTGGTGGATACTGATAGCTGCACGAGGTTATTAGAAAAACAGAACATCTTCTATAAAAAAATAGTGAATAAATCACTGTTGCACAAAATAAACTAATATTTGGTTTCAGAATACACCAACTAACACAATATTTCACCAGCGCTGATGGTTTTGTCATTGACACTGCCAGTGGAAAACCATATATTCGCATGAGGCCAATGAAACACATATGTGAATATATAACGGGAGAATGGCAAACGCATTAACAATCGCCACGGGTTCCGGGAGCCAAAATATCCTGGGAATGCTTCAAAGTTTCAAAACACAATGGCTGCCCTCGGAATTGCATTAGGCCTCCAACCGCAAGTCAGCCGGTGCTCCTGAGGGTGACAGTTAATTCATCATGGAAAATCCTAGAGTCAGAAATTTTGGAAGCTTCGCTGTTGAATCACTTTAGAGCCTGGTTTCATTTTGTGAATATATGAATATAGGCTACAACGTAAAGCAAAAGCAAACTCTCTTGGCTACTGAATTCCTTCAGTCCTTCACACCTGAGGGTCAATGTAGATGAAGCAGAGGTCAGCAGTTCTGTTTGGAGAACAGTAATAAAGCTCAGACAGCTCTGCCGCGTTCCTCTGCGCTTCTCTTGTTACGGCTCCCAGATACTTTGCATTTGGGTTTCCACCAGGCCTCAGGAGGACCCTGGAATTAAAGTTTCCTGGAGCCTTAGTCTACCTCAGCCGAGCAGAACCATTCGGAACACTCCAAACACACCGAGGAGAAAAAGAGCTGGTGTTTTTCATTGCTCTGCTGACACGTCCTCAAAGTTTCAGACGCAAAATCTGTGTTTGTTTTTTGTGGAAATCCTTTTTGTTGAACGTCGAACAGTGTGTTGTATTGATTGGCAATTATTATTGGAAGACTGACAGCTGCTGATGCCCAACACATGGTTTGAAATCGAATACCCTCAAAGCCCAACATTCCACAGAAATGTGTATTTGGCAGGAGCAGGCATGTGGAAGATTTCTTTGCGTCGTGACCTGACATTGTATGGCAAAAAACACAGGAAATATTGTTTTTGAATTTGCAGGAAGTGTTTTAATTTATCACTGGAGATCACTATCAAACAGAGAAAACTGCCTGTTAGCTGGAAGATGCACATTGCTAATTACTTCCCATAGGTCCAAACTCCAAGGTTATTTTATAGTGCATAAATGAGGAGTGTTCATGGGAGAGCAATGTACTGGGAGTTCCAGGGATTTTCGTCTGTTTGTATCTGTTTGTTTAGTTATCTACATGTCTCTATGGATATGTTCTGCATTTAACTGGTCCTCATCACCATAACTGAACTATGAAAATAGAAACAGAGAAAGCAAACCACATAAAGCACACTCATGACAATATTAATGTTTTATCCATTATATCAGGCTGCATTCACATTATAATTATCTAACCCCCATGTCATCCAAGATGTTCATGTCTTTCTTTCTCGCAAAAAGGTTTCTGAGGAAAACGTTCCAGGATTTTCCTCCATATAGTGGACTTCAATGGGGATCAAGGGGTTGAAGGTCCAATCTTTCAATCCAGCTCCCAATCCACGATCCCAACCAAGGAATAAGGATCTTATTTACACTCTAAAAAAATGCTGGGTTAAAAACAACCCAACTTGGGTTATTTGGCAACCCATTGGATAACCTGGCTGGGTTAAATGTTTTTGCCAAGCATGCTGGGTTATGTTATTGAAGTCAACTATTGTTTAAAAGTCATTATATTGCTGGTTAAAAATGAACTGGAACTTATAAAAACACACAGATGTACTAGAGGCAACAGCAATAATCAAAAGATGAACATTAGTAAGCAAGAACACATGGACAAAATACAAGATAAATTAAATTTATTTGAGTGAATACAGCATAGTTTACAATATTACATACATTTATACTTGTTTAAAGGAGAAGTTCACTTCCAGTACAACAATTTACAAATAATTTACTCACCCCCTTGTTATCCAAGATGGTCATGTCTTTTCCATAGTCGTAAAGAAATTATGTTTTTTGAAGAAAAGCATTTCAGGATTTTTCTACATATAATGGACTTCATTGGTGCCCTGATTTTGAACTTCCAAAATGCAGTTTAAGTGCAGCTTCAAAGGGCTCTAAACGATCCCAGCCGAGGAAGAAGGGTCTTATCTAGTGAAACGATCAGTCATTTTTTTTCAAAAAATAAAAATTTGTATACTTTTTAAGCACAAAAGCTTGTGTAGCACAGGCTCTGGGATGCACGTCCACGATGCTACAAATTAGTGATGGGTCATTCTTGAACGATTTGTTCATTTTGAACAAATTTTTAATGTGACTCGGGAAGAACGAGTCGTCTCGGGGAGTGATTCGTTCAGTCACGCATGCGCAGCATCATTAGGTTCTGTACTGGAATTAGTTCACCTGTTTCGAGTCTTCGGGTTTTTTGAGTCGTTCATTCATCTTATGGGGCTGTCACATCACTCACGTGATGCTGATTTTGCTAAAATGAACGAAATGACTCGAAAAAAGATTTGTTAATTTTGCTGAACGAGACTCAAAGGTCCAATTCGGTAAAATGATCCGAACTTCCCATCACTACTATGAATCACGTCTAAGTTCATCGTCTGTGTACGGCGGCTCAAAAAGGTAGAGTATGTCGAAAAACTTCTTATTTTCTCCTACAACTTCAGAATCGTCCGACATCGTTGTAACTTTTTGTTTGTAAACAGCGTTTGACTTACTTGCACTTTCTTAGTCTTTGCACGTTCGCTTTGTAAACACTGGGTCTGTAACTCCACCTACATTCTGTGTGACCTTTCGACGTGATTCAGTAGTAAGTACTGTCGTGAACGCGCATCCCAGAGCCTGTGCTACACGCTCTTTTGTGCTTAAAAAGTAAACAAATTTTTATTTTCTGAAAAAAATGACTAATCGTTTCGCTAGATAAGACCCTTCTTCCTCAGCTGGGATCGTTTAGAGTCCTTTGAAGCTGCATTTAAACTGCATTTTGGAAGTTCAAAATCGGGGCACCATCTCAGTCCATTATATGGAGAAAAATCCTGAAATGTTTTCCTCAAAAAACATAATTTCTTCACGACCAAAGACAGAAAGACATGAACATCTTGGATGACAAGGGGGCGAGTGAATTATTTGTGAATTGTTGTTCTGGAAGTGGACTTCTCCTTTAATAAGCATTTTAGACCAAAACTGAAGTGCAAATTTGCAGCGCTGAAGTTTTCACAACAAAACTTGCCCAATAACTACTCAGAACTAGCCCAAAACTAGCCCAATCGCGTTTCAAGAGGAGCCCCCCCATTAAAAATCTCATTCAGGGGGAAAAAACACATGTAGAAAAACTACCCAGCACCTGGGTAAAAAAAAATATTAAAAATGACCCAAGTTAAACCCAGCATTTGGGTAAAAAAATAACCCAGCATTTTTTAGAGTGTAGCAAAACAATCTGTCATTTTCTAAAATGTACAATTAAAAATGTATATACTTTTTAACCACAAATGCTCATTTTGCACTAGCTCGACTTCACACATTACACTCACGATGCCATAGAAGAACCTTTTTTGTTGAAATGGTTCCATAAAGAACCTTTAACAACCTTTAACAATGGTTCTTTAAAAAACCATCTCTTTCTTAGCTTTTTAGAATCTGAAGAACCTTTCGCCACAAAGAACCTTTTTGTGAAACAGAAAGGTTCTTCAGATTCTAAAAAGCTAAGAAAGAGATGGTTTTTTAAAGAACCATTGACTGAATGGTTCTTTGTGGAACCAAAAATGGTTCTTCTATGGCAGAACTTACATAATATGTGAAGACGTCCCTCCGCATCACAGGACTAGTGCAAGATGAGCATTTGTGGTTAAAAAGTATATCAATTTTTACATTTTTTTAAATTCCTAAATTGCTAGATAAGACCTTTATTTCTCGGCTGGGATCATGTAGAACCCTTTGAAGCTGCATTGAAACTGCAATTTGAACCTTCAATCCATTAAGTCCACTATATAAAGAAAAGTCCTGGAATGTTTTCCTCAAAATTTCTTTTTGACTGAAGAAAGAAAGACAAGAACATCTTGGATGACATGGATGAATATATTTGCATACAGTATCACCATATAACCCATGGATGGTGGTTAGAATTTCAGACCTCACTATAAGAATCTAGATATAAAGCTACCCAAAAATCCTTCATTTTGAAATACAAGGCAAAGCTAGCTGCTCATCTAATATTAGTACTGAATGTCGTAGCATCTCATCTGCTACACGCATCAGCATCTGGTTTTAATTTAACAACATGACAGCTGATAACTTGAACTGAATGAAAGAGAAATATGGGGCGTAATGAAAAAATAAAACATTTCGAATGAGCCACTGAGCCACACGCCGGTTTGAAAGCTCTTACCACAAAAAGGCAAGGAAATGAAACATGACAGTCATTTACTCATCATCTAGGCTGATGAATGTGCGGGATATGTCGAGTCTTTTACATGAAGCCAACATGCTTCATTTACTGTCTTTCATGCTCTTTAGCCAGTCATATTTTTTTAATGACTTTGTGGTACATTTCAATCCAGGCACCATGAAGACGTGTCATGCGCAGGCAGAGCGAGGTGTAAGCAGCAGACTGCAGATAGGGGATATGCCATAAAAAGCAGGATCTGTGAAGGGGAAGAGGAGGATGAGGAAAAGCAGAATACCCAGCTGGTAGGAGAGCAGGACCACAGCCTTCTGTGGATGGTGTAAAACTGAACCGATGGCAGGAAAACCCATCTGGTTGCAAAATGAATGGCACAACACGGGTCCCACCAAATGACCTAGGTCAATGAGGAATAAAATTTTAAGTGAGATGCAAGACAGACAACACTGTCTTTATGCATGTCATTAATACTCACCTGTCCTTATGAATATGAAGGCAGTGTACGCTCCAAAAATGTAAGTATAAACAAACTGGAAAGCTAAAAGATAACATTTAATTACATCTTGGCTGAAATGAGACAAGATGTCAGATGCATGACTTTTAAATGCATTTACCTGCACAGGTTAGGATCTCAAATACAGTATCTTGTCCAAAGCAAAGCTGTTCAATGATATGATGAAAATGGGCTGTGTGGGACAGAAAGCACTCAGTAAAGTCATCAAAATAAGTCTTGGAAAACTCAACATTGGCTGACACGCTGAGCTTTAAAACATCTCTGAACAATACCTCTTTAAAAAAAACACACAGACAGTACTGGCCTATTCACTAGTCATTATCAGAGCTCTACAGCGCCATCTGCTGAAAGGACAACATTATGAACTTGCTGCTTTAACATACCCACACCGAAGAAGAGCGGACTGATGAAGATGGCAGCAGTGGGACCGGTGCATGGCACCAACATGGGAATCATGCAAGCCCGAAAAACGAACTCCTCTGTTAATGGAGCCACCACCTGGTTCCTCAGCCATCGCAGATGTTTCACACACTTGCTCCAAGATTGAGAATCTGCTCAGTTATGAAGACCAAAGTATCACATTGTGATGAAAGGTAATGAATGCGTTTAGGTTTATGAGATCATTTGAAAATATTTATATCTATTTGGAGATCTAAATTAGAGAACAATCTAGAAACTAAAACTGATTTTTCTGAATTACTGTTAATCTTTTTCACTCAATATTTGAAAAAAATAAATAAGCTGTAGGTATATACCACTGTTTGACAATCTCCGATATATCCAAGGCATTTTAACAAAAACCTTTGCAATTTCAGCTGCAGTGTTGTACCGATTCCCCACTGAGATTCTGCATTATGTTGTCGTCTTGTGCATTTGTCTTACATGGATGACCAGCCTTTTTGGGGGACTTGACTGAATTAGTGTCACTGTAGTCAAACAGTTTTTGAGGAAAACATTCCAGGATTTTTCTCTATAGTGGACTTCAATGCAGAAAAATCGATTGAAGGTCTAAACTACATTTTTAATGGAGCTTCAAAGGGCTTTACACAATCCGAGCTGAGACGAAACGATCTAGCGAAACGATTGGTCATTTTCAAAAAAAAAAAATAATAATTGTATACTTTTTAACCACAAATGCTCTCTGTGTCCAAGACTTCACACATTACGTAGTCACGTTGCAGAGGTCATGCGTGATTTGGGTTGGGTATTGAGAATTTTGAGGGTCGTTTCTGGCCAGATCTGACTTCTCTTTCACATTTACCGCCCAATATGCACAAAATACGTCAGTATATCATTTTTAAACACAGCCATTTTTTGTTGTTGTTGTTGTTGAAAAGTGAAAGTAAAAATAAACAGATGAGAAAGAAAACGCATGTCTAACAGTATTTTAGATCCGCATGCATTTGGTGTTAAAGAGACAGCAGCCTAATAAACGTGCTGCCTGTCATTAATGCTAATCCAACAACAAAAAATCATTCACTGATCTTGACTGAATATCTTTCGTAACTTTAATGAGGATTAATCTATATTTTATTTATGAAAAGAAAACTGACAAAGGAAACTGTTTTTAAACTTTTGATTTAAATTTCTGCACCTGTAATTTGTTCAGTTTTATTTATTTATGCTATTGCTCATTTATTTGCTTGTTCCTATTTTATTACTGTTTATGATGGTTTACTTGTCTTTAACAATTTAATGTTTGAAATTTATATTAGTCTAGTTGTTTTTGCTGTGGTATTTTTTGTTAAAACCATAGGCAAAAGATCCTCTTAGGCCTAAGTGTTCTGTAGGCTGCTGATTTTTACTCATGTTATTCAGCCGCAACAGAAAGCTTTGTAAAATTACAGAACAAAAATGTTTAACCTAATTTTTTATTGACCTCTTTATGTTATTGGAATCTAAACCAGGAATTGTTAAGAATCTGAATTGATTTTGATACATTGAAATGATGCATTTCAAACGATACACAACCCTACATGTGATGCAGGTGGAAGTACAGACCCAGTGTTTACAAAGCGAACGGGCAAAGAAATTCAAACACTCTTTACTAAAAAGGTAAAATGATGTTGGAGCTGCACCCCATTCAACATCATCGGTTCAACACTGCAGCAATTCCAGCAGCGGTGCTGAACTGATTCCCTATTAAAAGTCTCTGCAGTATCCTGTCTTCTCATGCATTTGTTTTATGTGGATGGCCAGCTTTTTTGGAGGACTTGAATGAATTAGTGTCACTGTAGTCAAAAAGAAATTAAGGTTTTTGAGGAAAATGTTCCAAGATTTTTCTCCATAGTGGACTTCAATGGGGAACAATGGGTTGAAGGTCTAAATTGCCAAGAAATAAGGGTCCTATCTAGCGAAACGATCGGTCATTTTCTTAAAAAAAAAAAAAAATTATATACTTTTTGCACTAGCTCTGTGTCCACAACTTCACGCATTACATAGTCATGTTGGAAAGCTCACACGTGACATAGGCGGAAGTACCGAGCCAGTATTTATAAAGCTAACATGCAAAGAAAGTCAAACGCTTTTTACAAATAGGTAAAACAATGATGTTGGAGCTGCACCCCATTCAACATCATCAGTTCAACACTGCAGTAATTCCAGCTGCAGTGCTGAACCGATTCCCTATTGAAAGTCTCTGCAGTATCCTGTCTTCTCATGCATTTGTCTTATGTGGACGGCCAGCCTTTTTGGGGGACTTGAATGAATTAGTGTCACTGTAGTTAAAAATGAAATGAAGGTTTTTGAGGAAAACATTCCAGGATTTTTCACCATAGTGGACTTCAATGGGGAATTGCCAAGAAATAAGGGCCCTATCTAACGAAACGATCGTCAAGTATATACTTTTTGCACTAGCTTTGTGTCCACAACTTCACACACTTCACGTTGGAAAGCTCACACGTGACATAGGCAGAGGTGCCGTCCCAGTATTTATAAAGCTAACATGCAAAGAAAGTCAAACGCTCTTTACAAAAAAGGGTAAAACAATAATTCCCTATTGAGAGTCTCTGTATTGAGTCCTGTCTTCTTGTGCATTTGTCTTATTTGGACAACCTGTCTTTTTTGGGGACTTTTTTATACTGTGCTTAAGAATACAATTAATTCATGAAATATGCTTTAAAACTCCTGTTACTCCTGTTAGGATAACTAAACAGTGACCTTGAAATTTAGGAATTTATAGGTTCTCTAATTTTCATCTCAACTAATTTGATCAAAAAGACAGTAAAAGCTCTAAATATTATTTCAATATATTTGTATATATTTTAAAATGTAATTTATTCCTGTGATAGCAAAGCTGAATTTTCAGCAGCCATTACTCTTGTTAGTTTCACGGGATCCTTCAGAAATCTTTCTTATATGCTTGTGTTGTGAAAATACATATTAATTGTTCATACTAACTGAAGCCTGCTTTGACATCATGAAAAAGTCCTCCTGGGCTCTCAAATGCCAGCTGGGTCAGAGGTCCAAGAAAAAGTACCTGTGCTCAAATTAAATAATTAAAAAAAAAAAAAAAAAAAACACAACAACAACTAGTAAGTAGTAAAAAATAATAAGGTAATACATTTAGGTTAAGAGGCCTGGTTTGTAACTATCAGACTACCAATTATTGTACGTTTATCCATAGGAAATAGAAAGGAAAACGAGAAGACAGTAACATACCATAGTAAGTGCCAGTGGCAACAGAGCAGCAGGTACAAAACCCTCCAGACGAATCCCCAGCAGTGCCCACAGCGGTGGACTTGGCTATAACAGATTTAAAGATACATCATATAGAACTAAATAAAATTCATATAGATGAATAATAATTTATTAAATAAATAAATACTCTTAACACTTGATAAAGTACCTGAATACCTGAAAGGTATACATGTATGAGGCACTCTGTCAGCCCACACTTACCCTGACTTTCATCAAATTTGTCCATGCCAACACAACCAGTGGTGAAACAGCTGACACGCACAAAACACTGGTGAAACGCCTTTTTATTGTGTTTGGGTGATCCCTAAAGAACAATTTAAACATTATACACTGCAACTGAACTGTTATCTTATATAAGATAGATAATAGCACAGTGCTTTGCAGACACAGCTTCATCACTACCTGGGTAAGTTTCCCCTCCATACATACAAACTCCCAACATACATACAAGCAAGCAGTAAACAACACACAACAGATATCCAACACTCATCTTCAAACGTTTCTGAAAGGGTTTTGACTGATAACATCGTCCGTTGCTCCAAAGAAACATGCTGCTGTGTGAAAAGAAGATAAAGAGCTTAAGCTGATTGCAGTTCTTGACGTAGCCTCCGTTGTCAAGCCTGAGCAGTGTGATATTATTCTAGCCTAGCACTGTCATGTTTTATGAACAGGTTATGTCTTTTCTTGGAAAACTATTGTTTATTTTTACGTTTTATTTTATTTTTAGATATATTCGATAGACATTAATAATACATAAATGTACCAGACTTAGCCTTAAGGCTATTTTGCATCTGCAGTCACTGGACTGATGTTAAAATTGTCACCCTAAAAATATAAAATAATAAACTATACATAATTCATGCATACTCTAAAACACATATAAACAACTGAATGATGAACTTGCTTTTTTACTTTTTAAATGCATTTTACTCATGTTTGGAAATGTGGCTTAGATTGGTTTGGTTGTTTTAAAGAAATTTCGAGAGAGTCAAAGAGTTTACTTTATTTCATTAAAGTTATTAAAGACTACTGGCTTTAACAGACTAGATCGCAAAGAGGTTAACAGCGGTTATGATCGAGCAAAAAGGAATGTCAGTATTAACTAATACACAAACAATAATTACATGCAATAAAATAAAATAAAATAATAATATCAATATATAACAAAAATCAAATGTTATAAACACTAAAAGACTTTTATATTCCCCACAACATACGTTTACCCATTTACCCGCCAAAATACGCCTGTGAAGTGAGATATAACAAGTGTCTAAAACGGTATCATCTACCTGTGGAAAATAAATGTAATTAAATATCAATAGTAAGTTCCACTCCCTCCAATTTATTTTTACATGCATACATGTTCATTGTGCAGTTTTGACGGCCATGTGTTTACAAACCCCACCATGTCTTTTGTGTCTTTTTGGCCGCAGGACTTTTATTTTGACGGCCGATTTCGCGCGCAACCATGTTGGAGTAGTGTAGCCGCGTTCACGTTGTTCTTCACACACTTTCAGCATGGCTGCGGATAGCACAATGTCTAATGGTCAGGAAACTGCCTCTCTTAACGGTGAACCCGCGCTCAAGCGCTCCAGAGACAGCGTGGACTCGCTGCAGATTCCGCGGGAGCCCCAGAATAAAGTGACCGTCGTGTTGGGAGCTCAGTGGGGCGATGAGGGGAAGGGGAAAGTGGTCGACCTCTTGGCAATGGACGCCGACATTGTATGCAGATGCCAGGTGGGTATCCATCCGCTCATCTCGCTTATGCTTGTGTGTTTATGAGAGTTTGCGATAGCAAATACCGTAACGTTACCGTCTGAGACTTGCTGTTCGTAGACTCTTGTGTTGAGGTGAAAGCGGAAGCAGTCACGTGCAGAAGTCGCATCACAAACCTCACAATGAGTTAAAAACAAAGTTTTCTTTATTCTTTGTCACCGCTACTTGTTGGCAGGATAAGTGATGAAACGTTTCCTGCGGCTGGATTTTTTTTTATCTTATCGCGATACTTGCTGATAACGGCTATGTATTATCAGGGAGGAAATAACGCGGGACACACAGTGGTGGTGGACTCGGTGGAGTATGACTTTCACCTGCTGCCTAGCGGCGTGCTCAACAAAAAGGCCACCTCTTTTATTGGTATGTTTTTGTTTGATCTTCCCATTAGGTTTTAACGAGTTTTCATTTCATAGTATGCATGTATAACCCTTCATTCAGACTGCCAGTTTTACCTCGTTGTGTTGATTTCTGTTCATTGTTTGGGAGGAGATGTTGAACTATTGACATCCTGTCGTGTTTCCCGGGAACTTTTCTGTTCTGTTCAACAGGAAATGGTGTTGTGATACACCTGCCAGGACTTTTTGAGGAGGCTGAGAAGAACTCGCAGAAAGGCAATGGTAAGTTCTGTTTATGGAGTAAAATACAAAGTGTTGATTTAGGGTAATATCTGGTTCTATTCTATTAAAATATCTATTTATTAGGTGTAGGCTACACTACCTGACAAAAGTTTTTTTTTTTTTTTTAAATTAAGTCTTTTCTCCTAGATCCAAAGATCATCATTTAGCATTTATCTAAAATTAAAAGCTTGTAACATTGTACACTATACCATTCAAAAGCTTGGAGTTTGTGTGTGTGTGTGTGTGTGTGTGTGTGTGTGTGATAAATATGTGTGTAAAAATAAGAATAAATGTTTTTTGAGCAGCAAATAAATTTTTATTTATTTATTTATTTTAGCAGCAGCAGAATATTGGAATGATTTCGGAGTGATCATGTGACTGGAATAATGATGCTAAAAATTCAGCTTTGAAATCACAGGAAATAAATTACATTTTAAAATGTATTCAAATAGAAAACAGTTATTTTAAATAGTACAAATATTGAAAAATTTTACTGTTTTTCCTGTTGTTTAGATCAAATAAATGTAAGCTTGGTGAGCAGAAGAGGCTACTTTAAAAAAAATCTTACAGTTCAAAAATCTTTGTCTGGTAGTGCATATAGCTAAAAAAAAATGTCTCATTTAGGGCTGCACAATTATGACAAAAATTATAATTGTTGATTTTTACCTTGAAATTGTGATTTTTAATTACAGTTATCGCAGTTTACATTGAATGATGTTTTGAAGAGCTTTATACCATTGTTTGAAGCACTGCATGTCACATTTTTATATATATTTTCTTCTATAAATATAAAAAAAGTAAAAAAAAAAAAAAAAAAAAGTGAGAGGAAAAAAAAAAAAACCTTAAGATAACCTGCAGGAAAAACACACCCTCACATCTGAAGCAAGCAGAATAATGTAAGTGAACTTTTCTTAAATAATTGCGCCATTGAAAGATTACACAATTGTTGCATCTGTAACTGTAATCATGACAATTAGAAATTTGATTATTTGTGCAGCCCTCGTCTAAATATTTTAATGATATTCAGTATTTCTCAAAAAAAATCAAATAAACACAAATTATTTACTGCAAAAATAATTTGCAGAACATCAAAAAATGTAACAATATAAAATATGAAGATTAGATTATGCAAAAAGAGCATAGTACCTGAAACTCAGTCCCTCACATACTTGAAAACTGTAACCTGCATAATTATATATATTTCTTTCTTCCTATATCTTTGATAGATGTGGTATTTTTGTTTTCTTCTAATTAGTTCTTTTGCTTTGTTTAATTTAGGACTTCAAGGATGGGAGGAGCGACTGAAGATATCTGACCGGGCACATATTGGTACGGTTCTGTTTTGACTTCATCAGTCCTTGAGTAATTTTGGTTTATTCCTGATGACATTGACTATATGCAGCATTGTCTTGGACAACTAAAAATACCAAGAAACTGATTTCTGTTCCACTGGAATTAAAGCTCTTATCTTTCTTTATTTTCTGTGTAGTGTTCAATTTCCATCAGGCCGTTGATGGGATACAGGAGCAGCTGAGACAGCAGCAGGCAGGGAAGAAGTGAGTTTTCTGCTTTTTTCTTTTTACCCTCATAAAGGCTCATTTACAAAAGCTTAATTTGTAGATCATTGAAGATTAATATTGAGTTCACCCTCCTTTGCTTTACAGTTTGGGAACGACTAAGAAGGGCATTGGACCTGCATATTCCTCCAAAGCAGCACGTAATGGACTAAGAGTGTGTGATCTGGTCTCAGACTTTTCAGTCTTTGAGGAAAAGTGAGTATAATATGTTAGTTTTTTTTATTTTTCAGAAAACTATGTATGAAAATAAGCATGTCTGCTTTTAGACTTTCTTACTCTGAGAAATTTAGAATTGCATGGTTATGTAGTCCTAATTGTTGATTGTTTATCTTGATATCGTAACCTTAATTATTCCTTTCATTTAATTCACATTATAATTTTATGGCAGTTTCATATTCTTATTGTAGGCTACAATCAGATTGACCCTCATTGCAGAAAGAGAAATACATGTAAATATCTCTCCACAGGTTTCGGGTGCTGGCTGGTCATTTTCAGACCACATATCCTAACCTTAATATCGATATTGATGCTGAGCTTGAGCAACTGAAGGTCATTAGCATTTTGGCATCTTTCAATATGATCTGAAACTTCTCATTCATGAACTCGCAAGGAACATTTTCTCCATTTCACCCACAGGGTTTTGCTGAGCGGTTACGTCCTCTAGTAACTGATGGGGTTTATTTCATGCACAAAGCCCTTACTGGACCAAGCAAGAAGATTCTGGTGGAAGGAGCCAATGCTGCCTTACTGGATATCGATTTCGGTATGAATAGCAATCTTGTATAAAATTGGAGATCCACTGGTGTGCTTTGGGATTAAGGACAGTGGAAATGTCAAGTGATGCAAATGTCTAATGTTTTCATCTCTCTCAGGGACCTACCCCTTTGTGACCTCATCAAACTGTACTGTCGGAGGTGTCTGCACAGGTCTTGGAGTGCCACCATCTCACGTCGGTCGTGTGTATGGAGTGGTGAAGGCCTACACCACCAGAGTGGGAGTGGGGGCGTTCCCTACTGAGCAAGATAATGTGAGTGTGTCAGTGTGTGAGTCAGAAGGTAAAACTAGGTAACATTCCCTCACATGTATTATATTTGAAGATTCTTAATGTTCTTCTTGATGTTTTCTAGGAGACTGGTGATCTGCTTCAGAGCAGAGGCAGGGAATTTGGCGTCACAACAGGCAGGCGGCGTCGCTGTGGATGGCTGGACCTGGTTTTGGTTCGCTATGCCCATATGGTTAATGGTTTTTCAGCGTGAGTTGTTACGTGTTTTACATACAATACCACTCAAAAATGTATATATATATATATTTTTTTTTAAGTCTCATGCTCGACACAGCTGCTTTTCTCGGGTCAAAAAATGTATCAGAAGAGTAATATTGACATGTAAATGGCAAATTATAGTAATATGCTGATTTGGTGCTCAATAATATTTCTTATTATCAATGTTGAAAGCATTTCGCTTTTATATATTTGAAGCTATGGCACTGGTTATACTATTAGTAAAGTAGTGCTGTCAATCAATAAAAAAATCAATTAATCACAATTTTTCTAAAATTAATCATGATTAATCCCACCTGACATTTAACATTTTAAGTATACTTTTATATTGCAATAATTTCACATGCAATTTTCAAATTAATGGAGAAACAACATAGACACTATATTTTTTCATATTTGTTTAATGGCATTTTTTTATGACTGAAGGCGAGTATTACTGATACCAATACTACTGATGTCTCTAGAAAATTGTTCCTTTTTTCCTAATATTTAACCATTGACTATAGCCATTCAATATTACAGTATAATTGAGAGCCATCAATTTTAACATTTATTAGACTTCTAACAACTTCTAATTTAAGTGAACTTAAAACAATCTTCACATGAACCCATTATTTACCTGTGCACTTTGGGGAGTAGGAAATATACAGAAAAAAGTTATCAAACTAAATTCTAAATTAAATATAGATTAATCTTTAAAACTACAAAAGTTATTATTTTCTTTTGTTCTTTAATTGACAGACATCACAGCAACTGGGTTATTAGCTTATGTGGCTGCTGTTACTTTGAAGGAGAAGTCCACTTCCAAAACAAAGATTCACATATAATGTACTCACTCCCTTGTCATCCAAAATGTTCATGTCTGTCTTTCTTCAGTCGTAAAGAAATTATGGTTTTTAAGGAAAATATTTCAGCATTTTTCTCCATATAATGAACTGATATGGTGCCCCGATTTTGAACTTCCAAAATGCAGTTTAAATGCGGCTTCAAAGATCCCAAATGTGGTTGTAAACGATCCCAGCTGAGAAAGAAGGGTCTTATCTAGCGAAACAATCGGTTATTTTAATAAAAATAATTTATATACCTTTTAACGCCAAACGCTCGTCTCTGGCCTGTTTTTGTCCCGGTTTATGACAGTTAGGGTATGTCGAAAAACTCACATCTCATGTTCTCCCTCAACTTTGAAATCGTCCTATATCGCTGTTTTACCTTTTTTGTTAAGGGTGTTTGATCTTTACATGTTCACTTTGCAAAGACTGGGTCAGTACTTCTGCAGCGATGTAGGATGATTTTGAAATGATTTTTTAAGTTGAGGGAGAAAATACGATTGGAGTTTTTCGACATACCCTAACTGTCTTGAAACAGAATGCACAGAGATCAGGGAGAGAAAGGCAAGACAAATGTTTGAGAGTAAAGTATTTAAATTGTGCTTTTTTTTATTTTTTATTTATTTATTTTTTTTTTTAGGAAAATAACTGATCGTTTTGCTAGATAGGACCCTTCTTCCTCAGCTGGGATCATTTACAACCACATTTGCGATTGTTTGAAGCCTCATTTAACCTGCATTTTGGAAGTTCAATATCAGTGCATTATATGGAGAAAAATGCAGAAATGTTTTCCTCAAAAAAACAATTTCTTTACAACTGAAGAAAGAAAGACATGAACATCTTGGATGACAAGGGGTTGAGTACATTTATATGTGAATCTTTGTTGTGGAAGTGGACTTCTCCTTTAAGAGCTTCTTCTGTACATAATGCGGATCTGACACACATGCTTGTAGTTTTTACTTACATATGAAATGATAAAGGCTACAGCACGCGCCACCGTATTTACATGTGCAATTGAATGGCTGACAGGACAGGAAAATTAGTTGAGGTCAAGTTGAAAAGTTTCCTGTTTGATGTGGTCGTAAAGATGTTCTCTGTCTAAATAAACCCTATCTCAGCCTCTGCGTTAAATATTTTTAACGCTGTTAAACTTCAAAATTAATCACCCCTGTAATCGCGCTAATTTTGACAGCGCTATTAGTAAGCTTTGTATAGTTAATTTAACAATACTTTTCCTTCTGTTTCTCTCAGCATTGCTCTGACCAAGTTGGACATTCTTGACACATTGCCAGAAATAAAGATTGGCATAGCCTACACTGTTGATGGAAAGCCTCTTCCCAGTTTTCCTGGTAAGATGACTATATATATATATATATATGTTTTAGTCACACATTACAATGATGTTCACTTATAAGTAGAATGGTAATGTTGTAACATGTATTAACGTACACCTTTACTGATAATGGAGACTTATTGTTGTGTATTTCAGCAAACATGGATGTCCTCACAAAGGTTCAAGTGACCTATGAGACATTCCCTGGCTGGTGTTGTAGCACCGAGGGAGTTCGCAGTTTTGATGAGCTGCCTTCACAGGCACAAGCTTACATTCACTATATTGAGAATTTCCTGCAGGTGCCAGGTAAAAATACACTTATTGTATAAATCACAATGTGTGCAATAACAAAAATGTAACCTACTAACATGCTTAGAACAGTGTTTTTACAAGGTGCTTGAATTTGACTTTTTGAAACTTAAGGCATAAAAAACCCTTGAAAATAGCAATATTCTTGAAGAGGTACTTGGAAAAAGTGCTTGATTGAAAGACACTGTATGAAATGTTACATTTTTCCGATAAGCACAGGATTTCACACAAAACTCAGTCAATAAAAAAAAAAAAATATATATATATATATATATATATATATATATATACCCCCCCTTATTTCAGTTAATGTCATAAAACTAATGTAGCACTGACAATGTTATGTAAACATGGTGGAAGATGCAAAAAGAGAAACGAATGAACCAAGTCAGTTGAGTCATTTACACTGGAATTGATTTAATGGAACTGTGCTCCAGTCGCAACATGCATCACTTATCAGGAATCATTTGATTCAGATCAGGACTTTGGAGTGAGTATCGCAAATCATTTTATTTAGATTGGAACTTTGGATCAGGTTCGCAAATCTTTTGCTTTAGATCGGAACTTTGGCGCAGATCGTGAATCATTTCATTTAGATCAGAACTTTGGAGCAGATTCGCAAATCTTTTGTGTTAGGTCAGCACTTTGGCATGGATCGGATAATTTCGTTTGGATCGAAACTTTGGAGCAGTTTCGCTAGTCTTTAGTGTTAGATCGGAACTTCAGAGCGTGGATCTCGAATTGTGACTCATTTAATTTATTTAGGAAGTTTGGAGCAGGTTTGCAAATCTTTTGCTAAAGGTCGGCACTTTGGCGCGGATCATTTCATTTGGATCAAAACTTTGGAGCAGATTTGCAAATCTTTTGCTTTAGATCGGAACTTCGGTGTGCGGATCACGAATCGTTTGATTCAGATTGGAACTTTGGAGCAGATTCGCAAATCTTTTGCTTTAGATCGGAACTTCGGTGTGCTGATCGCGAATCGTGAATCATTTGATTCAGATTGGAACTTTGGATCAGATTTGCGAATCTTTCACTTTAGGTCGGCACTTTGGCGCAGACCGTGAGTAATTTAATTTAGATCGAAACTTTGGAGCGGTTTCACTAGTCTTTTGTGTTAGATCGGAACTTTGGAGCGTGGATCTCGAATCGTGACTCATTTAATTTATATCGGAAGTTTGGAGCAGGTTTGCAAATCTTTTGATTTAGAGCGGAACTTCGGTGCACTGATTGTGAATCATAAATCATTTGATTCAGATCAGAACTTTGGAGCAGATTCGCAAATCTTTTGCTTTAGATCGGAACTTCGGTGCACTGGTCGTGAGTCGTGAATCTTTTGATTCAGATTGGAACTTTGGAGCAGATTCGCCAATCTTTCGCTTTAGGTCGGCACTTTGGCGCAGACTGCAAATAATTTAATTTAGATCGAAACTTTGGAGCAGTTTCGCTAGTCTTTTGTGTAAGATCGGAACTTCGGAGCGTGGATCTCGAATCGTGACTCATTTAATTTATATCGGAAGTTTGGAGCAGGTTTGCAAATCTTTTGCTTTAGAACGGAACTTCGGTGCACTGATCGTGAATCATTTGATTCAAATCGGAACTTTGGAGCAGATTCGCAAGTCTTTTCAAACAGAATGTAGTGCTTGAAAAGGCCTTAAAAGTACTGGAATTTCAGTTTACAATATCTGTACGAACCTTGTTAGAAATGTCAAAATGGTAATTAGACTTTTTTTTTTTTTTTTTTCTCGCTCTCTTTTCAGTGAAGTGGGTGGGAGTCGGCAAGTCAAGAGAAAGCATGATAAAGCTGTTCTGACGAGGCCAACGTGAAAGGCTGAACTTCATTTGATGGTCTACCAGAACATCCATCATCACAACCGTTGGAGGACCAGAATTTTCTTTTTATGCATCAGCGCTGAGATTAAGACTAACTGTGGATTTAGAATCCACTGAATGTCCCACTCAAAGTGAACACCAGCATTGTGTATACAGACTCGCTTTCCTGCATTCGTAAATCCTTGACTATTCCTATTTGTTTCAAAGCACATCCTAGAACTCCTCAGAACGTACCTGTCAGTAACTAGTAGTTGGCTGAAATCTGATTATTTCAGGGGTGTCATTTTACTGTTTTTCATAAAATCAAAGCATTCAAATTTACCATTTCCATTGCTATTAGAAGCATAAACCAAACAGATTTTAAGATTGTCATGTACTGTTTATTTTTTTTTATGTAATCCAGTGTCTTTTTAATTCAGTGTTTGTGTATATTCTAAGACCGGTTTGACGTGGTTTAAAATACCAAAAGGGACCTTCAGTCTTTGTGATATTGGGGGGGAAAAAAAAAAAAGTGTTATTTGTCAGCAGTTAGTGCATTCAGACACTGATCTTGAATCTATGAATGACAGTTACATATAAACGGATATACATTGCATTCCACCTAGTGCACAAACTCATTTGCTGCTGTTTTTTTTTTTTTTTTTTTTTTTTGAAGAATAAAGTGCAAAAGTAATTATGTCAATGTTTTAAGTCAATGTTTGTGTGAATGTTTTTTTTTTTTTTTTACTTTGAAAACTATTTCAAGTGGGTTATGGTTTAGATAGTTTACGAATATGTTGTCACTTTTAAAGCAAGTGCTTTTAACTGAAAATGAAAGCTAATTACGGATCTAGGTGTGCTGTCATATTGTTCTTAAGTAAAAAGGTTGCTAAAGTTCTGGGAATATATTTTGCAATCTGAATCATGAGAATACAATGAGTAACAGTTAAACAGGAAAATAGGATTCAAACGAACAGCGTTATTTGAATGATCATCAGCCTAACATTTGTCTCTCGAGGAAGCAGTTAATCGAGAATAATGCAAGTTTTGATGTGTGTGATGTATCTCGTCCTCTACCAGACATTTGGGATGAGCGTTCAGGTATAATTATTATTATTATTTAGACAAATACAAACATTTATTATAGGAACTTAATTTCAGTTTGTGCTGTTGTATTGTGACTAAATTATTACTTGCTAAATGTTTTCTTGTTAGCCTAGTTTTTCGTTCTAGTACGCTGCGGCAATAAAACTATATTAATAAATGGCGTGATTTTTAAAATACATGCTGTTGTGTTAAGTTTATGTAACTTGGAGTTACGTGCGTACATGTTTTGTTGAATGACGTCGGATGATGGGAGTACGTGCTTAGACTCGTATCTGTTCGTGTAATTATAACAAGACAGGAGAGAAGTAGACACACCGGTTTCAATTTGTAGCACAAATTTTCGGTTTTTATGGCGTGTATATCCTATTAAGACAAAAGCAAAATGTTTACGTTCAGATTATGCCAAACCTTGTGACCACCAGTTGGTAGGTTCATTGTGAAACTGAATGCCGTAACACTAGGAAAACAGTTGGAACAGTGTTGCCAATTCAGCGACTTTTCAGCCTTGGCGACTTGGCGAAGATTTTTCTTATTGTTGTTTACTTGGTTTTTTGTATGTTACCTTCAAGCAAAAAAAAAAAAAAAAAATCGTGATTATCAATCAGGGTTTTAGTGCATATTAATATCTTTGAGAGCTGGTTGTGTAGTCTTAATGGGCCGCGTTTCAGTCACTATTTCATATTCATCCCATTGTCTGACAACAGAAACAGTAAAATATATAAATGAAAACCGTTTTATTGAGTTTTTGGCTACATTAAAATGCCATATGTGATCGCAGAGAGACAAGACAATATACGACGCACTTACGTCATTAATCTGCTATTTAGTGTATGACGTAATCTAGTGACATGTAGCGACTTTTCAAGCAGGGTTTTGCTACTTTCCATTAAAAGAAATTGGCAACACTGAGTTGGAATTAATGAATCACTCATAAATAAAGCTCGAAAATAACCAGACTGTTGTATCTTTTACCCCACAGAATCCTCTCCATCGAAATATCGGTAAATCTGTTCAAGGTATTCTCTCTCTCCCTTTTCCTTGGTCTGTTAATAAGTAGTTAATATTCATAGGAATCCAGTTGAGTTGAATAGACTTTCAAGAATGTTTCTCAAAGAACTTAACTCCGATATTACGTGTCTTTGTCATATTGTGTTCTCCATTCATTCGTTTTGTTTTGTTATTTTAGCACAGAAGTTCTATGTCAGCACCATTTGCAAGCCACGTGAAATTTTAGTTAAAGTTAAGGATGAATTCCCTGAGGTGATGCACAGACTTATTCCCTCATGTGTGCCTCTGCAGCGCTGTGGAGGCTGCTGCACTGATGAGGCTTTGCAGTGTGTGCATGTAAGCACACACACCACTGTGGTGCAGGTATGGCAGTGTAATTGATTCAGTTTATCATCATATACGTGTTCATACTCTTATTTTTCATATATTTTATTATTTTTTTCCACCAACAAAATTACAGCTCAAGCAGATTACCAACAACAATCCAAATGGGGAAATTATTGAACGGCCATTTGTTGAACACAGTCAGTGTGAGTGCCGGTAATGTATATATTTATATCATTTGTACCTTTACATTTAGATGTAAAGTTAACTTCTCATGGTATTTAAATAATAATAATTATTATTATTCTCTTCTCAACAGGTCCAGAAACGGGCTATGATGCTTTTTTGAAACAGCTCATCCATACCACAGAAATTGTAATCTGCTTATTTAACCAGTTATTTTATTTTATTAAGTTATTTAAATGATTTACTATTACTAACATTTCTAATATATTAAATATAATAACAACAACATTACTTTTATATTTATATTTTTTTACTTAATCGTGTCTCTTAATGAAATATGTAGTAGAAAACCTATGAAAGATTTGTTTTTTAAAAAATCCATTTTATACATATTTTGGACTATGGGGGGCACCATTATTTGATGACATCAAATGGTTGCACTCCTGAGCTACTGCCGCTACCTGTTACTATTTTTTAACGCAACTCAACTTAACAAAATACTGATACTTAACTAGCACAGCTACTGAAAGAGCTTACAGGTGGCGATGCATGTAAGCGCAGGCTTAAACCAAATGCTGCAAAAATTACTGCCAAAAGCCACACAATGTGGTCAGCGTATCAGTATTTTATATTCCGAGTTGTGTCGCGGTAAAAATAGCAACAGGTAGCGCCAGTAGCTCACTGAGTGCAACCATTTGACATCATCAAAATAATGGCGACCCCATTGTCTAAAATATGTATTAAAACAATTTGGATTTTTTTTTTTTAGATAACATAAGTCTTTCAATGGTTTTCTACTACATATTTCAGTATTTATGGTATATTAAGCCATACAAGTCTTGTCCACAAGTTTCCAGGGGGCGCTACTGTAAAAAAGAACGTGGATACAACTTCCGGTGATGCGGCGGACGTAGTAAACCAATGGTATTTTGTGTGCTAATTAGCGAAGAGGGGAAGTGTTTTTTGACCATTGTTTACTTTGTAAAGATGCACATCTTTATGAGAGATGTCATTATGTTCTTATGGACAACATATGCTTTTTCCACATCATTAGCAAGTTTGTATGTGTGTGTGTTTATATGTGTTTATATGTGTTTGCATGTGTAAGTTACATTATTCTTCTATTACATCATATTGATGTAATTACTGCTACTACTAATTCTTGATTTAAGTACTGCCATTTAATGGCACTGTTCAATGGGTAAATTAATTTATCAGAGTCAGAAATTCAACAAACAAACACACACGGTTAGGCTTTTATTTGTGCATATAACATGGATCGATCTATGGAAATTGTGGTGAATGCTTCTTCCGACGGAGCTTCACAGGCTTTTGGCTGCATTATTTTTTACTAACCACCAGATCGCGCTGTTTTCGACACTCTCGAAGCTTTGAATCCTTTCCCGAGACAGTCAGAGAAAAGTCTCGGTGCTTCATGAGGTTTCATTTGCCCGTCACTCCTGTCAGCTGTTGAATGATTGAGTGTCACGTTCCGCTTGTTTACTTTGAACCGGAAGACGCTCCTACTTTTGACGCAAGGCCTCGTGGGGCGTAGGAAACTTGTGAAAGATTTACCCTGACCGAAAAAAAGAAGAAAAAATTAAATGATACGCAATGAAAACATAATCAGAAAGAATGTCAAATATGGTACATATTCTGGTGCATGTTTTGATTGTTTTCTTGTTAATAAACGATTTTTAATTCAGTCATGTTTGACTAATTTAACATAATATAACTTTTACGTTTCCATATATTTTGTCAACAATTTTAACTCACCTGCGTGATATCCTCAACTCACCATCAGCTTAATTTCAAACATAGTTTCACAGCGCCACCTTGTGTTGAAAATAATAAGAGAATCTCCTTTAAAGAATACGTGGCAGTGACGTCAATATTTGCGTTAAGACCCGGATATTATTTACAACCTGCACACAGTTCAACCATCAGACAGGCAAAGTGGTGAGAAATGAATCTTTGTATCTTTCAGCTCACATGTTGTTGTCATCTTCCCTTCAGTTCACAAATCAACGCTGCTCCTTTATTCAGACGTGTGTGGCGTTTTTAATTTTTCGACCGATGAAAACATTATAATCATATATTCAACCACACACTTAGCTTAGCAGCTAACAAGAGCTGGATTTCATAAAAAGAGTATGAAAATTACTGCAAAATAATGAGACACCCAGACGATATACTGCCACACTACCGCATTCTTTGTTTTTAAAACAGTGACATTAGGCAGATGTAGAGAAGTTTCTAGAGATCTTCTATTCAAAACAGCTGTCTAAATTGAGTAGAAGTGACAGTAAAGACATTTATAATGTTGCAAAAATGTGCTATTTTGAGTAAAAGCTGTTCGTTTCAACTTTCTATTCATCAAAGAATCCTAAAAAAATAATCTGTTTCCACACACATATTAAGCTGCACAACTCGTTTCAACATTGATACATAAAGTGCATATTTTGGACAGCATAGGTACATTCCCATTGCTGTATAGATACTATTTAGATTGTGACACATGTATGCGCAGTGTTTTTACTTTATGCTTAAATAAAAGTAAAATTGTAAGGGTTTTGCTGATAACACACTTTCACTTTGATTTTTCTTTCCTCTTCCTAAGGTGATGAGTTGGTGCATCCATGAACACACGTCGGCGTCACGGTCCTAAAAGCAGCCAGGACGGGGTGTACACTGGGCCATCTCAGACCCAGTCCCAGCTGGTCCAGCAGCTGGAAACCCCCCTGGCTGTCCCAGCACCCATCATCCCTGTCGTAGACACATTTAGCATGTCCTGCCGAGACCGTACCAGCGAATTTCAGTCTGTGTGCAAGTCCCTGCAGGGGAGACAGGTGTGATAACTATTGATGCATATTGTCCAATAACCTGCGAGCGGCTAATAGGTTTAATAATGGTAGCATGAGTTGAAAACTACCAAAAAAAATGTTGAAGTTTTTCTCTTTTTCTTTTCCAGAATGGAGCACAACCTGTCAGAGCTGTCAACAGTGCAGTCAGACAGCGGAGTGAATTCACACTCTTGGCTAAGTGAGTTAAACTTTCAGTCGCTCATATAGATTAGTATGTGGGTCTTCTATAATTAGGGGTACATTTAGAATTTGACAATGTGAAGAAAAAAGTTTTCCTGTTTCCCAAAAACCCAAACATGACCTTACATAGCTGCTTTGAAACAATCTATATTGTATAAAGTGCTATTTAATTATAGGTGATCTGTAGGAATATGTGCATAAAATACCATCTATGTTTACCTTTACTGGGTAACACAGTTGACAGGTAACTTAGTTGACATTTTTAGTGTTTTGGGCCTATACTCAACATGGAGGCCTAGAACTACTGAGCATATGGTATGTTTAAAAATATATTTTCATAAACAAAACATAAGTTTTAGTTAAATTGTCTTGTTAAAATCTGCAGCAATAATACTTGTGTAACACTGTTGACAGTCAATTTATCCACACAGGTTTTCTAGTTTAACCAATATTAGGGCAAAGAGAGAGAACATAACATCTAGTGTTTCATCCATGTGCTTCTAGAGGAAATAACATACTGTGCAAATTATGCTAGAATGGGGCAAACCATTTTTTTGGGGGGGTGTTTTCTAGTGGGTAAATTAGTTGACAATGGTTTTTCGGACACAAATAAAACAAGTTATATCACAACAAACACTTATTATTTTTGAAGCGCACACCCAGATGTCTTGATAACCTAATCTAACTGAAGGCAAAACTATGAAATGAATTTATATTTAGGTAATTTTAATGCTTAAATGCAGAGTAGAATGAGCAACTTTACAAATCGGACAGCTGAATACCAGGGTTGTATGTGATATGAACATCATTTTTGAACAAAAGATATGGCTTTTTCAACATATAGTAGTGTGATTGGGAAAAATATAATTGTGTACTAGAAAATTAAGCATCTGGGCTTTATATTGATGAAGATATGTTAAAAATTTACTTCACGGACATGAGATGTACCCACAATTATAGAATAGCCCATGTATAGTATATGAGTGTTGGATTTATCTGGATTTCTGATCATTTCGATCTGAATCTTCAACTAAGAAACAGCAATACACATGCATAGTCTGCTTTAAATAATTACTCACACCGTGTATATGTGAGTATAATTTGTTTATTTAACACACTCAGTATTCCCAATGCATGGTGGAAATAGTATGTGAATGCTTGGATTTAATAACAGATTAACTCCTTTTGGGATAACCTCATCTCGATGAACCCAGTGTTTTTTGTGGCTTTGATGAACAGGTGGATTTTACACAATTCCTCTTAATTTCTAGAATATTCTCGGGATCTTTGGACTGGTTGCTCTCTTAAAGTCATGTCAAAGTGTCTCGGTTAGATTGAAGGCAGCTTTCCAGCTTCATGCAAGTCAGCAATTCTTAATCTTAGTTGCTGTGAGATCTATTTTGGTCTAGTCGTGGTTCACATCAGGCATTGCTTTTTATGAATGGGTCAGTGACATAAGAAGGCCTATGAAAAAAGTACCTGTTTTCTTTAGAAATGCACTCTTTTTAGTTTCAATTGATGCTTTTTAACAAGAAAGATAAAGCAAAAACAATAAATCAACATATGGTTTGATATGTTAACAGACATATCAAGATGAGATCAAACAAAATAATTTGTTATACAAAATACAGTTATGTACACTGCTGTTCAGAAGTTTGGGATCAGTAAGATTTTTAATGTTTTTTTAGTTGAGTCTCGTATGCTTAGCAAAAATACAGACAAAACAGTAATGTTGTGAAATATTATTGCAATTTCTAATATTCGTTTTCTATTTTAATATACTTCAAAATATAATTTATTTCTTTGACACAGCACTGAATTTTCATCAGCCATTACAGTCACTCCAGTCTTCAGTGTCACATGATCCTTCAGAAATCATTCTAATATGCTGATTTATTATCAGTGTTGAAACTGTTGTCGGATTCCCTTTCTAGCATTTACTTATCTGAACAATGCCTGCTATATGGTATTATGAGCACTTCTAAGTCGTTTTGCCTCTTTAGGACAAATCGCTTGATGTATTCCCCACTTGTAAGTCACTTTGGATAAAAGCGGCTGCTAAATGAATAAGTGTAAATGTTGTGCTGCTTAATATATATGTTTTGGAACCTGTGATATTTTTTTCTTTGATTCTTTGATGAATAAAAAGTTAAAAAGAACAGCATTTATTCAAAATATAAATATTTTCTAACAATATTGGAATATTGTGGCTGAATTAAAGTATTAATTTCTTAAAAAAGAAAAAAAAAAAAAGAAAGAAAAAATGTACTGACCCCAAACTTTTGAATACTATTGTATATTGTAGCACAAAATTTATATTTTGAATAAACACTGTTCTTTTTAACTTTATATTTATCAAAGGATTCTGAAAAAAGTATCACAGGTTCCAAAAATATTAAGCAGCACAACTGTTTCCAACACTGATTATAAATCAGTATATTAGAATGATTTCTGAAGGATCATTTGACACTGAAGACTGGAGTAATGATGCTGAAAATTCAGCTTTGCTTCACAGGCAGAAATTATATTTTAAAGTATATTAAAATAAAAAACTTTTTTTTTAATTGCAATAATGTTTTGAATTTTTTTTCTGAGCATAAGAAACGTTAAAAAACATTAAAAATCTTACTGATCCCAGACTTTTGAACAGCACTGTATGCTGGTCAAAAAAACCACAACAAAAAAATAATACAAATAATAATAAATATGTATATTTACACACAAATGTAAACAATACTGAGTAATTTATTTACTCAAAAAAATGTAATAGGGTGTAATTAGCAAGTAATAACATTAAGAATTCTCTAAATACATCTCTAAATGATCTGAATCATTTTTTAACTAAAATAATAATTATAAATTACATATATTATTAAAAAATGATTAATTCTTAAATAACATTGTTTTCTATAGACATCTGCTTATTTAAAAATATTTGGGGCAGTATTTTTATTATTTTTAAAGGGACGGTATTATTTCATTTTTAAGAAATTAATAATTTAATGTAGCAAGGAAAGTGACAGTAAAGATATTTCAGTGTTTATATTTTAAATTAATGCTGTTCCTTTCAACTTTTGATTAATATAAGAATCCTGACAAAAATGTATTATAGTTTCCACAAAAATTTTAAGCAACATTTTTTAACATGATGATGATAATAATAATGTGTCTTGACCAGCAAATTCACATGTTAGAATGATTTCTGAAGGATCATGTGACACTGAAGACTGGAGTAATGATGCTAAAAATACAGCTTTGCCATAGCATAAATAAATGTTAAAATATATTAAAATAAAAATATTTTAAATTGTAATAATGTTTCACAGTATTACTATTTTTACTGTATTTTTTTCTATCAAATAAATGCAGCTTGGTGAACATAAAAGACTTCTTTCAAAAACATTAAAAAACATTTGCATTTTAGCACTTTTTCAAGATTAAATTTTCATTATGATATCAGTACAGTTGTATCAGACTGACATTTTTGACATTATAAAAAAGATTCTAAGTATAAGTTGCATTTTTAATAAATAAGCATCATGTGATTGGCCCAAATGCCAAATCTAAAATTTGTGAATGACCTTTATAGGGTAGAGTGTCTCTGACCAACATCAACCCTGACTGCACTCCAGGTTAGCTGACTCCTGACTGCTGTTAGCTTTTGAAGCTTCACATACTTCAGTCTATTGTTTGTTTATTGTTAAAGATCAGATAAAAATTTACGACCAATTTCCTGGAAAATCCAGAAGGTTTACAGACTTTTCCCTGCAGCTGTATTTAGTATTGGCACTGAGACAATGCATTGGACCTATAATTTATTCAGACCTACTTAAGCTTTAATGGTCTGTGTTATTTCATCGACTTGGCCTTATTACAGATATTGACCACATCTTATTAACAGGCGAATTGGAAGAGACCTCAGCAACACTTTCGCCAAGCTAGAGAAGCTCACAATCCGTAAGTTTCTCATCTCCCTCGCCATGTAATACGTGTAACACTGTTTGCTGTTTTGACTATTAACTCAATCTGTTTTCACCTGCAGTTGCCAAAAGAAAGTCCCTTTTTGATGACAAAGCAACTGAAATTGATGAACTCACCTACATTGTGAAACAGGTTAGGGTGATTGTTACTTTCCCTTCGCTGAGGACACATTGTTCTGTCTGTCCATTTCACACTGTAATCTGTCTTATAACTGTCTGTGTTCACTCAGGACATTAACAGTCTAAATAAGCAGATAGCTGGCCTGCAGGAACTCGTTCGATCACGGAGTGGACAGAATGGCAGACATCTTCAGACACATTCCAACACCATCGTCGTCTCATTACAGGTATTATCCTCTGGCCTTAGTGCTCAGTCACAAAGTAATAATGTCTAGTGGACTTCCACTTCCAGAACAACAATTTACAAATAATTTACTCACCCCCTTGTCATAAAAGATGTTCATGTCTTTCTGTCTTCAGTCGTAATTATGGTTTTTGAGGAAAGCATTTCAGGATTTTTCTTCATTGGTGGCCCGATTTTGAACTTCCAACTTCAAAGGGCTCTAAACGATCCCAGCCGAGGAAGAAGGGGTAATTTTTTCGAAAAATAAAAATTTGTATGATTTTTAAGCACAAAAACTCGTGTAGCACAGGCTCTGGGATGCACGTCCATGATGCTACGAATTAGTGACTTGAACGATTCGTACATTTTGAACTAATCTTTAATTTGACTCGGGAAGAACGAGACGTCTCGGGGAGTGATTCATTCAGTCGGGCATGCGCAACATCCTATTACACTCTTAAAAATTAAGGTGCTTCAAAAGGTTCTTCAAGCGATGCCACAGAAGAGCCATTTTTGGTTCCACAAGGAACCATTCAGTTAAAGGTTCTTTAAAGAACCATCTCTTTCTTACATTTTTATAATCTGAAGAACCTTCTTTTGCCACAAAGAATCTTTTGTAAAACAAAGATTCTTCAGATGTTAAAGGTTCTTTATGGAACCATTAAGACAAAAAAGGTTCTTCTATGGCATCATGAAGCACCTTTATTTTTAAGAGTGTAGGTTCTGTACTGGAATTAATTCACCTGTTTCGAGTCTTCAGGTTTTGCAAGTCGTTCGTTCATCTTATGGGGCTGTCACATGATGAACGAACGACTCGAACCCGAAGACTCGAGAGATGAACTAATTAATTCTTTTTCCGGCTCACACTGCATTGGTTAAGCTTATGGGGTCGTCACGTGATGAACGAATGACTCAAACATGAAAACTTGTCAGATAGAGTGAAGACCCAGATAAACAATGAATGAATCTTTTCTGTTTCTTATAGCATTATAGTTTTGTCTTGTTTGTATTGCGATCAACGTTTGTGTAAGCAGTAGATGTGTTAGGGAAGTAACATTTTAATTATATTTTGCTAAAATGAACAAAATGACTCTGAAAAAAGATTTGTTCATTTTGCTGATCGAGACTCAAAGGTCCGAGTCGGTAAAATGATCTGAACTTCCCATCACTACTACGAATCACGTCTAAGTTCATCGTCTGTGTACTCCGGCTCAAAAAGGTAGAGTATGGCGAAAAACATCTTATTTTCTTCTACAACTTCAGAATCGTCTGACATCATCCTTTTTGTTTGTAAACAGCGTTTGACTTACTTGCACTTATTTAGTCTTTGCACGTTTACTTTGTAAACACTGGGTCTGTAGTTCCGCGTGACCTTTCGACGTGATTCAATAGTACGTATGGTCATGAACGTGCATCCCAGAGCCTGTGCTACATGAGCTTATGTGCTTAAAAAGTATCACCGTCGTTTCACTAGATAAGACCCTTCTTCCTCGGCTGGGATCGTTTAGAGCCCTTTGAAGCTGCATTTAAACTACATTTTGGAAGTTCAAAATCGGGGCACCAATGAAGTCCATTATATGGAGAAAAATCCTGAAATGCTTTCCTCAAAAATCATAATTTCTTCACGACTGAAGATAGAAAGACATGAACATCTGATGACAAGGGTGTGAGTAAATTATTTGTGAATTGTTGTTCTGGAAGTAAAGTTCTCCTTTTATATCTATTTCCTCTTTCTAGTCCAAGCTGGCATCGATGTCAAGTGACTTTAAATCAGTCCTGGAAGTCAGAACAGAGGTAACTAATCTGCTTTTTTAGTGTTAGATCCATCATGCTACCTTTCTGATAATTTTTATGTTATTTGAGGTATATTTTCCTCTCTGTGTAGAACCTGAAGCAGCAAAGAAGCAGGCAAGAGCAATTTTCTCAGACTCCTGCCTCACCCTCCGCTTTCCACACCAACAGCTTTAGTAAGAGCATCTCTACTTGTGAAAAAGCACACGTCGTCCACTGTTAAACATTTATGTATTTATTCTTCCCTTTTGAATCTCTTTCCAACAGACAATTCGGTGCTTATGCAGGACGACTCCAAGAAGACGGATATATCTATAGATATGGACCTCAGCTCCAGTCAGCAGATGCAGTTAATCAATGAACGGGTATTGTTTGTTCATTGGTTGTTTTGTAATGTACAGCTGCAGATAAACTATTTCAAGTATGTTTGAATCTCTATTGTCATGTGTTTGTTTAGGATTCATACATTCAGAACCGCGCAGACACTATGCAGAATATAGAGTCCACAATTGTGGAGCTCGGCTCCATATTTCAGCAGCTGGCTCATATGGTGAAAGAACAGGAAGAGACTGTGCAGAGGTGAGGAAAATACATTTTTTGTGAGATTCCTCATCATGAGGAGGTATTCTATGTCTGTTTAGATGGATTTTTTGCTCCATAATTTCACATATACACTACCAGTCAAAAGTTTTTGAACAGTGTCGGCACAGATAGCCTCGTGGTTAGTGTGCCGACAAATAACGCTACTGTGCTTGCGGTCTTTGCCGATCCATCCCCCCTCTCTTCACCCAATGCTTTCCTGTCTGCTCTCTACTGTCCTATCAAAAATAAAGGCAAAAGCCCAAAAATGTAATTTAAAAAAAAAAAGTTTTTGGACAGAGAGATTTTTAATGTTTTTTTCTTAAGAAGTCTCTTCTGCTCACCAAGCCTACATTCATTTGATCCAAAATACAGCAAAAGCACTAAAAAAAAAAAAAAAAACCCACTGCTTTCTGTTTTAATATATTTTAAAATGTAATTTATTCCTGTGATCAAAGCTTAATTTTCAGCATCATTACTCCAGTCTTCAGTGTCACACGATTCTTCAGAAATTCTTCATATATGCTGATTTGCTTTTCAAGAAACATTTTATTATTATTATTATCAATATTTAAAACAGTACTTTTTTATTACAGGATTCTTTGATGAATGGAAAGATCCAAAGTTCAGCATTTATTTAAAATAAAAAGCTTTTGTAACATTATAGACTACACCATTCAAAAGCTTGGAGTCAGTATAATTTATAAAATAAATTATAGAAATTAATACTTTCATTTAACAAGGATGCTTTAAATTGATGAAAAGTGATTTATAATGGTTACAAAAGATTTCTATTTCAGATAAATGCTGTACTTCTGTTCTTTCTATTCAAAGAATCCTGAAGTTTTTTTTTTAACATAATAAAAATTTTAACAGAATAATAATAAATGTTTTTGAGCAGCAAATGAGAATATCAGAATGATTTCTGAAGATCATGTGACTGGAGTAATGATTTAATGATTGATTTTGGAGTAAAAATTTAGCTTTGAAATCACAGGAATAAATTACATTTGAAAATATGTTCAAATAGAAAATAGTAAAAATTTCAAAATTGTACTGTTTTTGCAGTACTTTGGATCAAATAAATGCAGGCTCTGTGAGCAGAAGAGATCCCTTTAAAAAACATTAAAAATCCTACTGTTCAAAAACTTTTGACTGGTAGTGTAACTGTGTTGTTAAAGAAAACTATTAAAATCTTTTTAGATATTTACTAAAATATGAGTAAAATATAATTGAAAAAGCTTCAACTTTAGTTGCTAAGCCAACATTTCTAATTTAAAGTTGAAAAAACTGAAATAAAAATAAATGAAAACTGTAAAAATAAATTAATACAAAAATAAATCAAATGAAATCTGAAAACATAAAAATAAAAAAGTAATTAAAAATATTAATAAATAATAAATACTAGTAAATAAATAATACTGAAATAACTCTTGCATCCAGAACTTTAGGTCAGTTTCAAGCACCATTATTTATTTTCTTTCTTTTTCCAGTTTCAGTGTCTAATCAATAAGCAAGTGTGTTTTTCCCCATTCGCTTCCACTTGTGGTTTGGTCATCACTGTGTATGACCATAATGAAAAGCTCTCTGCCATTGTAATCAGCTCTTTTACTGCCACAGTAACAGTTAGCCAGCAGCTCCTTCAGTAGTAAATAGTACCAGTATCATATCACATATATACATATATATATATATATATATTTCTTTTTTTCCCCCAATTAATTTGGCAGAATAATTATTCAGGTTGCTTTGAATAGGCCAGCATCTCCACTCCAGTTAAACTTAATCTTAATCTTGAGACATGCACTACCATTCAAAAGTTTCAAAAGGATCATGTGACACTGAAGACTGGAGTAATGATGTTGAAAATTCAGCTTTACCATTAAAAAGAAATTGTTTTAATATTTTAAATTGTAACAGTATTTCACAATATTACTGTTTAAGAGAATAAGTTTGAAAAAAAATCGACCTGACCCTAAACTTTTAAATGGTAGTGTTATTATACACAGATATGTATAAACAGACAATAATTCTTTCTTCTCTCATCTTTCTTCCCTGACAGAATTGATGCCAATGTGGAGGACACTCAGCTGAACGTGGAGCTTGCGCATACAGAGATACTCAAATATTTCCAATCTGTGTCCAACAACCGCTGGCTGCTCATCAAGATGTTCTTAATCCTCATCATTTTTTTCATTGTCTTTGTGGTTTTCATGACCTGACATCCACTCTCAAGATTTAAATTGAATTGGGTGATTCTCAGTATTTGAGGAATGAAAGAGGCCATTCTGTCAGTCTGTTTCTTTCTTTTCTCTGTTCTTTGTATCCTCACTGGCTGCCGAGCTCTGTTGGAGTAATCTTATTCCTCAAATTTAATATTTGTAAGTCTCAATTAAATATAGAAGGGGCATTTGTCAGGTTGTAGTCGATTTAAACCAGTTTGTCCATTTAAATTTCAATCTGTTTGTCTGTAGAGGAAACTCTTGAAATGATGTCCCATATTATGGTTTTCTAAATCAGACAGATTACAGAGATATGCTTGAGTAAAGCCAGCAGTTGTCTCATGGATAAAGAACCACCATTTTAACTGATTCTAGTTTATTTTTGATTGGTATTAATCATGTTACACATCTTTAGACATCATGTGTTCTGAGACCTTATTATGCATTTGCATTTTTTCTCTCTGTCATCTGAATCTTATTTTAGAGAAGACTTTATGCAAGGGTTTGTAACAGAATCAGTAGACCACCATGCCATCTCAAATGACGATAGTGCTCCTACACTTTTATGGTGACTCTGCCTAGAGGTTTTAATGTGTATTCTATCAATTTTTGATTACCACTGTTGCAAAACTTGTAAATACAGCTGGTTCAGCAGGTGAGAAATCAGTATTTGGAGCTAGTCAACTTTTCTAATTTTGGCCATAAATCATGAAAGTTAAACAATACAAAAGTTGTTTTTTTTTTTTTTTTTTACATTTTAATCATCCTTCACAAGCTTGTTTTGTACACTACCGTTCAGCTTAGCAAAATGTCTCTGTGTACGGTCTCAGGGAGTCCATGAAAATACTGCTTTCCAGATGTCAACATAAATTGTTTTTGTGAGGATACTCCCATTTGTGTTTAACTAGAGCTTGAGATTGGGGGAACGTCCCACCCCACCATTTGTGAAATGCATACTGTACAATGGAAAAACTGAAAAAAAAAAATGGAAATACAAATGTATGCTTTGTTGTAATATCTGTTGCTATTTGTCTTTTTTACAGTAGCATACATAGTAACTGATTACTTAAAATTCATGAGATTATTAATAAAGTTAACCAAAAGCTATTTTTTAAATGATGAAAGTGGCATTTTAAAACTATACTATTTTATTCTTGCGTTTTATAAATATGCCACATTTGATAAAAGGTCATGACGATGAATCAGCAAGACCATGCTGCTTGAATAAGACAAAGAACCATATACTCAAAAATAAAGGTTCACCTTTGCAAGCTTGATTCACAAGCTTTCAATTCTATATCAGTTATCTTGGAAATTAGGTATTATCAGGTAAATTAGGTATATACTTATCACGAATTTTGTCAAGGAAAACAAAAATATGTCAACTAATGCGGTAAAATATACATGATGGTTAGTTGGTAGTAGCCTACATTATTATTGGTTAAGGTTAAAAACGAATTTGTATATTGTATAATTACAATCAAGTTATATAATAATAAAGTGTACAAGATAGCATAATTATATTTCTCCAATTCGTTTTTTGAAACATTGAAATGCTGGCTGTCATAAACCCGGATTTATTTAAACAATAATTAAACATTTAATAACAGTAAAAATATTATATATTTAGCAAAATGTTCCTCTCTAGAGTCTCCAGATGACGTACCGGTCACCGACTGTGTTTTTCTGAGGTAAATGTTACATTACATGACTTTGTTTACAAGCTGGCGGCTGTATTATTGACGCTTTTCCGTGGTTGAAACACGGATTGAGCGATTACATGAGACAAGATACGGATTTCGGTAAGTTGTACTCTTTGTTTTAACATTCCTTCGTATGTTTATTCATTTTTATTTCGTAGTGAAACGCTTCGCGTTTCTCTTGAACTGAGGCGCTACAGCGATCTGTCACTCCACATTAAACAGCGACAAAACGGTTTAATGTCACTCCCATTTTTGAACACAGACATAAAAATGCACTATCCAGACTTACATTTTTATCATTCATTAATGAAAACATTTTGTAAAATGATTTTGATGTACATTTTCCATGGTAATGCAATGTCTGATTTTAAAATGCCTTTCAAATGATGAATTTTGAGATTTTAAGTTTTGAGCTGATATTTAATTTCTTATGATATCTAAAGCGTGATAGGGAAAAAGGCAATGAAGAAAGTCCTTTGTGACAAAGGTCAGAACTCATGTTATGATGTAGATTTTTTATGTGGCACTCTTGACATATATTAATCTATTACTTTTCCTACATAATTTCTAACACAAAAATATGGTAAAATATCTATTTAGGAGTCTTAGACCTTTCCAACGATGTATAGTTTGTCATGATTAGATTAGGATTTATTTGTTATATGGTGAAGTAAACTTAGGCGTCCAACACACATACATCTCGGAGACATCTGTTTGACGTCTGCATTTACATCTGCAAGACGTCTATTGGACGTTTCCTATCAGATGTCTTTAAGATGTTTATGATTTAGAATGTATGTAAAACTGACATTTTACAGATGTCTTCCAGACATTTGTACAGAGCAGATGTTTTCCAGATCAAGAGATATTTAATCTTTAACAGACATCTTGCAGACGTACATGTGCTATCTGGGTAAGAATCAATATTGTTTCGTAAAAATGAAAATCTATTAATATCTTTTTTTTGTTTGTTTTTTCTACTTTTCACTGAAAGGTTCTTTGTGGAACCCAAAATGCTTCTTCATATTCTTCACTGCAAAACCTCCTTTTGAAACCTTTGTTTTTAAGAGTATACTGCATATTAAGCTCTCTTCCATTATAACTGATAAACAAGCAGTGCTTTAAAATAATCTGTGTAATGTCCAAAGCCCAAATGATTGTCCATATCATAGAATTTCCGACTCTAAAGCTTGTTCATGTAAGTGCTTATTCTTCCACTACACTGATATCAGGCATGCTCCTGATCCTCCTGTTTCTGTGGATATTGTCTTCATCCTCATCTTCCTCCTCGGCTTGGTCCTCAGCTTCACGACTGACTGTGACTCTACTCCACAGCGGGTTGACGCGGAGCCGAGAGCGCAGGCTGATGACAGACATGCTCTTACTGCGGTTGGCCCGAGCATTCAGTGCTCTCTCACTGGTTTCCCCCTCCTCCACCTCGTCTAGGAAGTTACACAGAACGGAACGAAACAGGCGAGACACCTCAGTCACCTCTGGCTCTACCTCTGTCACCACTTTCCTCAGCCTAAACAAAACATAAAAGCAGATTATTGCTCAAAGTTCCTCTTGGCCCAAGTTGTTTTAAACATACGTTCGTCCAACATCATTATCCATACAAGTTACTCCAAATGTTTTGGAGTAACTTTACAACAGTTTGCGTTAACTAGCGGATGTTGGCAAACATACTTAGATCTTTTCATGCAAAGGATTTGACAAAAACTTGGCCTGGTTTTTAAATAGTACAGTATAAAACAAATATACTGTTTAAAATTAGGGTAAAAACTGTTAGGACACTTTTTGGCTATAAACCTTGAAAAACCGAGTTCATCATCCAATAAAATGACCTTGTTAGGTTTGAGAAAACATCTTTTGTTTTTGCTGTAATGTAATTTAAAATACTTTTGAGGAAATAAAAGTTAAAAGTTTTTTTTTTCAACACAACACTTTTGTTTTGTTGCAAGCCACTGTGATTTTTTTGTGTATAGTTTAGTATTTTTAATGTGTTTTCATGTCGTGCTGCTGATTAATGATTTTTTGATGTAGCATTTCAGTAATTTATCTTATTTTAGTTTTTATTTTATTTTATTTTTTCTTTTTTTTTTTTTTCTTTTTTTGCATATTTTAGTATAATGTCGCTTTAGGCTGCTTAAACACTTTTAAAGTAAAAATGAAACAGTAACCATAAAACATTTGTTCCAAGCCAATATCAGTGCTGGATAAATTAGTTGCAACTTGTAGTCAGTTACTGATTCCTAATGACTCAACTAAAATTGTACACAGTAATGTAATGAATTACAATACACCTTTTAGATAATATAATCAGACTACTTTTGGATTACTTTTATATTACTTTTGAACTAACTCATTTATCACATTGATTTAAATAGGAAAATCTTGTACCATACTAATATAAAAATACCAAGAGAAAGAAAATATATTACATTCATTGTAATAATCAGCATGAAAGTGCATAAAATTAACCAATGCCAGAGAACCATGCAATTACAGTAAAATCTCAGGGAGTACTTCAAGTAAATATATTAGCTATATTAATATATTTCATTTTGAAAATGTAAAAGAAGCATTTCAAAGAGATGAAGAAAAAACTGTTTGTGACAGTCAATAAATTATAAAGAATTTATTCCTATTGTGTGAAAAATATGTAATCATGTAGTTAAAAATATACTTAATTTTTGGAATCTGATAACGTAATCCATATTACATGAAATCAGTTACTTCGTAGCACTGCATATCATAACTATATATAAAAAAATAACACAGAAGTCTTTCTTAAGGCTTCAAAAGATAAGTTGTGTTGCGCTACAGTAGTCAACATTTGAAGTGGATCAGAAAAGTTCATCAAAGTTGTCCTAAGACAAAAACGGGTATTGGTTTGGTTTTTTGATGAAACTTTGATGAAAGGTTTTGATCCACTTCAAATGTTGACTACTGTATACGAAAATTTACCTACAGAAATTTCTTCAAAAAATCGTCACAACTTAAAGGAGAAGTCCACTTCCAAAACAAAGATTCACATTTAATGTACTCACCCCCTTGTCATTCAAGATGTTCATGTCTATCTTTCTTCAGTCAAAGAAATTGTTTTTTGAGGAAAACATTTAAGCATTTTTCTCCATATAATGGACTGATATGGTGCCCCGATTTTGATCTTCCAAAAGGCAGTTTAAATGCAGCTTCAAACGATCCCAAATGCGGTTGTAAACGATTCCAGCCGAGGAAGAAGGGTCTTATCCAACAAAACAATCAGTTATTTTCATTAAAACAATACAATTTAAATACTTTTTAATCTCAAACACTCGTCTTGCCTTTCTCTCCCTGAACTCTGTGTATTCTGACTCAAGACAGTCAGGGTATGTCGAAAAACTCTGATCGTATTTTCTCCCTCAACTTCAAAAATCATTTTAAAATCATCCTACATTGCTGCAGAAGTACCGACCCAGTCTTTGCAAAGTGAACATGCAAAG